>JAINUG010000699.1:0-75808 GCA_029706075.1 Aldrovandia affinis
ATATATAAAATATATATATAAAGGAAAAATTTGACAAAAAAAAATATATATATAATATATATATATAAAGGAAATATATATATATATTTTTAAAATTACAAAAAAATTTGACCCAAAAAAACATATAAAATATATATATAAAGGAAAAAAATATATATATAAAAATGTTAAAAAAAAATTTGACCAAAAAAATAATATAGATAAAATATATATATAAAGGAAAAATATATATATAAAAAAATTACAAAAAAATTGACAAAAAATATATATAAAAATATATATATAAAGGAAATATATATATATATATTTAAAAAAATGTACTAAAAAATGTGACCAAAATAAATAAATATATAAAATATATATATAAAGGAAAAATTTGACAAAAAAAAAAAATATATATATATAAAGGAAATATATATACATATTTGACAAAAAAATACAAAAAGGAGCAAGTCGGAAACATGCTAACTGGCCATCCATTCAATTCAATGGCAGCGATAGCATCGGCGTGACATTTTGTAATGTAGCGGCGAATCTAGCGGTTTAGTCAGTGTAAAGCATCGCTAGGTATTGGCTTTGACACGCCCCTCATTAACCAGGCCGTTTCCCGGTCCAAATCGGTCGGAAAAGTAGTTTAAAACAAGTCGGAAACATGCTAACTGGCTATCCATTCAATTCAATGGCAGCGATAGCAGCTGCGTGACATTTTCTAATGTAGTGGCGAATCTAGCGGTTTAGTCAGTGTAAAGCATCGCTAGGTATTGGCTTTGACACGCCCCCTCATTAACCAGGCCGTTTTCCCGGTCCAAATCGGTCGGAAAAGTCGTTTAAAACAAGTCGGAAACATGCTAACTGGCTATCCATTCAATTCAATGGCAGCGATAGCAGCGGCGTGACATTTTCTAATGTAGCGGCGAATCTAGCGGTTTAGTCAGTGTAAAGCATCGCTAGGTATTGGCTTTGACATGCCACCTCATTAAAATTTGACCAAAAAAAAAAATATATATAAAATAAATATATAAAGGAAAAAAATATATATATAAAAAAATTTTACAAAAAAAGTGACCAAAAAAAAATATATATATATATAAAGGAAAAAATAATATATATTAAAAAAATTACCAAAAAATTTGACCAAGAAAAAAAAAATATATATAAAATATATATATAAAGGAAAAAAATATATATAAAAAAATTACAAAAAAATGACCAAAAAAAAAATATATATAAAATATATATATAAAGGAAAAATTTGACAAAAAAAAAATAAATATATATAATATATATATATAAAGGAAATATATATATATTTTTTTTTTTAAATGACAAAAAAATTTGACCCAAAAAAAAAACATATAAAATATATATATAAAGGAAAAAATAATATATATTAAAAAATTACCAAAAAATTTGACCAAGAAAAAAAAAAAAAATATATTTAAAATATATATAAAGGAAAAAATATATATAAAAAAATTACAAAAAAATTTGACCAAAAAAAATAATATATAAAAAATATATATAAAGGAAAAATATATATATATATTAAAAAATTACTAAAAAAATTTGACAAAAAATATATATAAAATATATATATAAAGGAAAAAATATATATATATATTTTAAAAAATGTACTAAAAAAATGTGACCAAAAAAATAAATATATAAAATATATATATAAAGGAAAAATTTGACAAAAAAAAAAAAAATATATATAAAGGAAATATATATATATTTTACAAAAAAATACAAAACAATTTGACCCAAAAAAATATATAAAATATATATATAAAGGAAAAAAAAAAAATATTTAAAAAAATTTAAAAATTTGACCAAAAAAAAAAATATATATAAAAAATATATATAAAGGAAAAATTTGACAAAAAAAAAAAAATATATATAATATATATATATAAAGGAAATATATATATATATTTTTAAATTACAAAAAATTTGACCCAAAAAAACATATAAAATATATATATAAAAAGGAAAAAAATGTATATATAAAAAAATTACAAAAAAATTTGACCAAAAAAAATAATATAGATAAAATATATATATAAAGGAAAAATATATATATAAAAAAATTACTAAAAAATTTGACAAAAAATATATATAAAATATATATATAAAGGAAAAATATATATATATATTTAAAAAAACTACTAAAAAATGTGACCAAAATAAATAAATATATAAAATATATATATAAAGGAAAAATTTGACAAAAAAAAAAATATATATATATATAAAGGAAATATATATACATATTTGACAAAAAAATACAAAAAGGAGCAAGTCGGAAACATGCTAACTGGCCATCCATTCAATTCAATGGCAGCGATAGCATCGGCGTGACATTTTGTAATGTAGCGGCGAATCTAGCGGTTTAGTCAGTGTAAAGCATCGCTAGGTATTGGCTTTGACACGCCCCCTCATTAACCAGGCCGTTTTCCCGGTCCAAATCGGTCGGAAAAGTAGTTTAAAACAAGTCGGAAACATGCTAACTGGCTATCCATTCAATTCAATGGCAGCGATAGCAGCGGCGTGACATTTTCTAATGTAGCGGCGAATCTAGCGGTTTAGTCAGTGTAAAGCATCGCTAGGTATTGGCTTTGACACTCCCCTCATTAACCAGGCCGTTTTCCCGGTCCAAATCGGTCGGAAAAGTCGTTTAAAACAAGTCGGAAACATGCTAACTGGCTATCCATTCAATTCAATGGCAGCGATAGCAGTGGCGTGACATTTTCTAATGTAGCGGCGAATCAGCGGTTTAGTCAGTGTAAAGCATCGCTAGGTATTGGCTTTGACAAAAAATTTGACCCCCTCATTAACCAGGCCGTTTTCGGTCCAAATCGGTCGGGTTTAAAAACAAGTCGGAAACATGCTAACTGGCTATCCATTCAATTCAATGGCAGCGATAGCAAGGGCGTGACATTTTGTAATGTAGCGGCGAATCTAGCGGTTTAGTCAGTGTAAAGCATCGCTAGGTATTGGCTTTGACACGCCCCCTCATTAACCAGGCCGTTTTCCCGGTCCAAATCGGTCGGAAAAGTCGTTTAAAACAAGTCGGAAACATGCTAACTGGCTATCCATTCAATTCAATGGCAGCGATAGCAGTGGCGTGACATTTTCTAATGTAGCGGCGAATCTAGCGGTTTAGTCAGTGTAAAGCATCGCTAGGTATTGGCTTTGACACGCCCCCTCATTAACCAGGCCGTTTTCCCGGTCCAAATCGGTCGGAAAAGTAGTTTAAAACAAGTCGGAAACATGCTAACTGGCTATCCATTCAATTCAATGGCAGCGATAGCAGCAACGTGACATTTTCTAATGTAGCGGCGAATCTAGCGGTTTAGTCAGTGTAAAGCATCGCTAGGTATTGGCTTTGACACTCCCCCTCATTAACCAGGCCGTTTTCCCGGTCCAAATCGGTCGGAAAAGTCGTTTAAAACAAGTCGGAAACATGCTAACTGGCTATCCATTCAATTCAATGGCAGCGATAGCATCGGCGTGACATTTTCTAATGTAGCGGCGAATCTAGCGGTTTAGTCAGTGTAAAGCATCGCTAGGTATTGGCTTTGACACGCCCCCTCATTAACCAGGCCGTTTTCCCGGTCCAAATCGGTCGGGAAAAGTAGTTTAAAACAAGTCGGAAACATGCTAACTGGCTATCCATTCAATTCAATGGCAGCGATAGCATCGGCGTGACATTTTGTAATGTAGCGGCGAATCTAGCGGTTTAGTCAGTGTAAAGCATCGCTAGGTATTGGCTTTGACACTCCCCCTCATTAACCAGGCCGTTTTCCCGGTCCAAATCGGTCGGAAAAAGTCGTTTAAAACAAGTCGGAAACATGCTAACTGGCTATCCATTCAATTCAATGGCAGCGATAGCAGCGGCGTGACATTTTCTAATGTAGCGGCGAATCTAGCGGTTTAGTCAGTGTAAAGCATCGCTAGGTATTGGCTTTGACACGCCCCCTCATTAACCAGGCCGTTTTCCCGGTCCAAAACGGTCGGAAAAGTCATTTAAAACAAGTCGGAAACATGCTAACTGGCTATCCAATCAATTCAATAGCAGCGGCGTGACATTTTCTAATGTAGCGGCGAATCTAGCTGTTTAGTCAGTGTAAAGCATCGCTAGTTATTGGCTTTGACACGCCCCCTCATTAACCAGGCCGTTTCCCGGTCCAAATCGGTCGGAAAAGTAGTTTAAAACAAGTCGGAAACATGCTAACTGGCTATCCATTCAATTCAATGGCAGCGATAGCATCGGCGTGACATTTTGTAATGTAGCGGCGAATCTAGCGGTTTAGTCAGTGTAAAGCATCGCTAGGTATTGGCTTTGACACGCCCCCTCATTAACCAGGCCGTTTTCCCGGTCCAAATCGGTCGGAAAAGTAGTTTAAAACAATTCTGAATCATGCTAACTGGCTATCCATTCAATTCAATGGCAGCGATAGCATCGGCGTGACATTTTGTAATGTAGCGGCGAATCTAGCGGTTTAGTCAGTGTAAAGCATTGCTAGATATTGGCTTTGACACGCCCCTCATTAACCAGGCCGTTTTCCGGTCCAAATCGGTCGGAAAAGTCGTTTAAAACAAGTCGGAAACATGCTAACTGGCTATCCATTCAATTCAATAGCAGCGATAGCAGCTGCGTGACATTTTGTAATGTAGCGTCGAATCTAGCGGTTTAGTCAGTGTAAAGCTTCACTAGGTATTGGCTTTGACACGCCCCCTCATTAACCAGGCCGTTTTTCCCAAAACAAATCGGTCGGAAAAGTAGTTTAAAACAAGTCGGAAACATGCTAACTGGCTATCCATTCAATTCAATGGCAGCGATAGCAGCGTGGCGTGACATTTTCTAATGTAGCGGCGAATCTAGCGGTTTAGTCAGTGTAAAGCATCACTAGGTATTGGCTTTGACACGCCCCTCATTAACCAGGCCGTTTTCCCGGTCCAAATCGGTCGGAAAAGTCGTTTAAAACAAGTCGGAAACATGCTAACTGGCTATCCATTCAATTCAAAGCAGCGATAGCAGCGGCGTGACATTTTCTAATGTAGCGGCGAATCTAGCGGTTTAGTCAGTGTAAAGCATCGCTAGGTATTGGCTTTGACACGCCCCCTCATTAACCAGGCCGTTTTCCCGGTCCAAATCGGTCGGGAAAGTCGTTTAAAACAAGTCGGAAACATGCTAACTGGCTATCCATTCAATTCAATGGCAGCGATAGCATCAAGTGACATTTTGTAATGTAGCGGCGAATCTAGCAGTTTAGTCAGTGTAAAGCATCGCTAGGTATTGGCTTTGACACGCCCCCTCATTAACCAGGCCGTTTTCCCGGTCCAAATCGGTCGGAAAAGTCGTTTAAAACAAGTCGGAAACATGCTAACTGGCTATCCATTCAATTCAATGGCAGCGATAGCAATGGCGTGACATTTTCTAATGTAGCGGCGAATCTAGCGGTTTAGTCAGTGTAAAGCATCGCTAGGTATTGGCTTTGACATGCCACCTCATTAAAATTTGACCAAAAAAAAAATAATATATATAAAATAAATATGTAAAGGAAAAAAATATATATATAAAAAAATGTACAAAAAAAGTGACCAAAAAAAAAATATATATATATATAAAATATATATATAAAGGAAAAATATATATATATATTTAAAAAATGTACTAAAAAATGTGACCAAAATAAATAAATATATAAAATATATATATAAAGGAAAAATTTGACAAAAAAAATAATATATATAAAATAAATATATAAAGGAAAAAAAAATATATAAAAAAATGTACAAAAAAAGTGACAAAAAAAAAAAATATATATATATATAAAGGAAAAAATAATATATATTAAAAAAATTACCAAAAAAATTTGACCAAGAAAAAAAAAAAATATATATAAAATATATATATAAAGGAAAAATATATATATAAAAAAATTACAAAAAGATTTGACCAAAAAAAAAAAATATATAAAATATATATATAAAGGAAAAAATTTGACAAAAAAAAAAATATATATATATAAAGGAAATATATATATATATTTTACAAAAAAATACAAAACAATTTGACCCAAAAAAATATATAAAATATATATATAAAGGAAAAATATATATATATAAAAAAATTACAAAAAAATTTGACCAAAAAAAAAATATATATATAAAGGAAAAATTTGACAAAAAAAAATAAATATATATAATATATATATATAAAGGAAATATATATATATGTTTTTAAAAATGACAAAAAAATTTGACCCAAAAAACATATAAAATATATATATAAAGGAAAAAATAATATATATAAAAAAATTACCAAAAAATTTGACCAAAAAAAAAATATATATAAAATATATATATAAAGGAAAAATGTACATATAAAAAAATTACAAAAAAATTTGCCCAAAAAAAAAAAAAATATATATAAAAATATATATATAAAGGAAAAATTTGACAAAAAAAATAATATATATATATAAAGGAAATATATATATATATTTTACAAAAAAATACAAAAAGGAGCAAGTCGGAAACATGCTAACTGGCTATCCATTCAATTCAATGGCAGCGATAGCAGCGGCGTGACATTTTCTAATGTAGCGGCGAATCTAGCGGTTTAGTCAGTGTAAAGCATCGCTAGGTATTGGCTTTGACATGCCACCTCATTAAAATTTGACCAAAAAAATAATATATATAAAATATATATATAAAGGAAAAAATATATATATAAAAAAATGTACAAAAAAAGTGACCAAAAAAAAAAAATATATATATAAAATATATATATAAAGGAAAAAAATATATATATATTTAAAAAAAATGTACTAAAAAAATTTGACCAAAATAAATAAATATATAAAATATATATATAAATAAAAATTTGAAAAAAATAATATATATAAAATAAATATATTAAGAAAAAAAAATATATAAAAAAATGTTGACCAAAAAAAAAATATATATATATATATATAAAGGAAAAAATAATATATATTAAAAAAATTACTAAAAAATTTGACCAAGAAAAAAAAAAAAATATATATAAAATAAATATATAAAGGAAAAATATATATATAAAAAAATTACAAAAAGATTTGACCAAAAAAAAAAAATATATAAAATATATATATAAAGGAAAAATTTGACAAAAAAAAATATATATATATATAAAGGAAATATATATATATATTTTACAAAAAAATACAAAACAATTTGACCCAAAAAATATATAAAATATATATATAAAGGAAAAATATATATATATAAAAAAATTACAAAAAAATTTGACCAAAAAAAAAAAAAATATATATATAAAGGAAAAATTTGACAAAAAAATAAATATATATAATATATATATATAAAGGAAATATATATATATGTTTTTAAAAATGACAAAAAATTTGACCCAAAAAAAAATATATATAAAATATATATATAAAGGAAAAAATAATATATATAAAAAAATTACCAAAAATTTGACCAAGAAAAAAAAAAATATATAAAATATATATATAAAGGAAAAATGTACATATAAAAAAATTACAAAAAAATTTGACCAAAAAAAAAATATATAAAATATATATATAAAGGAAAAATTTGACAAAAAAATAATAATAATATATATATATAAAGGAAATATATATATATATTTTTTAAAAAAATACAAAAAGGAGCAAGTCGGAAACATGCTAACTGGCCATCCATTCAATTCAATGGCAGCGATAGCAGCGGCGTGACATTTTCTAATGTAGCGGCGAATCTAGCGGTTTAGTCAGTGTAAAGCATCGCTAGGTATTGGCTTTGACATGCCCCCTCATTAAAATTTGAAAAAAAAAAAAAATATATATAAAATATATATATAAAGGAAAAAATATATATATAAAAACATTTACAAAAAAAGTGACCAAAAAAAAAAAATATATATATATAAAGGAAAAAATAATATATATAAAAAAATTACCAAAACATTTGACCAAGAAAAAAAAAAATATATATAAAATATATATATAAAGGAAAAATATATATATAAAAAAATTACAAAAAAAAAAAAAATAATATATATAAAATATATATATAAAGGAAAAATATATATATATATAAAAAAATTAATAAAAAATTTGACAAAAAAATATATATATAATATATATAAAGGAAAAATATATATATATTTAAAAAAATGTACTAAAAAAATGTGACCAAAAAAATAAATATATAAAATATATATATAAAGGAAAAATTTGACAAAAAAAACAAAAATATATATATAAAGGAAATATATATATATATTTTACAAAAAAATACAAAAAAAAATTTGAAAAAAAAAAATATATAAAATATACATATAAAGGAAAAATATATATATATAAAAAAATTACAAAACAATTTGATAAAAAAAAAAAATAATATAGATAAAATATATATATAAAGGAAAAATATATATATAAAAAAAATACAAAAAAATTTGACAAAAAATATATATAAAATATATATATAAAAAAAAAAATATATATATATATATTTAAAAAAATGTACTAAAAAAATGCGACCAAAATAAATAAATATATAAATTATATATATAAAGGAAAAATTTGACAAAAAAAAAAAAAAATATATATATAAAAAAATATATATACATATTTGACAAAAAAATATACAAAAAGAAATATATATACATATTTGACAAAAAAATACAAAACAGGAGCAAGTCGGAAACATGCTAACTGGCCATCCATTCAATTCAATGGCAGCGATAGCATCGGCGTGACATTTTGTAATGTAGCGGCGAATCTAGCGGTTTAGTCAGTGTAAAGCATCGCTAGGTATTGGCTTTGACACGCCCCCTCATTAACCAGGCCGTTTTCCCGGTCCAAATCGGTCGGAAAAGTAGTTTAAAACAAGTCGGAAACATGCTAACTGGCTATCCATTCAATTCAATAGCAGCGATAGCAGCTGCGTGACATTTTCTAATGTAGCGGCAAATCTAGCGGTTTAGTCAGTGTAAAGCATCGCTAGGTATTGGCTTTGACACTCCCCCTCATTAACCAGGCCGTTTTCCCGGTTTAAATCGGTCGGAAAAGTCGTTTAAAACAAGTCGGAAACATGCTAACTGGCTATCCATTCAATTCAATGGCAGCGATAGCAGCGGTGTGACATTTTCTAATGTAGCGGCAAATCTAGCGGTTTAGTCAGTGTAAAGCATCACTAGGTATTGGCTTTGACACGCCCCCTCATTAACCAGACCGTTTTCCCGGTCCAAATCGGTCGGAAAAGTCGTTTAAAACAAGTCGGAAACATGCTAACTGGCTATCCATTCAATTCAATGGCAGGGATAGCAGCGGCGTGACATTTTCTAATGTAGCGGCGAATCTAGCGGTTTAGTCAGTGTAAAGCATCGCTAGGTATTGGCTTTGACATGCCCCCTCATTAAAATTTGACCAAAAAAAAAATATATATAAAATATATATATAAAGGAAAAAAATATATATAAAAAAATGTACAAAAAAAGTGACCAAAAAAATAAAAATATATATATATAAAGGAAAAAAATAATATATATAAAAAAATTACCAAAAAAATTTGACCAAGAAAAAAAATAATATATATAAAATATATATATAAAAAAAAAATATATATATAAAAAATTTACCAAAAAAAATAAAAAATATTATATAAAAAAAAATATATATATAAAAATTTGACAAAAAAAAAAAAATATATAAAATATATATATAAAGGAAAAATATATATATATATTTAAAAAAATGTACTAAAAAAAATGTGACCAAAAAAATAAATATATAAAATATATATATAAAGGAAAAATTTGACACAAAAAAAATATATATATAAATAAAAATATATATATATATTTTACAAAAAAATACAAAACAATTTGACCAAAAAAAAATAAATAAAATATATATATAAAGGAAAAATATATATATAAAAAATTACAAAAAATTTTACCAAAAAAAAAATATATATAAAATATATATATAAAGGAAAAATTTGACAAAAAAAAATAAATATATATATATATATATATAAAGGAAATATATATATATATTTTTTTAAATGACAAAAAAATTTGACCCAAAAAAAACATATAAAATATATATATAAAGAAAAAAATGTATATATAAAAAAATTACAAAAAAATTTGACAAAAAAAAAATATATATAAAATATATATATAAAGGAAAAAATATATATATATTTAAAAAAATCTACAAAAAAATGTGACCAAAATAAATAAATATATAAAATATATATATAAAGGAAAAATTTCCATCCAATCCATTGTCTAAGCCGCTTATTCCTGGTCAAAAAATCCCAGCAAAGAGGCAGGAATACACCCTGGACATCGCCAATCCATCGCAGGGCACACACACCATTCACTCACACACTCATACCTACGGGCAATTTAGACTCTCCAATTAGCCTAACGTGCATGTCTTTGGAAAGGAAAATACCCGGAGGAAAACGCGGAAACGGGAGAACATGCAAACTCCACACAGAAAGGCCCCGGCCTGACATTTGAACCCGAGACCTTCTTGCTGTGGCGACATACCCATTGCCGCCATTAAAAGAAAAATTTGACAAAAAAAAAAAAATATATATAAAGGAAATATATATACATATTTGACAAAAAAATACAAAAGGAGCAAGTCGGAAACATGCTAACTGGCCATCCATTCAATTCAATGGCAGCGATAGCATCGGCGTGACATTTTGTAATGTAGCGGCGAATCTAGCGGTTTAGTCAGTGTAAAGCATCGCTAGGTATTGGCTTTGACACGCCCCCTCATTAACCAGGCCGTTTTCCCGGTCCAAATCGGTCGGAAAAGTAGTTTAAAACAAGTCGGAAACATGCTAACTGGCTATCCATTCAATTCAATGGCAGCGATAGCAGATGCGTGACATTTTCTAATGTAGCGGCGAATCTAGCGGTTTAGTCAGTGTAAAGCATCGCTAGGTATTGGCTTTGACACGCCCCCTCATTAACCAGGCCGTTTTCCCGGTCCAAATCGGTCGGAAAAGTCGTTTAAAACAAGTCGGAAACATGCTAACTGGCTATCCATTCAATTCAATGGCAGCGATAGCAGCGGCGTGACATTTTCTAATGTAGCAGCGAATCTAGCGGTTTAGTCAGTGTAAAGCATCGCTAGGTATTGGCTTTGACATGCCCCCTCATTAAAATTTGACCAAAAAAAAAAATATATATAAAATATATATATAAAGGAAAAAAATAAATATATAAAACAATTTTACAAAAAAAGTGACAAAAAAAAAAAATATATATATATATAAAGGAAAAAATAATATATATAAAAAAAATTACCAAAAAATTTGACAAAGAAAAAAAAATAACAAGCCCCCTCATTAACCAGGCCGTTTTCCCGGTCCAAATCGGTCGGAAAAGTAGTTTAAAACAAGTCGGAAACATGCTAACTGGCTATCCATTCAATTCAATGGCAGCGATAGCATCGGCGTGACATTTTGTAATGTAGCGGCGAATCTAGCGGTTTAGTCAGTGTAAAGCATCACTAAGTATTGGCTTTGACACGCCCCCTCATTAACCAGGCCGTTTTCCCAAAACAAATCGGTCGGAAAAGTAGTTTAAAACAAGTCGGAAACATGCTAACTGGCTATCCATTCAATTCAATGGCAGCGATAGCAGCAGCGCGTGACATTTTCTAATGTAGCGGCGAATCTAGCGGTTTAGTCAGTGTAAAGCATCGCTAGGTATTGGCTTTGACACTCCCCCTCATTAACCAGGCCGTTTTCTCGGTCCAAATCGGTCGGAAAAGTCGTTTAAAACAAGTCGGAAACATGCTAACTGGCTATCCATTCAATTCAATGGCAGCGATAGCAGCGGCGTGACATTTTCTAATGTAGCGGCGAATCTAGCGGTTTAGTCAGTGTAAAGCATCGCTAGGTATTGGCTTTGACACGCCCCCTCATTAACCAGGCCGTTTTCCCGGTCCAAATCGGTCGGAAAAGTCGTTTAAAACAAGTCGGAAACATGCTAACTGGCTATCCATTCAATTCAATGGCAGCGATAGCAGCGGCGTGACATTTTCTAATGTAGCGGCGAATCTAGCGGTTTAGTCAGTGTAAAGCATCGCTAGGTATTGGCTTTGACATGCCCCCTCATTAAAATTTGACCAAAAAAAAAATATATATAAAATATATATATAATAAAAAAAAAATATATATAAAAAAATTTACAAAAAAGTGACCAAAAAAAAAAAAATAAATATATATATATATAAAATTATATATAAAGGAAAAAAAAAATATATATATAAAAAAATTACCAAAAAAATTTGACCAAGAAAAAAAAATAATATATATAAAATATATATATAAAGGAAAAAAATATATATAAAAAAAATTACAAAAAAATTTGACCAAAAAAAATAATATATATAAAATATATATATAAAGGAAAAAAATATATATATATAAAAAATTACTAAAAAATTTGACAAAAAAATATATAAAATATATATATAAAGGAAAAAATATATATATATATTTTAAAAAAATGTACTAAAAAAATGTGACCAAAAAAAAAAAATATATAAAATATATATATAAAGGAAAAATTTGAAAAAAAAAAAAAATATATATAAAGGAAATATATATATATATTTTACAAAAAAATACAAAACAATTTGACCAAAAAAATATATAAAATATATATATAAAGAAAAAAATATATATATAAAAAATTACAAAAAAATTTGACCAAAAAAAAATAAATATATAAAATATATATATAAAGGAAAAATTTGACAAAAAAAAAAAAAAAATATATATAATATATATATATAAAGGAAATATATATATATTTTTTTAAATTACAAAAAAAAATTTGACCCCAAAAAAATAATATAGATAAAATATATATATAAAGGAAAAAATATATATAAAAAAATTACTAAAAAATTTGACAAAAAAAAATAATATAGATAAAAAATATATATATAAAAAAATATATATATAAAAAATTACTAAAAAATTTGACAAAAAATATATATAAAATATATATATAAAGGAAAAATATATATATATATTTAAAAAAATGTACTAAAAAAATGTGACCAAAATAAATAAATATATAAATTATATATATAAAGGGAAAAATTTGAAAAAAAAAAAATATATATATATAAAGGAAATATATATACATATTTGACAAAAAAATACAAAAAGGAGCAAGTCGGAAACATGCTAACTGGCCATCCATTCAATTCAATGGCAGCGATAGCATCGGCGTGACATTTTGTAATGTAGCGGCGAATCTAGCGGTTTAGTCAGTGTAAAGCATCACTAGGTATTGGCTTTGACACGCCCCCTCATTAACCAGGCCGTTTTCCCGGTCCAAATCGGTCGGAAAAGTAGTTTAAAACAAGTCGGAAACATGCTAACTGGCTATCCATTCAATTCAATAGCAGCGATAGCAGCTGCGTGACATTTTCTAATGTAGCGGCGAATCTAGCGGTTTAGTCAGTGTAAAGCATCACTAGGTATTGGCTTTGACACGCCCCCTCATTAACCAGGCCGTTTTCCCGGTCCAAATCGGTCGGAAAAGTCGTTTAAAACAAGTCGGAAACATGCTAACTGGCTATCCATTCAATTCAATGGCAGCGATAGCAGCGGTGTGACATTTTCTAATGTAGCGGCAAATCTAGCGGTTTAGTCAGTGTAAAGCATCGCTAGGTATTGGCTTTGACACGCCCCCTCATTAACCAGACCGTTTTCCCGGTCCAAATCGGTCGGAAAAGTCGTTTAAAACAAGTCGGAAACATGCTAACTGGCTATCCATTCAATTCAATGGCAGCGATAGCAGCGGCGTGACATTTTCTAATGTAGCGGCGAATCTAGCGGTTTAGTCAGTGTAAAGCATCGCTAGGTATTGGCTTTGACATGCCCCCTCATTAAAATTTGACAAAAAAAAATATATATAAAATATATATATAAAGGAAAAAAATATATATAAAAAAATGTACAAAAAAAGTGACCAAAAAAAATAAAAATATATATATATAAAGGAAAAAAAAATATATATAAAAAAATTACCAAAAAATTTGACCAAGAAAAAAAATAATATATAAAATATATATATATAAAAAAAAAAATATATAAAAAATTACTAAAAAATTTGACAAAAATATATATAAAATATATATATAAAGGAAAAATATATATATATATTTAAAAAAATGTACTAAAAAATGTGACCAAAAAAAATAAATATATAAAATATATATATAAAGGAAAAAATATATATAAAAAAATCTACAAAAAAGTGACAAAAAAAAAAAAAAATATATATATATAAAGGAAAAAATAATATATATTAAAAAAATTACCAAAAAATTTGACCAAGAAAAATAATATATATATATAAAATATATATATAAAGGAAAAATATATATATAAAAAAATTACAAAAAAATTTGACAAAAAAAAAAATATATAAAATATATATATAAAGGAAAAATTTTGAAAAAAAATATATATATATATAAGGAAAATATATATATATATTTTAAAAAATACAAAACAATTTGACCCAAAAAAAAATATATAAAATATATATATAAAGAAAAAAATATATATATAAAAAAATTACAAAACAATTTGACCAAAAAAAAAAAAAAAAATATATATATAAAGGAAAAATTTGACAAAAAAATAAATATATATAATATATATATATAAAGGAAATATATATATATATGTTTTTAAAAATTACAAAAAAATTTGACCCAAAAAAAAAACATATAAAAATATATATATAAAGGAAAAAAATATATATATAAAAAAAATTAAAAAAATTTGACCAAAAAAAAAAAAAATATATATAAAAATATATATATAAAGGAAAAAAAAAAATATAATAAAAAAATACAAAAAAAAAGTGAAAAAAAAAAAAAAAAAATATATATATATAAAGGAAAAAATAATATATATTAAAAAAATTACCAAAAAATTTGACAAAAAAAAAATAATATATATATAAAAAATATATATAAAAAAAATATATATATAAAAAAATTACAGTGTAAAAAAATTTGACATTAAAAAAAAAAAAAAAAATATATAAAAATATATATAAAGGAAAAATTAACTGGATCCAAAAAAATATATATATATATATAATGGAAAAATATATATATATTTTTTGAAAAAAATACAAAAAAAGGAGCAAGTCGGAAACATGCTAACTGGCCATCCATTCAATTCAATGGCAGCGATAGCAGCGGCGTGACATTTTCTAATGTAGCGGCGAATCTAGCGGTTTAGTCAGTGTAAAGCATCGCTAGGTATTGGCTTTGACATGCCCCCTCATTAAAATTTGACCTAAAAAAAAAAAAAATATATAAAATATATATATAAAGGAAAAAAAAATATATATAAAAAATTTACAAAAAAAGTGACCAAAAAAAAATATATATATATATAAAGGAAAAAAATAATATATATAAAAAAAATTACAAAAAATTTGACCAAAAAAAAAAATAATATATATAAAATATATATATAAAGGAAAAATATATATATAAAAAAATTACAAAAAAATTTGACAAAAAAAATAATATATATAAAATATATATATAAAGGAAAAAAATATATATATATATAAAAAATTACTAAAAAATTTGACAAAAATATATATAAAATATATATATAAAGGAAAAATATATATATATATTAAAAAAATGTACTAAAAAAATGTGACAAAAAAAATAAATATATAAAATATATATATAAAGGAAAAATTTGACAAAAAAAAAAAAAAATATATATATATAAAGGAAAAATATATATATATATTTTAAAAAAATACAAAACAATTTGACCCAAAAAAATATAAAAAAATATATAAAGGAAAAAAATATATATATTACAAAAAAGGAAAAATATATATATAAAAAAAATATAAAAAAAATTTAAAAAAAAATAATATAGATAAAATATATATATAAAGGAAAAATATATATATAAAAAATTTTTCTAAAAAATTTGAAAAAAAATATATATAAAAAAAATATATATATAAAAAAATATATATATATATATTATATATAAAGGAAAAAAAAAATGTATTTAAAAAAATGTACTAAAAAAAAATAAATAAATAAATATAAAATATATATATATAAAGGAAAAATTTGACAAAAAAAAAAAAATATATATATATAAAGGAAAATATATATACATATTTGACACAAAAAAATACAAAAAGGAGCAAGTCGGAAACATGCTAACTGGCCATCCATTCAATTCAATGGCAGCGATAGCATCGGCGTGACATTTTGTAATGTAGCGGCGAATCTAGCGGTTTAGTCAGTGTAAAGCATCGCTAGGTATTGGCTTTGACACGCCCCCTCATTAACCAGGCCGTTTCCCGGTCCAAATCGGTCGGAAAAGTAGTTTAAAACAAGTCGGAAACATGCTAACTGGCTATCCATTCAATTCAATAGCAGCGATAGCAGCTGCGTGACATTTTCTAATGTAGCGGCGAATCTAGCGGTTTAGTCAGTGTAAAGCATCACTAGGTATTGGCTTTGACACGCCCCCTCATTAACCAGGCCGTTTTCCCGGTCCAAATCGGTCGGAAAAGTCGTTTAAAACAAGTCGGAAACATGCTAACTGGCTATCCATTCAATTCAATGGCAGCGATAGCAGTGGCGTGACATTTTCTAATGTAGCGGCGAATCTAGCGGTTTAGTCAGTGTAAAGCATCGCTAGGTAGGTATTGGCTTTGACATGCCCCCTCATTAAAATTTGACCAAAAATAAATATATATAAAATATATATATAAAGGAAAAAAATATATATAAAAAAATGTACAAAAAAAGTGACCAAAAAAAATAAAAATATATATATATAAAGAAAAAAAAAATATATATATTTGACCAAAAAAAATTAATATAAAAAATTTGATAAAGAAAAAAAAAATAAATATATAATTTGACCAAAAAAAATATATATATAAAGGAAAAATATATATATAAAAAAATTATAAAAAAAAAAATTTGAAAAAAAAAAAATATATATAAAATATATATATAAAGGAAAAAAAAATATATATATATTTAAAAAATGTACTAAAAAATGTGACCAAAAAAATAAAATATAAAAAATATATATAAAGGAAAAATTTGACAAAAAAAAAAATATATATATAAAGAAATATATATATATATTTTACAAAAAAATACAAAACAATTTGACCCAAAAAAAATATAAAATATATATATAAAGGAAAAAATATATATATATAAAAAAATTACAAAAAATTTGACCAAAAAAAAAATATATATAAAATATATATATAAAGGAAAAATTTGACAAAAAAAAAAATATATATATATATATATATAAAGGAAATATATATATATTTTTTTAAATTACAAAAAAATTTGACCCATAAAAAAACATATAAAATATATATATAAAGGAAAAAAAATATATATAAAAAAATTAAAAAAAATTTGATAAAAAAAAAATATAAAATATATATATAAATATAAAGGAAAAAATATATATATATATTTAAAAAAATCTACTAAAAAAATGTGACCAAAATAAATAAATATATAAAATATATATATAAAGGAAAAATTTGACAAAAAAAAAAAAAAAATATATATATAAAGGAAATATATATACATATTTGACAAAAAAATACAAAAAGGAGCAAGTCGGAAACATGCTAACTGGCCATCCATTCAATTCAATGGCAGCGATAGCATCGGCGTGACATTTTGTAATGTAGCGGCGAATCTAGCGGTTTAGTCAGTGTAAAGCATCGCTAGGTATTGGCTTTGACACGCCCCCTCATTAACCAGGCCGTTTTCCCGGTCCAAATCGGTCGGAAAAGTAGTTTAAAACAAGTCGGAAACATGCTAACTGGCTATCCATTCAATTCAATGGCAGCGATAGCAGATGCGTGACATTTTCTAATGTAGCGGCGAATCTAGCGGTTTAGTCAGTGTAAAGCATCGCTAGGTATTGGCTTTGACACTCCCCCTCATTAACCAGGCCGTTTTCCCGGTCCAAATCGGTCGGAAAAAGTCGTTTAAAACAAGTCGGAAACATGCTAACTGGCTATCCATTCAATTCAATGGCAGCGATAGCATCGCGCGTGACATTTTGTAATGTAGCGGCGAATCTAGCGGTTTAGTCAGTGTAAAGCATCGCTAGGTATTGGCTTTGACACGCCCCCTCATTAACCAGGCCGTTTTCCCGGTCCAAATCGGTCGGAAAAGTAGTTTAAAACAAGTCGGAAACATGCTAACTGGCTATCCATTCAATTCAATAGCAGCGATAGCAGCGGCGTGACATTTTCTAATGTAGCGGCGAATCTAGCGGTTTAGTCAGTGTAAAGCATCACTAGGTATTGGCTTTGACACGCCCCTCATTAACCAGGCCGTTTTCCCGGTCCAAATCGGTCGGAAAAGTCGTTTAAAACAAGTCGGAAACATGCTAACTGGCTATCCATTCAATTCAATGGCAGCGATAGCAGTGGCGTGACATTTTCTAATGTAGCGGCGAATCTAGCGGTTTAGTCAGTGTAAAGCATCGCTAGGTATTGGCTTTGACATGCCCCCTCATTAAAATTTGACAAAAAAAAAAAATATATATAAAATATATATATAAAGGAAAAAAAAATATATATATAAAAAAATGTACAAAAAAAAAAAAAGTGATAAAAGGAAAAAAAAATATAAAAAATATATATATATAAATATATATATAAAAAAAATATATATATAAAAAAATTACCAAAAAATTTGACCAAAAAAAAAAAAATATATATAAAATATATATATAAAGGAAAAATATATATATAAAAAAATTACTAAAAAATTTGACAAAAAAAATATATATAAAATATATATATAAAGGAAAAAAATATATATATATTTAAAAAATGTACTAAAAAAATGTGACCAAAAAAATAAATATATAAAATATATATATAAAGGGAAAAAATTTGACAAAAAAAAAAAATATATATATAAAGGAAATATATATATATATTTTACAAAAAAATACAAAACAATTTGACCCAAAAAAAAATATAAAATATATATATAAAGGAAAAATATATATATATAAAAAAATTACAAAAAAATTTGACCAAAAAAAAAAATATATATAAAATATATATATAAAGGAAAAATTTGACAAAAAAAAAAAAATATATAATATATATATATAAAGGAAATATATATATATTTTTTTTAAATGACAAAAAAAAATTTGACATATAAAAAAATATATAAAATATATATATTACAAAAAAAAAAAAAAAAATATATATATAAAAAAATTTATAAAAAAATTTGAAAAAAAAAAAAATATATAAAATATATATATAAAGGAAAAATATATATATATATTTAAAAAAATCTACTAAAAAAATGTGACCAAAATAAATAAATATATAAAATATATATATAAAGGAAAAATTTGACAAAAAAAAAAAAAAAATATATATATAAAGGAAATATATATACATATTTGACAAAAAAATACAAAAGGAGCAAGTCGGAAACATGCTAACTGGCCATCCATTCAATTCAATGGCAGCGATAGCATCGGCGTGACATTTTGTAATGTAGCGGCGAATCTAGCGGTTTAGTCAGTGTAAAGCATCGCTAGGTATTGGCTTTGACACGCCCCTCATTAACCAGGCCGTTTTCCCGGTCCAAATCGGTCGGAAAAGTAGTTTAAAACAAGTCGGAAACATGCTAACTGGCTATCCATTCAATTCAATAGCAGCGATAGCAGATGCGTGACATTTTCTAATGTAGCGGCGAATCTAGCGGTTTAGTCAGTGTAAAGCATCACTAGGTATTGGCTTTGACACTCCCCCTCATTAACCAGGCCGTTTTCCCGGTCCAAATCGGTCAGAAAAGTCGTTTAAAACAAGTCGGAAACATGCTAACTGGCTATCCATTCAATTCAATGGCAGCGATAGCATCGGCGTGACATTTTGTAATGTAGCGGCGAATCTAGCGGTTTAGTCAGTGTAAAGCATCGCTAGGTATTGGCTTTGACGCCCCCTCATTAACCAGGCCGTTTTCCCGGTCCAAATCGGTCGGAAAAGTAGTTTAAAACAAGTCGGAAACATGCTAACTGGCTATCCATTCAATTCAATGGCAGCGATAGCAGCGTGACATTTTGCGTGACATTTTCTAATGTAGCGGCGAATCTAGCGGTTTAGTCAGTGTAAAGCATCGCTAGGTATTGGCTTTGACACGCCCCCTCATTAACAGGCCGTTTTCCCGGTCCAAATCGGTCGGAAAAGTCGTTTAAAACAAGTCGGAAACATGCTAACTGGCTATCCATTCAATTCAATGGCAGCGATAGCAGTGGCGTGACATTTTCTAATGTAGCGGCGAATCTAGCGGTTTAGTCAGTGTAAAGCATCGCTAGGTATTGGCTTTGACATGCCCCCTCATTAAAATTTGACCAAAAAAAAAATATATATAAAATATATATATAAAGGAAAAAAATATATATATAAAAAAATTTACAAAAAAAGTGACAAAAAAAAAAAAATATATATATATAAAGGAAAAAAAATATATAAAAAAATTACCAAAAAATTTGACCAAGAAAAAAAATAATATATATAAAATATATATATAAAGGAAAAAAATATATATAAAAAATTACTAAAAAATTTGACAAAAATATATATAAAAATATATATATAAAGGAAAAAATATATATATATTTAAAAAATGTACTAAAAAATGTGACCAAAAAAAAAATATATATATAAAATATAAATATAAAGGAAAAATTTGACAAAAAAAAAAATATATATATAAAGGAAAAATATATATATATATTTTAAAAAAATACAAAACAATTTGACCCAAAAAAAATATAAAATATATATATAAAGGAAAAATATATATATATAAAAAAATTACAAAAAAATTTGACCAAAAAAAAAAATATATATAAAATATATATATAAAGGAAAAATTTGAAAAAAAAAAAAAATAATATATATATATATATATATATAAAGACCCCAAAAAAAAAAAATATATATATATATTTTTTTTAAATGACAAAAAAATTTGACCCAAAAAACATATAAAATATATATATAAAGGAAAAAATATATATATAAAAAAATTACAAAAAAATTTGACAAAAAATATATATAAAATATATATATAAAGGAAAAATATATATATATATTTAAAAAAATCTACAAAAAAAATGTGACCAAAATAAATAAATATATAAAATATATATATAAAGGAAAAATTTGACAAAAAAAAAAAAATATATATATAAAGGAAATATATATACATATTTGACAAAAAAATACAAAAAGGAGCAAGTCGGAAACATGCTAACTGGCCATCCATTCAATTCAATGGCAGCGATAGCATCGGCGTGACATTTTGTAATGTAGCGGCGAATCTAGCGGTTTAGTCAGTGTAAAGCATCGCTAGGTATTGGCTTTGACACGCCCCCTCATTAACCAGGCCGTTTTCCCGGTCCAAATCGGTCGGAAAAGTAGTTTAAAACAAGTCGGAAACATGCTAACTGGCTATCCATTCAATTCAATAGCAGCGATAGCAGATGCGTGACATTTTCTAATGTAGCGGCGAATCTAGCGGTTTAGTCAGTGTAAAGCATCGTTAGGTATTGGCTTTGACACTCCCCCTCATTAACCAGGCCGTTTTCCCGGTCCAAATCGGTCAGAAAAGTCGTTTAAAACAAGTCGGAAACATGCTAACTGGCTATCCATTCAATTCAATGGCAGCGATAGCATCGGCGTGACATTTTGTAATGTAGCGGCGAATCTAGCGGTTTAGTCAGTGTAAAGCATCGCTAGGTATTAGCTTTGACACGCCCCCTCATTAACCTGGCCGTTTTCCCGGTCCAAATCGGTCGGAAAAGTAGTTTAAAACAAGTCGGAAACATGCTAACTGGCTATCCATTCAATTCAATGGCAGCGATAGCAGTGGCGTGACATTTTCTAATGTAGCGGCGAATCTAGGGTTTAGTCAGTGTAAAGCATCGCTAGGTATTGGCTTTGACACGCCCCCTCATTAACCAGGCCATTTTCCTGGTCCAAATCGGTCGGAAAAGTAGTTTAAAACAAGTCGGAAACATGCTAACTGGCTATCCATTCAATTCAATGGCAGCGATAGCAGCAACGTGACATTTTCTAATGTAGCGGCGAATCTAGCGGTTTAGTCAGTGTAAAGCATCGCTAGGTATTGGCTTTGACATGCCCCCTCATTAAAATTTGACCAAAAAAAAAATATATATAAAAAATATATATAAAAAAAAAAAAAATATATATAAAAAAAAATTACAAAAAAAAAGTGAAAAAAAAAATAAATATATATATATATAAAGGAAAAAATAATATATATAAAAAAAATTACCAAAACATTTGACCAAGAAAAAATAATACTATATATAAAATATATATATAAAGGGAAAAAAAAAAATATATAAAAAAATTACTAAACAATTTGATAAAAAAAAAATATATTAAATATATATAAAGGAAAAAATATATATATATATTTTAAAAAATGTACTAAAAAAATGTGACAAAAAAAAAAATATAAAAAATATATATAAAAAAAAAAAATATATATAAAAAAATTACAAAAAAAGTGCCAAAAAAAAAAAAATATATATATATATAAAAAAAAAAAAAAATATATAAAAAAATTAACAAAAAATTTGACCAAGAAAAAAAAAAATATATATATAAAATATATATATAAAGGAAAAATATATATATAAAAAAATGATGAAAAAAATTTGACCAAAAAAAATAATATATATAAAATATATATATAAAGAAAAAAAATATATATATATATAAAAAAATTACTAAAAAATTTGACAAAAAAAATATATATAAAATATATATATAAAGGAAAAATATATATATATATTAAAAAAATGTACTAAAAAAATGTGTGAAAAAAAAAATATATATAAAATATATATATTAAGGAAATATATATATATATTTTACAAAAAAATACAAAACAATTTGACCCAAAAAAATATATAAAATATATATAAAAGAAAAAAAATATATATAAAAAAATTACAAAAAAATTTGACCAAAAAAAAATATATAAAATATATATATAAAGGAAAAATTTGAAAAAAAAAAAAAATATATAATATATATATATAAAGGAAAATATATATATATATATTTTTAAAATTACAAAAAAATTTGACCCAAAAAAAACATATAAAATATATATATAAAGGAAAAATATATATATATTAAAAAAATTACTAAAAAATTTGACCAAAAAAAATAATATATATAAAATATACATATAAAGGAAAAATATATATATATATAAAAAAAATTACTAAAAAATTTGACAAAAAATATATATAAAATATATATAAAGGAAAAATATATATATATATTTAAAAAATCTACAAAAAAAATGTGACCAAAATAAATAAATATATAAAATATATATATAAAGGAAAAATTTGACAAAAAAAAAAAAATATATATATAAAGGAAATATATATACATATTTGACAAAAAAATACAAAAAGGAGCAAGTCGGAAACATGCTAACTGGCCATCCATTCAATTCAATGGCAGCGATAGCATCGGCGTGACATTTTGTAATGTAGTATTGCGAATCTAGCGGTTTAGTCAGTGTAAAGCATCGCTAGGTATTGGCTTTGACACGCCCCCTCATTAACCAGGCCGTTTTCCCGGTCCAAATCGGTCGGAAAAGTAGTTTAAAACAAGTCGGAAACATGCTAACTGGCTATCCATTCAATTCAATAGCAGCGATAGCAGCTGCGTGACATTTTCTAATGTAGCGGCGAATCTAGCGGTTTAGTCAGTGTAAAGCATCGCTAGGTATTGGCTTTGACACTCCCCCTCATTAACCAGGCCGTTTTCCAAATCGGTCAGAAAAGTCATTTAAAACAAGTCGGAAACATGCTAACTGGCTATCCATTCAATTCAATGGCAGCGATAGCATCGGCGTGACATTTTGTAATGTAGCGGCGAATCTAGCGGTTTAGTCAGTGTAAAGCATCGCTAGGTATTAGCCTTGACACGCCCTCTCATTAACCTGGCCGTTTTCCCGGTCCAAATCGGTCGGAAAAGTAGTTTAAAACAAGTCGGAAACATGCTAACTGGCTATCCATTCAATTCAATGGCAGCGATAGCATCGGCGTGACATTTTGTAATGTAGCGGCGAATCTAGCGGTTTAGTCAGTGTAAAGCATCGCTAGGTATTGGCTTTGACACTCCCCCTCATTAACCAGGCCATTTTCCCGGTCCAAATCGGTCAGAAAAGTAGTTTAAAACATGTCGGAAACATGCTAACTGGCTATCCATTCAATTCAATGGCAGCGATAGCATCGGTGTGACTTTTTGTAATGTAGCGGCGAATCTAGCGGTTTAGTCAGTGTAAAGCATCGCTAGGTATTGGCTTTGACACGCCCCCTCATTAACCAGGCCGTTTTCCCGGTCCAAATCGGTCGGAAAAGTCGTTTAAAACAAGTCGGAAACATGCTAACTGGCTATCCATTCAATTCAAGGCAGCGATAGCAGCGGCGTGACATTTTCTAATGTAGCAGCGAATCTAGCGGTTTAGTCAGTGTAAAGCATCGCTAGGTATTGGCTTTGACATGCCCCCTCATTAAAATTTGACCAAAAAAAAAAAAAAAAAATATATAAAATATATATATAAAGGAAAAAAAAAATATATAAAACAATTTTACAAAAAAGTGACAAAAAAATAAATATATATATATATAAAGGAAAAAATAATATATATAAAAAAAATTACCAAAAAATTTGACAAAAAAAAAAAAATAACAAGCCCCCTCATTAACCAGGCCGTTTTCCCGGTCCAAATCGGTCGGAAAAGTAGTTTAAAACAAGTCGGAAACATGCTAACTGGCTATCCATTCAATTCAATGGCAGCGATAGCATCGGCGTGACATTTTGTAATGTAGCGGCGAATCTAGCGGTTTAGTCAGTGTAAAGCATCACTAAGTATTGGCTTTGACACGCCCCCTCATTAACCAGGCCGTTTTCCCAAAACAAATCGGTCGGAAAAGTAGTTTAAAACAAGTCGGAAACATGCTAACTGGCTATCCATTCAATTCAATGGCAGCGATAGCAGCGGCGTGACATTTTCTAATGTAGCGGCGAATCTAGCGGTTTAGTCAGTGTAAAGCATCGCTAGGTATTGGCTTTGACACCCCCTCATTAACCAGGCCGTTTTCTCGGTCCAAATCGGTCGGAAAAGTCGTTTAAAACAAGTCGGAAACATGCTAACTGGCTATCCATTCAATTCAATGGCAGCGATAGCAGCGGCGTGACATTTTCTAATGTAGCGGCGAATCTAGCGGTTTAGTCAGTGTAAAGCATCGCTAGGTATTGGCTTTGACACGCCCCTCATTAACCAGGCCGTTTTCCCGGTCCAAATCGGTCGGAAAAGTCGTTTAAAACAAGTCGGAAACATGCTAACTGGCTATCCATTCAATTCAATGGCAGCGATAGCAGCGGGCGTGACATTTTCTAATGTAGCGGCGAATCTAGCGGTTTAGTCAGTGTAAAGCATCATAGGTATTGGCTTTGACATGCCCCCTCATTAAAATTTGACCAAAAAAATAATATATATAAAATATATATATAAAGTGACCAAAAAAAATATATATATATAAAAAAATTACTAAAAATTTGAAAAAAAATATATATAAAATATATATATAAAGGAAAAATATATATATATTTTAAAAAATGTACTAAAAAATGTGACCAAAAAAATAAATATATAAAATATATATATAAAGGAAAAATTGACCAAAAAAAAAAAAAAATATATATATAAAGGAAATATATATATATATTTTACAAAAAAATACAAAACAATTTGACCCAAAAAAATATATAAAATATATATATAAAGGAAAAATATATATATAAAAAAATTACAAAAAAATTTGACCAAAAAAAAATAAATATATAAAATATATATATAAAGGAAAAATTTGACAAAAAAAATATATATATATAATATATATATATAAAGGAAATATACATATATATTTTTTTAAATTACAAAAAATTTGACCCCAAAAAAATAATATAGATAAAATATATATAAAGGAAAAATATATATATAAAAAAATTACTAAAAAATTTGACCAAAAAAAATAATATAGATAAAATATATATATAAAGGAAAAATATATATATAAAAAAATTACTAAAAAATTTGACAAAAAATATATATAAAATATATATATAAAGGAAAAATATATATATATATTTAAAAAAATGTACTAAAAAAATGTGACCAAAATAAATAAATATATAAATTATATATATAAAGGAAAAATTTGAAAAAAAAAAAAAAATATATATATATAAAGGAAATATATATACATATTTGACAAAAAAATACAAAAAGGAGCAAGTCGGAAACATGCTAACTGGCCATCCATTCAATTCAATGGCAGCGATAGCATCGGCGTGACATTTTGTAATGTAGCGGCGAATCTAACGGTTTAGTCAGTGTAAAGCATCGCTAGGTATTGGCTTTGACACGCCCCCTCATTAACCAGGCCGTTTTCCCGGTCCAAATCGGTCGGAAAAGTAGTTTAAAACAAGTCGAAAAACATGCTAACTGGCTATCCATTCAATTCAATAGCAGCGATAGCAGCTGCGTGACATTTTCTAATGTAGCGGCGAATCTAGCGGTTTAGTCAGTGTAAAGCATCACTAGGTATTGGCTTTGACACGCCCCCTCATTAACCAGGCCGTTTTCCCGGTCCAAATCGGTCGGAAAAGTCGTTTAAAACAAGTCGGAAACATGCTAACTGGCTATCCATTCAATTCATTGGCAGCGATAGCAGCGGTGTGACATTTTCTAATGTAGCGGCAAATCTAGCGGTTTAGTCAGTGTAAAGCATCGCTAGGTATTGGCTTTGACACGCCCCCTCATTAACCAGACCGTTTTCCCGGTCCAAATCGGTCGGAAAAGTCGTTTAAAACAAGTCGGAAACATGCTAACTGGCTATCCATTCAATTCAATGGCAGCGATAGCAGCGGCGTGACATTTTCTAATGTAGCGGCGAATCTAGCGGTTTAGTCAGTGTAAAGCATCGCGAGGTATTGGCTTTGACATGCCCCCTCATTAAAATTTGACCAAAAAAATAAATATATATAAAATATATATATAAAGGAAAAAAATATATATATAAAAAAATGTACAAAAAAAGTGACCAAAAAAAATAAAAATATATATATATAAAGGAAAAAATAATATATATAAAAAAAATTACCAAAAAATTTGACCAAGAAAAAAATAATATATATAAAATATATATATAAAGGAAAAATATATATATAAAAAAATTACTAAAAGATTTGATAAAAAAAATATATATAAAATATATATATAAAGGAAAAATATATATATATATTTAAAAAAATGTACTAAAAAAAAAAAATGTGACCAAAAAAATAAATATATAAAATATATATATAAAGGAAAAATTTGACACAAAAAAAAAAAAAAAAATATATATAAAGGAAATATATATATATATTTTACAAAAAAATACAAAACAATTTGACCAAAAAAAAATATAAAATATATATATAAAAAAAAATATATATATATAAAAATTACAAAAAAATTTTTTAAAATATAAAAAAAAAAAATATATATAAAATATATATATAAAGGAAAAATTTGAAAAAAATAAATATATATAATATATATATAAAAAGGAAAAATATATATATTTTTTTTTTTAAATGACAAAAAAATTTGACCCAAAAAAATATATAAAATATATATATAAAGGAAAAAAATATATATATAAAAAATTTAAAAAAATTTGACAAAAATATATATAAAATATATATATAAAGGAAAATATATATATATATTTAAAAAATCTACAAAAAAATGTGACCAAAATAAATAAATATATAAAATATATATATAAAGGAAAAATTTGAAAAAAAAAAAAAATATATATATAAAGGAAATATATATACATATTTGACAAAAAAATACAAAAAGGAGCAAGTCGGAAACATGCTAACTGGCCATCCATTCAATTCAATGGCAGCGATAGCATCGGCGTGACATTTTGTAATGTAGCGGCGAATCTAGCGGTTTAGTCAGTGTAAAGCATCGCTAGGTATTGGCTTTGACACGCCCCCTCATTAACCAGGCCGTTTCCCGGTCCAAATCGGTCGGAAAAGTAGTTTAAAACAAGTCGGAAACATGCTAACTGGCTATCCATTCAATTCAATAGCAGCGATAGCAGCTGCGTGACATTTTCTAATGTAGCGGCGAATCTAGCGGTTTAGTCAGTGTAAAGCATCGTTAGGTATTGGCTTTGACACTCCCCCTCATTAACCAGGCCGTTTTCCCGGTCCAAATCGGTCAGAAAAGTAGTTTAAAACAAGTCGGAAACATGCTAACTGGCTATCCATTCAATTCAATGGCAGCGATAGCATCGGCGTGACATTTTGTAATGTAGCGGCGAATCTAGCGGTTTAGTCAGTGTAAAGCATCGCTAGGTATTAATTTTGACACGCCCCCTCATTAACCTGGCCGTTTTCCCGGTCCAAATCGGTCGGAAAAGTAGTTTAAAACAAGTCGGAAACATGCTAACTGGCTATCCATTCAATTCAATGGCAGCGATAGCAGTGGCGTGACATTTTCTAATGTAGCGGCGAATCTAGCGGTTTAGTCAGTGTAAAGCATCGCTAGGTATTGGCTTTGACACGCCCCCTCATTAACCAGGCCATTTTCCTGGTCCAAATCGGTCGGAAAAGTAGTTTAAAACAAGTCGGAAACATGCTAACTGGCTATCCATTCAATTCAATGGCAGCGATAGCAGCAACGTGACATTTTCTAATGTAGCGGCGAATCTAGCGGTTTAGTCAGTGTAAAGCATCGCTAGGTATTGGCTTTGACATGCCCCCTCATTAAAATTTGACAAAAAAAAAAAATATATAAAATATATATATAAAGGAAAAAAATATATATTAAAAAAATTACAAAAAAAGTGACAAAAAAAAATAAATATATATATATAAAGGAAAAAATAATATATATTAAAAAAATTACCAAAACATTTGACCAAGAAAAAATAATACTATATATAAAATATATATATAAAGGGAAAAAAAAATATATAAAAAAATTACTAAACAATTTGACAAAAAAAATATATTAAATATATATAAAGGAAAAATATATATATATATTTAAAAAAATGTACTAAAAAAATGTGACCAAAAAAAAAATATATAAAATATATATATAAAGGAAAAAAAAATATATATAAAAAAATTTTACAAAAAAAGTGGCCAAAAAAAAAAAATATATATATATAAAGGAAAAAAATATATATATAAAAAAAATTAACAAAAAATTTGACCAAGAAAAAAAAAAAAATATATATATATAAAATATATATATAAAGGAAAAATATATATATAAAAAAATGATAAAAAAATTTGACCAAAAAAAATAATATATATAAAATATATATATAAAGGAAAAATATATATATATATATAAAAAAATTACTAAAAAATTTGACAAAAAATATATATAAAATATATATATAAAGGAAAAATATATATATATATTTAAAAAATGTACTAAAAAAATGTGACCAAAAAAAAAAAATATATATAAAATATATATATAAAGGAAATATATATATATATTTTACAAAAAAATACAAAACAATTTGACCCAAAAAAAATATAAAAATATATATAAAGGAAAAAATATATATATAAAAAAATTACAAAAAAATTTGACCAAAAAAAAAAAATATATATAAAATATATATATAAAGGAAAAATTTGACAAAAAAAAAAAATATATATAATATATATATATAAAGGAAATATATATATATATATTTTTTAAAATTACAAAAAAATTTGATAAAAAAAAAAAACATATAAAATATATATATAAAGGAAAAATATATATATATTAAAAAAATTATTAAAAAATTTGACCAAAAAAATAATATATATAAAATATACATATAAAGGAAAAATATATATATATATAAAAAAAATTACTAAAAAATTTGACAAAAAATATATATAAAATATATATAAAGGAAAAATATATATATATATTTAAAAAAATCTACAAAAAAATGTGACCAAAATAAATAAATATATAAAATATATATATAAAGGAAAAATTTGACAAAAAAAAAAAAATATATATATAAAGGAAATATATATACATATTTGACAAAAATACAAAAAGGAGCAAGTCGGAAACATGCTAACTGGCCATCCATTCAATTCAATGGCAGCGATAGCATCGGCGTGACATTTTGTAATGTAGCGGCGAATCTAGCGGTTTAGTCAGTGTAAAGCATCGCTAGGTATTGGCTTTGACACGCCCCCTCATTAACCAGGCCGTTTTCCCGGTCCAAATCGGTCGGAAAAGTAGTTTAAAACAAGTCGGAAACATGCTAACTGGCTATCCATTCAATTCAATAGCAGCGATAGCATCGGCGTGACATTTTGTAATGTAGCGGCGAATCTAGCGGTTTAGTCAGTGTAAAGCATCGCTAGGTATTGGCTTTGACACGCCCCCTCATTAACCAGGCCGTTTTCCCGGTCCAAATCGGTCGGAAAAGTAGTTTAAAACAAGTCGGAAACATGCTAACTGGCTATCCATTCAATTCAATAGCAGCGATAGCAGCAGCTGCGTGACATTTTCTAATGTAGCGGCGAATCTAGCGGTTTAGTCAGTGTAAAGCATCGCTAGGTATTGGCTTTGACACCCCTCATTAACCAGGCCGTTTCCCGGTCCAAATCGGTCAGAAAAGTCGTTTAAAACAAGTCGGAAACATGCTAACTGGCTATCCATTCAATTCAATGGCAGCGATAGCATCGGCGTGACATTTTGTAATGTAGCGGCGAATCTAGCGGTTTAGTCAGTGTAAAGCATCGCTAGGTATTGGCTTTGACACTGACACTCCCCCTCATTAACCAGGCCATTTTCCCGGTCCAAATCGGTCGGAAAAGTAGTTTAAAACATGTCGGAAACATGCTAACTGGCTATCCATTCAATTCAATGGCAGGGATAGCATCGGTGTGACTTTTTGTAATGTAGCGGCGAATCTAGCGGTTTAGTCAGTGTAAAGCATCGCTAGGTATTGGCTTTGACACGCCCCCTCATTAACCAGGCCGTTTTCCCGGTCCAAATCGGTCAGAAAAGTCGTTTAAAACAAGTCGGAAACATGCTAACTGGCTATCCATTCAATTCAATGGCAGCGATAGCAGCGGCGTGACATTTTCTAATGTAGCAGCGAATCTAGCGGTTTAGTCAGTGTAAAGCATCGCTAGGTATTGGCTTTGACATGCCCCCTCATTAAAATTTGAACAAAAAAAAAATATATATAAAAATATATATAAATAAAAAAAAATATATATATAAAACAATTTTACAAAAAAAGTGACAAAAAAAAATATATATATATATATAAAGGAAAAAATAATATATATAAAAAAAATTACCAAAAAATTTGACAAAGAAAAAAAAAATAACAAGCCCCCTCATTAACCAGGCCGTTTTCCCGGTCCAAATCGGTCGGAAAAGTAGTTTAAAACAAGTCGGAAACATGCTAACTGGCTATCCATTCAATTCAATGGCAGCGATAGCATCGGCGTGACATTTTGTAATGTAGCGGTGAATCTAGCGGTTTAGTCAGTGTAAAGCATCACTAAGTATTGGTTTGACACGCCCCCTCATTAACCAGGCCGTTTTCCCGGTCCAAATCGGTCGGAAAAGTAGTTTAAAACAAGTCGGAAACATGCTAACTGGCTATCCATTCAATTCAATAGCAGCGATAGCAGCTGCGTGACATTTTCTAATGTAGCGGCGAATCTAGCGGTTTAGTCAGTGTAAAGCATCACTAGGTATTGGCTTTGACACGCCCCCTCATTAACCAGGCCGTTTTCCCGGTCCAAATCGGTCGGAAAAGTCGTTTAAAACAAGTCGGAAACATGCTAACTGGCTATCCATTCAATTCATTGGCAGCGATAGCAGCGGTGTGACATTTTCTAATGTAGCGGCAAATCTAGCGGTTTAGTCAGTGTAAAGCATCGCTAGGTATTGGCTTTGACACGCCCCCTCATTAACCAGACCGTTTTCCCGGTCCAAATCGGTCGGAAAAGTCGTTTAAAACAAGTCGGAAACATGCTAACTGGCTATCCATTCAATTCAATGGCAGCGATAGCAGCGGCGTGACATTTTCTAATGTAGCGGCGAATCTAGCGGTTTAGTCAGTGTAAAGCATCGCGAGGTATTGGCTTTGACATGCCCCCTCATTAAAATTTGACCAAAAAAATAAATATATATAAAAATATATATATAAAGAAAAAAAAATATATATAAAAAAATGTACAAAAAAAGTGACCAAAAAAAAAAAATAAAAATATATATATATAAAGGAAAAAATAATATATATAAAAAAAATTACCAAAAAATTTGACAAAAAAAAAAAAATAATATATATAAAATATATATATAAAGGAAAAATATATATATAAAAAAATTACTAAAAGATTTGACAAAAAATATATATAAAATATATATATAAAGGAAAAAAATATATATATATTTAAAAAAATGTACTAAAAAAATGTGACAAAAAAAAAATAAATATATAAAATATATATATAAAGGAAAAATTTGACACAAAAAAAAAAAAATATATATATAAAGGAAATATATATATATATTTTACAAAAAAATACAAAACAATTTGACCCAAAAAAAAAATATAAAATATATATATAAAGGAAAAATATATATATATAAAAAAATTACAAAAAAATTTTACCAAAAAAAAAAATATATATAAAATATATATATAAAGGAAAAATTTGACAAAAAAATAAATATATATAATATATATATAAAGGAAAATATATATATATTTTTTTTTAAATGACAAAAAAATTTGACCCAAAAAAACATATAAAATATATATATAAAGGAAAAAAATGTATATATAAAAAAAATTACAAAAAAATTTGACAAAAAATATATATAAAATATATATATAAAGGAAAAATATATATATATATTAAAAAAATCTACAAAAAAAATGTGACCAAAATAAATAAATATATAAAATATATATATAAAGGAAAAATTTGACAAAAAAAAAAAATATATATATAAAGGAAATATATATACATATTTGACAAAAAAATACAAAAAGGAGCAAGTCGGAAACATGCTAACTGGCCATCCATTCAATTCAATGGCAGCGATAGCATCGGCGTGACATTTTGTAATGTAGCGGCGAATCTAGCGGTTTAGTCAGTGTAAAGCATCGCTAGGTATTGGCTTTGACACGCCCCTCATTAACCAGGCCGTTTTCCCGGTCCAAATCGGTCGGAAAAGTAGTTTAAAACAAGTCGGAAACATGCTAACTGGCTATCCATTCAATTCAATAGCAGCGATAGCAGCTGCGTGACATTTTCTAATGTAGCGGGCGAATCTAGCGGTTTAGTCAGTGTAAAGCATCGTTAGGTATTGGCTTTGACACTCCCCCTCATTAACCAGGCCGTTTTCCCGGTCCAAATCGGTCAGAAAAGTCGTTTAAAACAAGTCGGAAACATGCTAACTGGCTATCCATTCAATTCAATGGCAGCGATAGCATCGGCGTGACATTTTGTAATGTAGCGGCGAATCTAGCGGTTTAGTCAGTGTAAAGCATCGCTAGGTATTAGCTTTGACACCCCCTCATTAACCTGGCCGTTTTCCCGGTCCAAATCGGTCGGAAAAGTAGTTTAAAACAAGTCGGAAACATGCTAACTGGCTATCCATTCAATTCAATGGCAGCGATAGCAGTGGCGTGACATTTTCTAATGTAGCGGCGAATCTAGCGGTTTAGTCAGTGTAAAGCATCGCTAGGTATTGGCTTTGACACGCCCCCTCATTAACCAGGCCATTTTCCTGGTCCAAATCGGTCGGAAAAGTAGTTTAAAACAAGTCGGAAACATGCTAACTGGCTATCCATTCAATTCAATGGCAGCGATAGCAGCAACGTGACATTTTCTAATGTAGCGGCGAATCTAGCGGTTTAGTCAGTGTAAAGCATCGCTAGGTATTGGCTTTGACATGCCCCCTCATTAAAATTTGACCAAAAAAAAAAATATATAAAATATATATATAAAAGAAAAAAATATATATATAAAAAAAAAATTACAAAAAAAGTGACCAAAAAAAAAAATATATATATATAAAGGAAAAAATAATATATATAAAAAAATTACCAAAACATTTGACCAAGAAAAATAATACTATATATAAAATATATATATAAAGGAAAAAAAAAAATATATAAAAAATTACTAAACAATTTGACAAAAAAATATATTAAATATATATAAAGGAAAAATATATATATATATTTAAAAAAATGTACTAAAAAAATGTGACCAAAAAAAAAAAAAAATATATAAAATATATATATAAAGGAAAAAAAATATATATATAAAAAAATTTTACAAAAAAGTGGCCAAAAAAAAAAAAAAATATATATATATAAAGGAAAAAATATATATATAAAAAAATTAACAAAAAATTTGACCAAGAAAAAAAAATATATATATAAAATATATATATAAAAGGAAAAATATATATATTAAAAAAATGACAAAAAAATTTGATAAAAAAAAATAATATATATAAAATATATATATAAAGGAAAAAAATATATATATATATAAAAATTACTAAAAAATTTGACAAAAAAATATATATAAAATATATATATAAAGGAAAAAATATATATATATTTAAAAAATGTACTAAAAAAATGTGACCAAAAAAAAAAAATATATAATAATATATATATAAAGGAAATATATATATATATTTTACAAAAAAATACAAAACAATTTGACCCAAAAAAATATATAAAATATATATATAAAGGAAAAAAATATATATATAAAAAAAATTACAAAAAAATTTGACAAAAAAAATATATATATAAAATATATATATAAAGGAAAAATTTGACAAAAAAAAAATATATATAATATATATATATAAAGGAAATATATATATATATATTTTTAAAATTACAAAAAATTTGACCCAAAAAAACATATAAAATATATATATAAAGGAAAAATATATATATATTAAAAAAATTATTAAAAAATTTGACCAAAAAAAATAATATATATAAAATATACATATAAAGGAAAAATATATATATATATAAAAAAAATTACTAAAAAATTTGAAAAAAAAAATATATAAAATATATATAAAGGAAAAATATATATATATATTTAAAAAAATCTACAAAAAAATGTGACCAAAATAAATAAATATATAAAATATATATATAAAGGAAAAATTTGACAAAAAAAAAAAAATATATATATATAAAGGAAATATATATACATATTTGACAAAAAAATACAAAAAGGAGCAAGTCGGAAACATGCTAACTGGCCATCCATTCAATTCAATGGCAGCGATAGCATCGGCGTGACATTTTGTAATGTAGCGGCGAATCTAGCGGTTTAGTCAGTGTAAAGCATCGCTAGGTATTGGCTTTGACACGCCCCTCATTAACCAGGCCGTTTTCCGGTCCAAATCGGTCGGAAAAGTAGTTTAAAACAAGTCGGAAACATGCTAACTGGCTATCCATTCAATTCAATAGCAGCGATAGCATCGGCGTGACATTTTGTAATGTAGCGGCGAATCTAGCGGTTTAGTCAGTGTAAAGCATCGCTAGGTATTGGCTTTGACACGCCCCCTCATTAACCAGGCCGTTTTCCCGGTCCAAATCGGTCGGAAAAGTAGTTTAAAACAAGTCGGAAACATGCTAACTGGCTATCCATTCAATTCAATAGCAGCGATAGCAGCTGCGTGACATTTTCTAATGTAGCGGCGAATCTAGCGGTTTAGTCAGTGTAAAGCATCGCTAGGTATTGGCTTTGACACTCCCCTCATTAACCAGGCCGTTTTCCAAATCGGTCAGAAAAGTCGTTTAAAACAAGTCGGAAACATGCTAACTGGCTATCCATTCAATTCAATGGCAGCGATAGCATCGGCGTGACATTTTGTAATGTAGCGGCGAATCTAGCGGTTTAGTCAGTGTAAAGCATCGCTAGGTATTGGCTTTGACACTCCCCCTCATTAACCAGGCCATTTTCCCGGTCCAAATCGGTCGGAAAAGTAGTTTAAAACATGTCGGAAACATGCTAACTGGCTATCCATTCAATTCAATGGCAGCGATAGCATCGGTGTGACTTTTTGTAATGTAGCGGCGAATCTAGCGGTTTAGTCAGTGTAAAGCATCGCTAGGTATTGGCTTTGACACGCCCCCTCATTAACCAGCCCGTTTTCCGGTCCAAATCGGTCAGAAAAGTCGTTTAAAACAAGTCGGAAACATGCTAACTGGCTATCCATTCAATTCAATGGCAGCGATAGCAGCGGCGTGACATTTTCTAATGTAGCAGCGAATCTAGCGGTTTAGTCAGTGTAAAGCATCGCTAGGTATTGGCTTTGACATGCCCCCTCATTAAAATTTGAACAAAAAAAAATATATAAAATATATATATAAAGGAAAAAAATATATATATAAAACAATTTTACAAAAAAAGTGACAAAAAAAAATATATATATATATATAAAGGAAAAAATAATATATATAAAAAAAATTACCAAAAAATTTGACAAAGAAAAAAAAATAACAAGCCCCCTCATTAACCAGGCCGTTTTCCCGGTCCAAATCGGTCGGAAAAGTAGTTTAAAACAAGTCGGAAACATGCTAACTGGCTATCCATTCAATTCAATGGCAGCGATAGCATCGGCGTGACATTTTGTAATGTAGCGGTGAATCTAGCGGTTTAGTCAGTGTAAAGCATCACTAAGTATTGGTTTGACACGCCCCCTCATTAACCAGGCCGTTTTCCCGGTCCAAATCGGTCGGAAAAGTAGTTTAAAACAAGTCGGAAACATGCTAACTGGCTATCCATTCAATTCAATGGCAGCGATAGCAGCTGCGTGACATTTTCTAATGTAGCGGCGAATCTAGCGGTTTAGTCAGTGTAAAGCATCACTAGGTATTGGCTTTGACACGCCCCCTCATTAACCAGGCCGTTTTCCCGGTCCAAATCGGTCGGAAAAGTCGTTTAAAACAAGTCGGAAACATGCTAACTGGCTATCCATTCAATTCAATGGCAGCGATAGCAGCGGCGTGACATTTTCTAATGTAGCGGCAAATCTAGCGGTTTAGTCAGTGTAAAGCATCGCTAGGTATTGGCTTTGACACGCCCCTCATTAACCAGACCGTTTTCCCGGTCCAAATCGGTCGGAAAAGTCGTTTAAAACAAGTCGGAAACATGCTAACTGGCTATCCATTCAATTCAATGGCAGCGATAGCAGCGGCGTGACATTTTCTAATGTAGCGGCGAATCTAGCGGTTTAGTCAGTGTAAAGCATCGCTAGGTATTGGCTTTGACATGCCCCCTCATTAAAATTTGACCAAAAAATAAATATATATAAAATATATATATAAAGGAAAAAATATATATATAAAAAAATGTACAAAAAAAGTGACCAAAAAAAAAAAAAATATATATATATAAAGGAAAAAATAATATATATAAAAAAAATTACCAAAAATTTGACCAAGAAAAAAAAATAATATATATAAAATATATATATAAAGAAAAAAATATATATAAAAAAATTACTAAAAGATTTGACAAAAAAAAATATATAAAATATATATATAAAGAAAAAAAATATATATATATTTAAAAAATGTACTAAAAAAAAAATGTGACCAAAAAAAATAAATATATAAAATATATATATAAAGGAAAAATTTGACACAAAAAAAAATATATATATAAAGGAAATATATATATATATTTTACAAAAAAATACAAAACAATTTGACCCAAAAAAATATAAAATATATATATAAAGGAAAAATATATATATATAAAAATTACAAAAAAATTTTACCAAAAAAAAAAAATATATATAAAATATATATATAAAGGAAAAATTTGACAAAAAAATAAATATATATAATATATATATATAAGGAAAATATATATATATTTTTTTAAATGACAAAAAAATTTGACCCAAAAAAAACATATAAAATATATATATAAAGGAAAAAAATATATATAAAAAAATTACAAAAAAATTTGACAAAAAAATATATATAAAATATATATATAAAGGAAAAATATATATATATATAAAAAAATCTACAAAAAAATGTGACAAAATAAATAAATATATAAAATATATATATAAAGGAAAAATTTGACAAAAAAAAATATATATATAAAGGAAATATATATACATATTTGACAAAAAAATACAAAAAGGAGCAAGTCGGAAACATGCTAACTGGCCATCCATTCAATTCAATGGCAGCGATAGCATCGGCGTGACATTTTGTAATGTAGCGGCGAATCTAGCGGTTTAGTCAGTGTAAAGCATCGCTAGGTATTGGCTTTGACACGCCCCCTCATTAACCAGGCCCGTTTTCCCGGTCCAAATCGGTCGGAAAAGTAGTTTAAAACAAGTCGGAAACATGCTAACTGGCTATCCATTCAATTCAATGGCAGCGATAGCAGCAGGCGTGACATTTTTTCTAATGTAGCGGCGAATCTAGCGGTTTAGTCAGTGTAAAGCATCGCTAGGTATTGGCTTTGACACTCCCCCTCATTAACCAGGCCGTTTTCCGGTCCAAATCGGTCAGAAAAGTCGTTTAAAACAAGTCGGAAACATGCTAACTGGCTATCCATTCAATTCAATGGCAGCGATAGCATCGGCGTGACATTTTGTAATGTAGCGGCGAATCTAGCGGTTTAGTCAGTGTAAAGCATCGCTAGGTATTGGCTTTGACACGCCCCCTCATTAACCAGGCCATTTTCCCGGTCCAAATCGGTCGGAAAAGTAGTTTAAAACAAGTCGGAAACATGCTAACTGGCTATCCATTCAATTCAATGGCAGCGATAGCATCGGCGTGACATTTTGTAATGTAGCGGCGAATCTAGCGGTTTAGTCAGTGTAAAGCATCGCTAGGTATTGGCTTTGACACGCCCCCTCATTAACCAGGCCGTTTTCCCGGTCCAAATCGGTCGGAAAAGTCGTTTAAAACAAGTCGGAAACATGCTAACTGGCTATCCATTCAATTCAATGGCAGCGATAGCAGCGGCGTGACATTTTCTAATGTAGCAGCGAATCTAGCGGTTTAGTCAGTGTAAAGCATCGCTAGGTATTGGCTTTGACATGCCCCCTCATTAAAATTTGAACAAAAAAAAATATATATAAAATATATATATAAAGGAAAAAAATATATATATAAAACAATTTTACAAAAAAGTGACAAAAAAAAATATATATATATATATAAAGGAAAAAAATAATATATATAAAAAAAATTACCAAAAAATTTGACAAAGAAAAAAAAATAACAAGCCCCCTCATTAACCAGGCCGTTTTCCCGGTCCAAATCGGTCGGAAAAGTAGTTTAAAACAAGTCGGAAACATGCTAACTGGCTATCCATTCAATTCAATGGCAGCGATAGCATCGGCGTGACATTTTGTAATGTAGCGGTGAATCTAGGTTTAGTCAGTGTAAAGCATCACTAGGTATTGGCTTTGACACTCCCCTCATTAACCAGGCCGTTTTCCCGGTCCAAATCGGTCGGAAAAGTAGTTTAAAACAAGTCGGAAACATGCTAACTGGCTATCCATTCAATTCAATGGCAGCGATAGCAGCTGCGTGACATTTTCTAATGTAGCGGCGAATCTAGCGGTTTAGTCAGTGTAAAGCATCACTAGGTATTGGCTTTGACACCCCCTCATTAACCAGGCCGTTTTCCGGTCCAAATCGGTCGGAAAAGTAGTTTAAAACAAGTCGGAAACATGCTAACTGGCTATCCATTCAATTCAATGGCAGCGATAGCAGCGGCGTGACATTTTCTAATGTAGCGGCAAATCTAGCGGTTTAGTCAGTGTAAAGCATCGCTAGGTATTGGCTTTGACATGCCCCCTCATTAACCAGGCCGTTTTCCGGTCCAAATCGGTCGGAAAAGTATATATTAAAGGAAAAAAAACAAGTCGGAAACATGCTAACTGGCTATCCATTCAATTCAATGGCAGCGATAGCAGCGGCGTGACATTTTCTAATGTAGCGGCGAATCTAGCGGTTTAGTCAGTGTAAAGCATCGCTAGGTATTGGCTTTGACATGCCCCCTCATTAAAATTTGACCAAAAAAAAAAAAAAAAATATATATAAAATATATATATAAAAAAAAAAAATATATATATAAAAAATTTACCAAAAAAAAAAAAATATGATATAAAAAAAAAATATATATATATATAAAGGAAAAAAAAATATATATAAAAAAATTAGGAAAAAAAATTTGACAAAAAAGAAAAAAAATAATATATATAAAATATATATATAAAGGAAAAAAAATATATATAAAAAAATTACTAAAAAATTTGACAAAAAAAAATATATATAAAATATATATATAAAGGAAAAAATATATATATATATAAAAAAATTACTAAAAAAAAATGTATAAAAAAATATATAAAAATATAAAATATATATATAAAGGAAAAAATGTGACAAAAAAAAAAAAAAAATATATATATAAAGGAAATATATATATATATTTTACAAAAAAATACAAAACAATTTGACCTAAAAAAAAAATATATAAAATATATATATAAAGGAAAAAATATATATATAAAAAAATTACAAAAAAATTTGACAAAAAAAAAATATATAAAATATATATATAAAGAAAAATATTGACAAAAAAAAAAATATATATAATATAAATATATAAAGGAAATATATATATATATATTTTTTAAAATTACAAAAAATTTGAAAAAAAAAAAAAAAATATAAAATATATATATAAAGGAAAAAAATATATATTAAAAAAATTACAAAAAATTTGACCCAAAAAAAAAAATATATATAAAATATATATATAAAGGAAAAATATATATATATATAAAAAATTACTAAAAATTTGACAAAAATATATATAAAATATATATAAAGGAAAAATATATATATATATTTAAAAAAATCTACAAAAAAATGTGACCAAAATAAATAAATATATAAAATATATATATAAAGGAAAAATTTGACAAAAAAAAAAAATATATATATATAAAGGAAATATATATACATATTTGACAAAAAAATACAAAAAGGAGCAAGTCGGAAACATGCTAACTGGCCATCCATTCAATTCAATGGCAGCGATAGCATCGGCGTGACATTTTGTAATGTAGCGGCGAATCTAGCGGTTTAGTCAGTGTAAAGCATCGCTAGGTATTGGCTTTGACACGCCCCTCATTAACCAGGCCGTTTTCCCGGTCCAAATCGGTCGGAAAAGTAGTTTAAAACAAGTCGGAAACATGCTAACTGGCTATCCATTCAATTCAATAGCAGCGATAGCATCGGCGTGACATTTTGTAATGTAGCGGCGAATCTAGCGGTTTAGTCAGTGTAAAGCATCGCTAGGTATTGGCTTTGACACGCCCCCTCATTAACCAGGCCGTTTTCCCGGTCCAAATCGGTCGGAAAAGTAGTTTAAAACAAGTCGGAAACATGCTAACTGGCTATCCATTCAATTCAATGGCAGCGATAGCAGCGGCGTGACATTTTCTAATGTAGCGGCGAATCTAGCGGTTTAGTCAGTGTAAAGCATCGCTAGGTATTGGCTTTGACATGCCCCTCATTAACCAATTTCCAACAAAAAAAAATATCAGAAAAATATTTAAAATAAAGGAAAAAACTGGCTATCCATTCAATTCATTAAAAAAAGTGACATTTTGTAATGTAAAGAAAAAATAATATTAAAAAAAGTTCCAAAAAATTTGACTAGGTCTTGACAAGCCCCCTCATTAAAGGCCGTTTTCCCGGTCCAAATCGGTCGGAAAAGTAGTTTAAAACAAGTCGGAAACATGCTAACTGGCTATCCATTCAATTCAATGGCAGCGATAGCATCGGCGTGACATTTTGTAATGTAGCGAATCTAGCGGTTTAGTCAGTGTAAAGCATCGCTAGGTATTGGCTTTGACACCCCCTCATCATTAACCAGGCCATTTTCCCGGTCCAAATCGGTCGGAAAAGTAGTTTAAAACAAGTCGGAAACATGCTAACTGGCTATCCATTCAATTCAATGGCAGCGATAGCAGCGACGTGACATTTTGTAATGTAGCGGCGAATCTAGCGGTTTAGTCAGTGTAAAGCATCGCTAGGTATTGGCTTTGACACCCCTCATTAACCAGGCCGTTTTCCCGGTCCAAATCGGTCGGAAAAGTCGTTTAAAACAAGTCGGAAACATGCTAACTGGCTATCCATTCAATTCAATCAATAGCAGCGTGACATTTTCTAATGTAGCAGCGTGACATTTTCAGTGTAATGTAGTATTGGCTTTGAATCTAAAAGCGGTTTAGTCAGTGTAAAGCATTTTCGCAAAAAAAAAATATATATATATATATATAAAGGTATTGGCAAAAAATTTGACAAAGGAAAAAAATAACAAGCCCCCTCATTAACCAGGCCGTTTTCCCGGTCCAAATCGGTCGGAAAAGTAGTTTAAAACAAGTCGGAAACATGCTAACTGGCTATCCATTCAATTCAATGGCAGCGATAGCATCGGCGTGACATTTTGTAATGTAGCGGCGAATCTAGCGGTTTAGTCAGTGTAAAGCATCACTAGGTATTGGCTTTGACACGCCCCCTCATTAACCAGGCCGTTTTCCCGGTCCAAATCGGTCGGAAAAGTAGTTTAAAACAAGTCGGAAACATGCTAACTGGCTATCCATTCAATTCAATGGCAGCGATAGCAGTGGCGTGACATTTTCTAATGTAGCGGCGAATCTAGCGGTTTAGTCAGTGTAAAGCATCGCTAGGTATTGGCTTTGACACTCCCCTCATTAACCAGGCCGTTTTCCCGGTCCAAATCGGTCGGAAAAGTCGTTTAAAACAAGTCGGAAACATGCTAACTGGCTATCCATTCAATTCAATGGCAGCGATAGCAGCGGCGTGACATTTTCTAATGTAGCGGCGAATCTAGCGGTTTAGTCAGTGTAAAGCATCGCTAGGTATTGGCTTTGACATGCCCTCACCTCATTCATTAACCAGGCCGTTTTCCCGGTCCAAATCGGTCGGAAAAGTAGTTTAAAACAAGTCGGAAACATGCTAACTGGCTATCCATTCAATTCAATGGCAGCGATAGCATCGGCGTGACATTTTGTAATGTAGCGGCGAATCTAGCGGTTTAGTCAGTGTAAAGCATCGCTAGGTATTGGCTTTGACACTCCCCTCATTAACCAGGCCATTTTCCCGGTCCAAATCGGTCGGAAAAGTAGTTTAAAACATGTCGGAAACATGCTAACTGGCTATCCATTCAATTCAATGGCAGCGATAGCATCGGTGTGACATTTTGTAATGTAGCGGCGAATCTAGCGGTTTAGTCAGTGTAAAGCATCGCTAGGTATTGGCTTTGACACGCCCCCTCATTAACCAGGCCGTTTTCCCGGTCCAAATCGGTCGGAAAAGTCGTTTAAAACAAGTCGGAAACATGCTAACTGGCTATCCATTCAATTCAATGGCAGCGATAGCAGCGGCGTGACATTTTCTAATGTAGCAGCGAATCTAGCGGTTTAGTCAGTGTAAAGCATCGCTAGGTATTGGCTTTGACATGCCCCCTCATTAAAATTTGAACAAAAAAATATATATATATAAAATATATATATAAAGGAAAAAAATATATATATAAAACAATTTTACAAAAAAAGTGTGAAAAAAAAAAAAATATATATATATATAAAGGAAAAAATAATATATATAAAAAAATTACCAAAAATTTGACAAAGAAAAAAAAAAAATAACAAGCCCCTCATTAACCAGGCCGCCGTTTTCCCGGTCCAAATCGGTCGGAAAAGTAGTTTAAAACAAGTCGGAAACATGCTAACTGGCTATCCATTCAATTCAATGGCAGCGATAGCATCGGCGTGACATTTTGTAATGTAGCGGTGAATCTAGGGTTTAGTCAGTGTAAAGCATCACTAAGTATTGGCTTTGACACGCCCCTCATTAACCAGGCCGTTTTCCCAAAACAAATCGGTCGGAAAAGTAGTTTAAAACAAGTCGGAAACATGCTAACTGGCTATCCATTCAATTCAATGGCAGCGATAGCAGTGGCGTGACATTTTCTAATGTAGCGGCGAATCTAGCGGTTTAGTCAGTGTAAAGCATCGCTAGGTATTGGCTTTGACACTCCCCCTCATTAACCAGGCCGTTTTTTCGGTCCAAATCGGTCGGAAAAGTCGTTTAAAACAAGTCGGAAACATGCTAACTGGCTATCCATTCAATTCAATGGCAGCGATAGCAGCGGCGTGACATTTTCTAATGTAGCGGCGAATCTAGCGGTTTAGTCAGTGTAAAGCATCATCGCTAGGTATTGGCTTTGACACGCCCCTCATTAACCAGGCCGTTTTCCCGGTCCAAATCGGTCGGAAAAGTCGTTTAAAACAAGTCGGAAACATGCTAACTGGCTATCCATTCAATTCAATGGCAGCGATAGCAGCGGCGTGACATTTTGTAATGTAGCGGCGAATCTAGCGGTTTAGTCAGTGTAAAGCATCGCTAGGTATTGGCTTTGACACGCCCCCTCATTAACCAGGCCGTTTTCCCGGTCCAAATCGGTCGGAAAAGTCGTTTAAAACAAGTCGGAAACATGCTAACTGGCTATCCATTCAATTCAATGGCAGCGATAGCAGCAGGCGTGACATTTTCTAATGTAGCAGCGAATCTAGCGGTTTAGTCAGTGTAAAGCATCGCTAGGTATTGGCTTTGACATGCCCCCCTCATTAAAATTTGACCAAAAAAAAAATATATATAAAATATATATATAAAGGAAAAAATATATATATAAAACAATTTTACAAAAAAAGTGACAAAAAAAAATATATATATATATAAAGGAAAAAATAATATATATAAAAAAAATTACCAAAAAATTTGACAAAAAAAAAAAATAACAAGCCCCCTCATTAACCAGGCCGTTTTCCCGGTCCAAATCGGTCGGAAAAGTAGTTTAAAACAAGTCGGAAACATGCTAACTGGCTATCCATTCAATTCAATCACAGCGATAGCATCGGCGTGACATTTTGTAATGTAGCGGCGAATCTAGCGGTTTAGTCAGTGTAAAGCATCACTAAGTATTGGCTTTGACACGCCCCCTCATTAACCAGGCCGTTTTCCCAAAACAAATCGGTCGGAAAAGTAGTTTAAAACAAGTCGGAAACATGCTAACTGGCTATCCATTCAATTCAATGGCAGCGATAGCGGCGTGACATTTTGTAATGTAGCGGCGAATCTAGCGGTTTAGTCAGTGTAAAGCATCACTAAGTATTGGCTTTTGACGCCCCCTCATTAACCAGGCCGTTTTCCCAAAACAAATCGGTCGGAAAAGTAGTTTAAAACAAGTCGGAAACATGCTAACTGGCTATCCATTCAATTCAATGGCAGCGATAGCAGCGACGTGACATTTTCTAATGTAGCGGCGAATCTAGCGGTTTAGTCAGTGTAAAGCATCGCTAGGTATTGGCTTTGACACTCCCCCTCATTAACCAGGCCGTTTTCCGGTCCAAATCGGTCGGAAAAGTCGTTTAAAACAAGTCGGAAACATGCTAACTGGCTATCCATTCAATTCAATGGCAGCGATAGCAGCGGCGTGACATTTTCTAATGTAGCGGCGAATCTAGCGGTTTAGTCAGTGTAAAGCATCGCTAGGTATTGGCTTTGACACGCCCCCTCATTAACCAGGCCGTTTTCCCGGTCCAAATCGGTCGGAAAAGTCGTTTAAAACAAGTCGGAAACATGCTAACTGGCTATCCATTCAATTCAATGGCAGCGATAGCAGCGGCGTGACATTTTGTAATGTAGCGGCGAATCTAGCGGTTTAGTCAGTGTAAAGCATCGCTAGGTATTGGCTTTGACAGGCCCCCTCATTAACCAGGCCGTTTTCCCGGTCCAAAATCGGTCGGAAAAGTCGTTTAAAACAAGTCGGAAACATGCTAACTGGCTATCCATTCAATTCAATGGCAGCGATAGCAGCGGCGTGACATTTTCTAATGTAGCAGCGAATCTAGCGGTTTAGTCAGTGTAAAGCATCGCTAGGTATTGGCTTTGACATGCCCCCTCATTAAAATTTGACCAAAAAAAAAAAATATATATATAATATATATATATAAAATTTTACAAAAAAAGACAAAAAAAAAAAAAAAAATATATATATAAAACAATTTTGACCAAAAAAATAACAAGCCCCCTCAAAAAAGGCCGTTTTATCCAAATATATAAAGGAAAAAGTATAACTGGCTATCCATTAAAAAAATTACCGGCGTGAAAAATTTGACAAGTGTAAAAAAATAACAAGCCCCCTCATTAACCAGGCCGTTTTCCCGGTCCAAATCGGTCGGAAAAGTAGTTTAAAACAAGTCGGAAACATGCTAACTGGCTATCCATTCAATTCAATGGCAGCGATAGCATCGGCGTGACATTTTGTAATGTAGCGGCGAATCTAGCGGTTGTCAGTGTAAAGCATCACTAGGTATTGGCTTTGACACGCCCCCTCATTAACCAGGCCGTTTTCCCAAAACAAATCGGTCGGAAAAGTAGTTTAAAACAAGTCGGAAACATGCTAACTGGCTATCCATTCAATTCAATGGCAGCGATAGCAGCGGCGTGACATTTTCTAATGTAGCGGCGAATCTAGCGGTTTAGTCAGTGTAAAGCATCGCTAGGTATTGGCTTTGACACGCCCCCTCATTAACCAGGCCGTTTTTCCGGTCCAAATCGGTCGGAAAAGTCGTTTAAAACAAGTCGGAAACATGCTAACTGGCTATCCATTCAATTCAATGGCAGCGATAGCAGCGGCGTGACATTTTCTAATGTAGCGGCGAATCTAGCGGTTTAGTCAGTGTAAAGCATCGCTAGGTATTGGCTTTGACATGCCCCCTCATTAAAATTTGACCAAAAAAAAAAATAAATATATATAAAATATATATATAAAGGAAAAAAAAAAATATATAAAAAAATTTACAAAAAAAGTGACCAAAAAAATAAATATATATATATATAAAAAGGAAAAAAATATATATTAAAAAAATTACCAAAAAATTTGACAAGAAAAAAAATAATATATATAAAATATATATATAAAGGAAAAATATATATATAAAAAAATTACAAAAAAATTTGACCAAAAAAAATAATATATATAAAATATATATATAAAGGAAAAATATATATATATAAAAAATTACTAAAAAATTTGAAAAAAAATATATATAAAATATATATATAAAGGAAAAAATATATATATATATTAAAAAATGTACTAAAAAAATGTGACAAAAAAAAATAAATATATAAAATATATATATAAAGGAAAAATTTGACAAAAAAAAAAAAATATAGATATAAAGGAAATATATATATATATTTTACAAAAAAATACAAAACAATTTGACCCAAAAAAATATATAAAATATATATATAAAGAAAAAATATATATATAAAAAAATTACAAAAAAATTTGACCAAAAAAATAAATATATAAAAATATATATAAATATAAAGGAAAAAACAAAAAATATATATATAATATATATATATAAAATAATATATTTTTTAAATTACAAAAATATTTGACAAAAAAAAATATAGATAAAAATATATATAAAGAAAAAAATATATATATATAAAAAATACAAAAAATTTGACCAAAAAAATAATATATATAAAATATATATATAAAGGAAAAATATATATATATATTTAAAAAAATGTACTAAAAAAATGTGACCAAAATAAATAAATATATAAATATATATATATAAAGGAAAAATTTCAAAAAAAAAATATATATATATAAAGGAAATATATATACATATTTGACAAAAAAATACAAAAAGGAGCAAGTCGGAAACATGCTAACTGGCCATCCATTCAATTCAATGGCAGCGATAGCATCGGCGTGACATTTTGTAATGTAGCGGCGAATCTAGCGGTTTAGTCAGTGTAAAGCATCGCTAGGTATTGGCTTTGACACGCCCCCTCATTAACCAGGCCGTTTTCCCGGTCCAAATCGGTCGGAAAAGTAGTTTAAAACAAGTCGGAAACATGCTAACTGGCTATCCATTCAATTCAATAGCAGCGATAGCAGCTGCGTGACATTTTCTAATGTAGCGGCGAATCTAGCGGTTTAGTCAGTGTAAAGCATCACTAGGTATTGGCTTTGACACGCCCCCTCATTAACCAGGCCGTTTTCCCGGTCCAAATCGGTCGGAAAAGTCGTTTAAAACAAGTCGGAAACATGCTAACTGGCTATCCATTCAATTCAATGGCAGCAGCGATAGCAGCGGTGTGACATTTTCTAATGTAGCGGCAAATCTAGCGGTTTAGTCAGTGTAAAGCATCGCTAGGTATTGGCTTTGACTTTGACACCCCCTCATTAACCAGGCCGTTTTCCCGGTCCAAATCGGTCGGAAAAGTCGTTTAAAACAAGTCGGAAACATGCTAACTGGCTATCCATTCAATTCAATGGCAGCGATAGCAGCGGCGTGACATTTTCTAATGTAGCGGCGAATCTAGCGGTTTAGTCAGTGTAAAGCATCGCTAGGTATTGGCTTTGACATGCCCCCTCATTAAAATTTGACCAAAAAAAAAATATATATAAAATATATATATAAAGGAAAAAAATATATATATAAAAAAATTTACAAAAAAAGTGACCAAAAAAATAAAAATATATATATATAAAGGAAAAAATAATATATATAAAAAAAATTACCAAAAAATTTGACCAAAAAAAAAAAAATATATATAAAATATATATATAAAGGAAAAATATATATATAAAAAAATTACTAAAAAATTTGATATAAAAAATAATAAAATATATATATAAAGGAAAAAAATATATATATATATTTAAAAAAATGTACTAAAAAAAAATGACTAAAAAAAAAAAAAATATATAAAATATATATATAAAGGAAAAATTTGACAAAAAAAAAAAAAATATATAAAGGAAATATATATATATATTTTAAAAAAATACAAAACAATTTGACCCAAAAAAAAAATATAAAATATATATATAAAGGAAAAAAAAATATATATAAAAAAAATTACAAAAAAATTTTTATATAAAAAAAAAAAAATATATATAAAATATATATATAAAGGAAAAATTTGACAAAAAAAAATAAATATATATAATATATATATAAAGGAAATATATATATATATTTTTTTTGACAAAAAAATTTGAAAAAAAAAAAAAATATAAAATATATATATAAAAAGAAAAAAAAATATATATAAAAAAATAAAAAAATTTGACAAAAAAAATATATATAAAATATATATATAAAGGAAAAATATATATATATATTTAAAAAAATCTACAAAAAAATGTGACCAAAATAAATAAATATATAAAATATATATATAAAGGAAAAATTTGACAAAAAAAAAAATATATATATATAAAGGAAATATATATACATATTTGACAAAAAAATACAAAAAGGAGCAAGTCGGAAACATGCTAACTGGCCATCCATTCAATTCAATGGCAGCGATAGCATCAGCGTGACATTTTGTAATGTAGCGGCGAATCTAGCGGTTTAGTCAGTGTAAAGCATCGCTAGGTATTGGCTTTGACGCCCCCTCATTAACCAGGCCGTTTTCCCGGTCCAAATCGGTCGGAAAAGTAGTTTAAAACAAGTCGGAAACATGCTAACTGGCTATCCATTCAATTCAATGGCAGCGATAGCATGGCGTGACATTTTCTAATGTAGCGGCGAATCTAGCGGTTTAGTCAGTGTAAAGCATCGCTAGGTATTGGCTTTGACACGCCCCCTCATTAACCAGGCCATTTTCCTGGTCCAAATCGGTCGGAAAAGTAGTTTAAAACAAGTCGGAAACATGCTAACTGGCTATCCATTCAATTCAATGGCAGCGATAGCATGGCGTGACATTTTCTAATGTAGCGGCGAATCTAGCGGTTTAGTCAGTGTAAAGCATCGCTAGGTATTGGCTTTGACATGCCCCCTCATTAAAATTTGACCGTTTTAACAAAAAAAAAAAAAATATATATATAAAATAATATATAAAGGAAAAATATATATATAAAAAAAATGACAAAAGAATTTCACCAAAAAAATAATATATATAAAATATATATATTAAAGGAAAAAATATATATATATAAAAAAAAAAAAAAAATATATAACAATTTGACCCAAAATATATATAAAATATATATATAAAGGAAAAAAAATATATATATAAAAAAATTATATATATAAAAAAAAAATTTGACCAAAAAAAAAATATGACCAATAAAAAAAAAATATAAATATATATAAAAAAATTTGAAAAAATATATATAAAAAAAATATATATAATAATAATTTACCAAAAAATATATATATATATATATTTAAAAAAATTACAAAAAATTTGTCAAAAAAAATATATATAAAATATATATATCACCAAAAAAGGAAAAAAAATATATATAAAAAAATTACTAAAAAATTTGACAAAAAAAAAAATATATATCAAAGGAAAAAAATATATATATAAAAAAAAATATATAAAATATAAAAAATATACTAAAAAAATATTAAAAAAAAAATGCTATCCAAAAAAATATATAAAATATATAAAAAAAAATATATATATATTTGAAAAAAATATACCAAAAAAATGTGACCAAAAAAATAAATATATAAAAATATATATAAAGGAAAAAAAAAAAAAAAAAAAATATATAAAAAAAATTACAAAAAAAAAAAAAATAAATATATATATATATAAAGGAAAAAAATAATATATATAAAAAAATTACCAAAACATTTGACCAAGAAAAAAAAAAAATATATATATAAAATATATATATAGGAAAAAATATATATATATAAAAAAATGAAAAAAATTTGACCAAAAAAAATAATATATATAAAAATATATATATAAAGAAAAATATATATATATATATAAAAAAATTACTAAAAAATTTGACAAAAAAATATATAAAAAATATATATAAAAAAAAAATATATATAAAATTTGACCAAAAAAAATATATAAAAAATGTGATAAAAAAAATATATAATAAAATATATATATAAAGGAAATATATATATATATTTACAAAAAAATACAAAACAATTTATAAAAAAAAATATATAAAATATATATATAAAGGAAAAAAATATATATATTAAAAAAATTACAAAAAAATTTGATCAAAAAAAAAAATATATATAAAATATATATATAAAGGAAAAATTTGACAAAAAAAAAATATATATAATATATATATATAAAGGAAATATATATATATATATTTTTTAAAATTACAAAAAAATTTGACCCAAAAAAAAATATAAAATATATATATAAAGGAAAAATATATATATATAAAAAAATTACTAAAAAATTTGACCAAAAAAAAATAATATATATAAAATATACATATAAAGGAAAAAATATATATATATAAAAAAATTACTAAAAAATTTGACAAAAAAATATATAAAATATATATAAAGGAAAAATATATATATATATTTAAAAAAATCTACAAAAAAATGTGACCAAAATAAATAAATATATAAAATATATATATAAAGGAAAAATTTGACAAAAAAAAAAAAATATATATATATAAAGGAAATATATATACATATTTGACAAAAAAATACAAAAAGGAGCAAGTCGGAAACATGCTAACTGGCCATCCATTCAATTCAATGGCAGCGATAGCATCGGCGTGACATTTTGTAATGTAGCGGCGAATCTAGCGGTTTAGTCAGTGTAAAGCATCGCTAGGTATTGGCTTTGACACGCCCCCTCATTAACCAGGCCGTTTCCCGGTCCAAATCGGTCGGAAAAGTAGTTTAAAACAAGTCGGAAACATGCTAACTGGCTATCCATTCAATTCAATAGCAGCGATAGCATCGGCGTGACATTTTGTAATGTAGCGGCGAATCTAGCGGTTTAGTCAGTGTAAAGCATCGCTAGGTATTGGCTTTGACACGCCCCCTCATTAACCAGGCCGTTTTCCCGGTCCAAATCGGTCGGAAAAGTAGTTTAAAACAAGTCGGAAACATGCTAACTGGCTATCCATTCAATTCAATAGCAGCGATAGCAGCTGCGTGACATTTTTCTAATGTAGCGGCGAATCTAGCGGTTTAGTCAGTGTAAAGCATCGCTAGGTATTGGCTTTGACACTCCCCCTCATTAACCAGGCCGTTTTCCAAATCGGTCAGAAAAGTCGTTTAAAACAAGTCGGAAACATGCTAACTGGCTATCCATTCAATTCAATGGCAGCGATAGCGGCGTGACATTTTGTAATGTAGCGGCGAATCTAGCGGTTTAGTCAGTGTAAAGCATCGCTAGGTATTAGCTTTGACACGCCCCCTCATTAACCTGGCCGTTTTCCCGGTCCAAATCGGTCGGAAAAGTAGTTTAAAACAAGTCGGAAACATGCTAACTGGCTATCCATTCAATTCAATGGCAGCGATAGCATCGGCGTGACATTTTGTAATGTAGCGGCGAATCTAGCGGTTTAGTCAGTGTAAAGCATCGCTAGGTATTGGCTTTGACACTCCCCCTCATTAACCAGGCCATTTTCCCGGTCCAAATCGGTCGGAAAAGTAGTTTAAAACAAGTCGGAAACATGCTAACTGGCTATCCATTCAATTCAATGGCAGCGATAGCATCGGTGTGACATTTTGTAATGTAGCGGCGAATCTAGCGGTTTTAGTCAGTGTAAAGCATCGCTAGGTATTGGCTTTGACACGCCCCCTCATTAACCAGGCCGTTTTCCCGGTCCAAATCGGTCGGAAAAGTCGTTTAACAAGTCGGAAACATGCTAACTGGCTATCCATTCAATTCAATGGCAGCGATAGCAGCGGCGTGACATTTTCTAATGTAGCAGCGAATCTAGCGGTTTAGTCAGTGTAAAGCATCGCTAGGTATTGGCTTTGACATGCCCCCTCATTAAAATTTGACCAAAAAAAAAAAATATATATAAAATATATATATAAAGGCGATAAAAAAAAAAATATATAAAACAATTTTACAAAAAAAGTGACAAAAAAATAAATATATATATATATAAAGGAAAAAATAATATATATAAAAAAAATTACCAAAAAATTTGACAAAAAAAAAAATAACAAGCCCCCTCATTAACCAGGCCGTTTCCCGGTCCAAATCGGTCGGAAAAGTAGTTTAAAACAAGTCGGAAACATGCTAACTGGCTATCCATTCAATTCAATGGCAGCGATAGCATCGGCGTGACATTTTGTAATGTAGCGGCGAATCTAGCGGTTTAGTCAGTGTAAAGCATCACTAAGTATTGGCTTTGACACGCCCCCTCATTAACCAGGCCGTTTTCCCAAAACAAATCGGTCGGAAAAGTAGTTTTAAAACAAGTCGGAAACATGCTAACTGGCTATCCATTCAATTCAATGGCAGCGATAGCAGCGGCGTGACATTTTCTAATGTAGCGGCGAATCTAGCGGTTTAGTCAGTGTAAAGCATCGCTAGGTATTGGCTTTGACACTCCCCCTCATTAACCAGGCCGTTTTCTCGGTCCAAATCGGTCGGAAAAGTCGTTTAAAACAAGTCGGAAACATGCTAACTGGCTATCCATTCAATTCAATGGCAGCGATAGCAGCAGCGGCGTGACATTTTCTAATGTAGCGGCGAATCTAGCGGTTTAGTCAGTGTAAAGCATCGCTAGGTATTGGCTTTGACACGCCCCCTCATTAACCAGGCCGTTTTCCCGGTCCAAATCGGTCGGAAAAGTCGTTTAAAACAAGTCGGAAACATGCTAACTGGCTATCCATTCAATTCAATGGCAGCGATAGCAGCGTGGCGTGACATTTTCTAATGTAGCGGCGAATCTAGCGGTTTAGTCAGTGTAAAGCATCGCTAGGTATTGGCTTTGACATGCCCCCTCATTAAAATTTGACCAAAAAAAAAAAAATATATAAAAAATATATAAATAAAGGAAAAAAAATATATATAAAAAAATTTACAAAAAAAGTGACCAAAAAAAAAATAAATATATATATATATAAAAAAAAAAATATATATATAAAAAAATTACCAAAAAAATTTGACCAAAAAAAAAAAATAATATATATAAAAATATATATATAAAGGAAAAAAATATATATATAAAAAAATTACAAAAAAATTTGACCAAAAAAAATAATATATATAAAATATATATATAAAGGAAAAAATATATATATATATAAAAAAATACTAAAAAATTTGACAAAAAAATATATATAAAATATATATATAAAGGAAAAATATATATATATATTTTAAAAAATGTACTAAAAAAATGTGACAAAAAAAAAAATAAATATATAAAATATATATATAAAGGAAAAATTTGAAAAAAAAAAAAAAATATATATATATAAAGGAAATATATATATATATTTTAAAAAAAAATACAAAACAATTTGACCCAAAAAAATATATAAAATATATATATAAAGGAAAAATATATATATAAAAAAATTACAAAAAAATTTGACAAAAAAAAAAAAAATATATAAAATATATATATAAAGGAAAAATTTGACAAAAAAAATATATATATAATATATATATATAAAGGAAATATATATATATATTTTTTTAAATTACAAAAAAATTTGACCCCAAAAAAATAATATATATAAAATATATATATAAAGAAAAAATATATATAAAAAAAAATTAAAAAAATTTGACCAAAAAAAATAATATAGATAAAATATATATATAAAAAAAAATATATATATAAAAAAATTACTAAAAAATTTGACAAAAAAAAATATATATAAAATATATATATAAAGGAAAAATATATATATATATTTAAAAAAATGTACTAAAAAAATGTGACCAAAATAAATAAATATATAAAATATATATATAAAGGAAAAATTTGACAAAAAAAAAAAATATATATATATAAAGGAAATATATATACATATTTGACAAAAAAATACAAAAAGGAGCAAGTCGGAAACATGCTAACTGGCCATCCATTCAATTCAATGGCAGCGATAGCATCGGCGTGACATTTTGTAATGTAGCGGCGAATCTAGCGGTTTAGTCAGTGTAAAGCATCGCTCGCTAGGTATTGGCTTTGACACGCCCCCTCATTAACCAGGCCGTTTTCCCGGTCCAAATCGGTCGGAAAAGTAGTTTAAAACAAGTCGGAAACATGCTAACTGGCTATCCATTCAATTCAATAGCAGCGATAGCAGCTGCGTGACATTTTCTAATGTAGCGGCGAATCTAGCGGTTTAGTCAGTGTAAAGCATCACTAGGTATTGGCTTTGACACGCCCCTCATTAACCAGGCCGTTTTCCGGTCCAAATCGGTCGGAAAAGTCGTTTAAAACAAGTCGGAAACATGCTAACTGGCTATCCATTCAATTCAATGGCAGCGATAGCAGCGGGCGTGACATTTTCTAATGTAGCGGCAAATCTAGCGGTTTAGTTTAGTCAGTGTAAAGCATCGCTAGGTATTGGCTTTGACATGCCCCCTCATTAAAATTTGACCAAAAAAAAAATATATATAAAATATATATATAAAGGAAAAAAATATATATAAAAAAATGTACAAAAAAAGTGACCAAAAAAAAAAAATATATATATATAAATATAAAAAAATAATATATATAAAAAAATTACCAAAAAATTTGACCAAGAAAAAAATAATATATATAAAATATATATATAAAGGAAAAAAATATATATATAAAAAATTACTAAAAAAATTTGAAAAAAAATATATATAAAATATATATATAAAGGAAAAAATATATATATATAAAAAAATGTACTAAAAAAAATGTGAAGGAAAAAAAAAATAAATATATAAAAATATATATATAAAGGAAAAATTTGACAAAAAAAAAAAAATATATATAAAGGAAATATATATATATATTTTACAAAAAAATACAAAACAATTTGACCCAAAAAATATATAAAATATATATATAAAGGAAAAATATATATATATAAAAAAATTACAAAAAAATTTGACCAAAAAAAAAAAATATATATAAAATATATATATAAAGGAAAAATTTGACAAAAAAAAAAAAAATAAATATATATATATATATATATAAATTTGGAAATATATATATAAAGGAAAAATATTTTTTTTTTAAATGACAAAAAAATTTGACCCAAAAAAACATATAAAATATATATATAAAGGAAAAAAATGTATATTTAAAAAAATTACAAAAAAATTGACAAAAAAAAAAAAATATATATAAAATATATATATAAAGGAAAAAAAATATATATATTTAAAAAAATCTACAAAAAAAATGTGACCAAAATAAATAAATATATAAAATATATATATAAAGGAAAAATTTGACAAAAAAAAAATATATATATATAAAGGAAATATATATACATATTTGACAAAAAAATACAAAAAGGAGCAAGTCGGAAACATGCTAACTGGCCATCCATTCAATTCAATGGCAGCGATAGCATCGGCGTGACATTTTGTAATGTAGCGGCGAATCTAGCGGTTTAGTCAGTGTAAAGCATCGCTAGGTATTGGCTTTGACACGCCCCCTCATTAACCAGGCCGTTTTCCCGGTCCAAATCGGTCGGAAAAGTAGTTTAAAACAAGTCGGAAACATGCTAACTGGCTATCCATTCAATTCAATAGCAGCGATAGCAGCTGCGTGACATTTTCTAATGTAGCGGCGAATCTAGCGGTTTAGTCAGTGTAAAGCATCACTAGGTATTGGCTTTGACACGCCCCCTCATTAACCAGGCCGTTTTCCCGGTCCAAATCGGTCGGAAAAGTCGTTTAAAACAAGTCGGAAACATGCTAACTGGCTATCCATTCAATTCAATGGCAGCGATAGCAGCGGCGTGACATTTTGTAATGTAGCGGCGAATCTAGCGGTTTAGTCAGTGTAAAGCATCGCTAGGTATTGGCTTTGACACGTTTTCCCCCCCTCATTAACCAGGCCGTTTTTTCCATTCGGTCCAAATCGGTCGGAAAAGTCGTTTAAAACAAGTCGGAAACATGCTAACTGGCTATCCATTCAATTCAATGGCAGCGATAGCAGCGGCGTGACATTTTCTAATGTAGCAGCGAATCTAGCGGTTTAGTCAGTGTAAAGCATCGCTAGGTATTGGCTTTGACATGCCCCCTCATTAAAATTTGAAAAAAAAAAAATATATATAAAATATATATATAAAGGAAAAAAATATATATATAAAACAATTTTACAAAAAAAGTGACAAAAAAAAAAATATATATATATATATAAAGGAAAAAATAATATATATAAAAAAAATTACCAAAAAATTTGACAAAGAAAAAAAATAACAAGCCCCTCATTAACCAGGCGTTTTCCCGGTCCAAATCGGTCGGAAAAGTAGTTTAAAACAAGTCGGAAACATGCTAACTGGCTATCCATTCAATTCAATGGCAGCGATAGCATCGGCGTGACATTTTGTAATGTAGCGGCGAATCTAGCGGTTTAGTCAGTGTAAAGCATCACTAAGTATTGGCTTTGACACGCCCCCTCATTAACCAGGCCGTTTTCCCAAAACAAATCGGTCGGAAAAGTAGTTTAAAACAAGTCGGAAACATGCTAACTGGCTATCCATTCAATTCAATGGCAGCGATAGCAGCGGCGTGACATTTTCTAATGTAGCGGCGAATCTAGCGGTTTAGTCAGTGTAAAGCATCGCTAGGTATTGGCTTTGACACTCCCCTCATTAACCAGGCCGTTTTCCCGGTCCAAATCGGTCGGAAAAGTCGTTTAAAACAAGTCGGAAACATGCTAACTGGCTATCCATTCAATTCAATGGCAGCGATAGCAGCGGCGTGACATTTTCTAATGTAGCGGCGAATCTAGCGGTTTAGTCAGTGTAAAGCATCGCTAGGTATTGGCTTTGACACGCCCCCTCATTAACCAGGCCGTTTTCCCGGTCCAAATCGGTCGGAAAAGTCGTTTTAAAACAAGTCGGAAACATGCTAACTGGCTATCCATTCAATTCAATGGCAGCGATAGCAGCAGGCGTGACATTTTCTAATGTAGCGGCGAATCTAGCGGTTTAGTCAGTGTAAAGCATCGCTAGGTATTGGCTTTGACATGCCCCCTCATTAAAATTTGACAAAAAAAAAAAATATATATAAAATATATATATAAAGGAAAAAAAAATATATAAAAAATTTACAAAAAAAGTGACCAAAAAAAAAAAAAAAAAAAAAAATATATATATAAAAAAAAAAAATATATATATTAAAAAAATTACCAAAAAATTTGACCAAAAAAAAAAAAAATAATATATATAAAATATATATATAAAGGAAAAATATATATATAAAAAAAAATATAAAAAAATTGAAAAAAAAAAAAATATATATAAAATATATATATAAAGGAAAAAAATATATATATATAAAAAAATTACTAAAAAATTTGAAAAAAAATATATATAAAATATATATATAAAGGAAAAATTTGACAAAAAAAAAAATATATATATAAAGGAAATATATATATATATTTTAGGAAAAAAAAATACAAAACAATTTGACCCAAAAAATATATAAAATATATATATAAAGAAAAAATATATATAAAATATATATATAAAAAATTACAAAAAAATTTGACCAAAAAAAAAAAAAAAATATATAAAATATATAAGGAAAAAGGAAAAATTTGACAAAAAAAAAAATATATATAATATATATATATAATTTTTTTAAAATATAAATATATATTTTTTTAAATTATAAAAAAAATTTGACCCCAAAAAAATAATATAGATAAAAATATATATAAAGGACCAAAAAAAAATATATATATAAAAAAATTACTAAAAAATTTGACCAAAAAAATAATATAGATAAAATATATATATAAAGGAAAAATATATATATATATTTAAAAAAATGTACTAAAAAAATATGACCAAAATAAATAAATATATAAATTATATATATAAAGGAAAAATTTTGAAAAAAAAAAATATATATATATAAAGGAAATATATATACATATTTTGACAAAAAACAAAAAGGAGCAAGTCGGAAACATGCTAACTGGCCATCCATTCAATTCAATGGCAGCGATAGCATCGGCGTGACATTTTGTAATGTAGCGGCGAATCTAGCGGTTTAGTCAGTGTAAAGCATCGCTAGGTATTGGCTTTGACACGCCCCCTTAACCAGGCCGTTTTCCCGGTCCAAATCGGTCGGAAAAGTAGTTTAAAACAAGTCGGAAACATGCTAACTGGCTATCCATTCAATTCAATAGCAGCGATAGCAGCTGCGTGACATTTTTAAATGTAGCGGCGAATCTAGCGGTTTAGTCAGTGTAAAGCATTGCTAGGTATTGGCTTTGACACTCCCCTCATTAACCAGGCCGTTTTCCCGGTCCAAATCGGTCGGAAAAGTCGTTTAAAACAAGTCGGAAACATGCTAACTGGCTATCCATTCAATTCAATGGCAGCGATAGCATAGGCGTGACATTTTCTAATGTAGCGGCAAATCTAGCGGTTTAGTCAGTGTAAAGCATCGCTAGGTATTGGCTTTGACACTCCCCCTCATTAACCAGGCCGTTTTCCCGGTCCAAATCGGTCGGAAAAGTCGTTTAAAACAAGTCGGAAACATGCTAACTGGCTATCCATTCAATTCAATGGCAGCGATAGCATCGGCGTGACATTTTGTAATGTAGCGGCGAATCTAGCGGTTTAGTCAGTGTAAAGCATCGCTAGGTATTGGCTTTGACACGCCCCCTCATTAACCAGGCCGTTTTCCCGGTCCAAATCGGTCGGAAAAGTAGTTTAAAACAAGTCGGAAACATGCTAACTGGCTATCCATTCAATTCAATGGCAGCGATAGCAGCGGCGTGACATTTTCTAATGTAGCGGCGAATCTAGCGGTTTAGTCAGTGTAAAGCATCGCTAGGTATTGGCTTTGACACGCCCCCTCATTAACCAGGCCGTTTTCCCGGTCCAAATCGGTCGGAAAAGTCGTTTAAAACAAGTCGGAAACATGCTAACTGGCTATCCATTCAATTCAATGGCAGCGATAGCATAGGCGTGACATTTTCTAATGTAGCGGCAAATCTAGCGGTTTAGTCAGTGTAAAGCATCGCTAGGTATTGGCTTTGACACTCCCCCTCATTAACCAGGCCGTTTTCCCGGTCCAAATCGGTCGGAAAAGTCGTTTAAAACAAGTCGGAAACATGCTAACTGGCTATCCATTCAATTCAATGGCAGCGATAGCATCGGCGTGACATTTTGTAATGTAGCGGCGAATCTAGCGGTTTAGTCAGTGTAAAGCATCGCTAGGTATTGGCTTTGACACGCCCCCTCATTAACCAGGCCGTTTTCCCGGTCCAAATCGGTCGGAAAAGTAGTTTAAAACAAGTCGGAAACATGCTAACTGGCTATCCATTCAATTCAATGGCAGCGATAGCATCGGCGTGACATTTTGTAATGTAGCGGCGAATCTAGCGGTTTAGTCAGTGTAAAGCATCGCTAGGTATTGGCTTTGACACGCCCCCTCATTAAAATTTGACCAAAAAAAAAAAAAATAATATATAAAATATATATATAAAGGAAAAATATATATATATATAAAAAAATTACCAAAAAATTTGACCAAAAAAAAAAATATATAAAATATATATATAAAGGAAAAAAAATATATATATATATAAAAAAATTACCAAAAAATTTGACAAAAAAAAAAAATATATATAATATATATAAAAGAAAAAATATATATAAAAAAAAATGTACTAAAAAAATGTGATAAAAAAAATAATATATATAAAATATATATATAAAGGAAAAATTTGACAAAAATATATAAAAAAAATAATATATATATAAAAAAAATATATATATATTTTACAAAAAAATACAAAAAATTTGAAAAAAAAAAAAAAATATAAAATATATATATAAAGGAAAAATATATATATATAAAAAAATTTAAAAAAATTTGACCAAAAAAAAAAAAAAAATATATATAAATATATATATAAAGGAAAATATATATATATAAAAAAATTACAAAAAATTTGACCAAAAAAATAATATATATAAAATATATATATAAAGGAAAAAATATATATATATAAAAAAATTACTAAAAAATTTGAATATATATAAAAAAAAAATATATATAAAATATATATATAAAGGAAAAAAATATATATATATTTAAAAAAATGTACTAAAAAATGTGACCAAAAAAAAATATATATAAAATATATATATAAAGGAAAAATTTGACAAAAAAAAAAAAAATATATATATAAAGGAAATATATATATATATTTTACAAAAAAATACAAAACAATTTGACAAAAAAAAATATATAAAATATATATATAAAGGAAAAAAAATATATATAAAAAAATTACAAAAAAATTTGACAAAAAAAAAATATATATAAAATATATATATAAAGGAAAAATTTGACAAAAAAAAAAATATATATAATATATATATATAAAGGAAATATATATATATTTTTTTAAAAAATTACAAAAAATTTGACCCAAAAAAACATATAAAATATATATATATAAAGGAAAAAAAATATATATATATTTAAAAAATTACAAAAAATTTGACAAAAAAAATAAAGGAAAAATATATATAAAATATATATATAAAGGAAAAATATATATATATATTAAAAAATGTACTAAAAAATGTATATAAAAAAATAAATATATAAAATATATATATAAAGGAAAAATTTGACAAAAAAAAAAATATATATATAAAGGAAATATATATATATTTTACAAAAAAATAAAAATATATAAAATATATATATAAAGGAAAAATATATATATAAAAAAAATTTAAAAAAATTTGACAAGAAAAAAAAATATATATAAAATATATATATAAAGGAAAAATATATATAAAAAAATTACAAAAAAATTTGACCAAAAAAAAAAAAATATATATAAAAATATATATATAAAGGAAAAATATATATATATATATAAAAAAAATAATATAAAAAATTTGACAAAAAATATATATAAAATATATATATAAAGAAAAAAATATATTATTTTAAAAAATGTACTAAAAAATGTGACCAAAAAAAAAAAAAATATATAAAATATATATATAAAGGAAAAATTTGACAAAAAAAAAAATATATATATAAAGGAAATATATATATATATTTTACAAAAAAATACAAAACAATTTGACCCAAAAAAAATATATAAATATATATATAAAGGAAAAAAATATATATAAAAAAATTACAAAAAAATTTGACCAAAAAAAAATATATAAAAATATATATAAAGGAAAAATTTGGAAAAAAAAAAAAAAAATATATAATATATATATATAAAGGAAAATATATATATTTTTATTTTTTTAAAAATTACAAAAAATTTGACCCAAAAAAAAAATATATATAAAATATATATATAAAGAAAAAAATATATATATAAAAAAATTACAAAAAAATTTGACCAAAAAAAAAAATATATATAAAATATATATATAAAGGAAAAATATATATATATATTTAAAAAAATGTACTAAAAAATGTGACCAAAATAAATAAATATATAAATATATATATATATAAAGGAAAAATTTGACAAAAAAAAAAATATATATATAAAGGAAATATATATACATATTTGACAAAAAAATACAAAAAGGAGCAAGTCGGAAACATGCTAACTGGCCATCCATTCAATTCAATGGCAGCGATAGCATCGGCGTGACATTTTGTAATGTAGCGGCGAATCTAGCGGTTTAGTCAGTGTAAAGCATCGCTAGGTATTGGCTTTGACACGCCCCCTCATTAACCAGGCCGTTTTCCCGGTCCAAATCGGTCGGAAAAGTAGTTTAAAACAAGTCGGAAACATGCTAACTGGCTATCCATTCAATTCAATGGCAGCGATAGCAGCTGCGTGACATTTTCTAATGTAGCAGCGAATCTAGCGGTTTAGTCAGTGTAAAGCATCACTAGGTATTGGCTTTGACACGCCCCTCATTAACCAGGCCGTTTTCCCGGTCCAAATCGGTCGGAAAAGTCGTTTAAAACAAGTCGGAAACATGCTAACTGGCTATCCATTCAATTCAATGGCAGCGATAGCAGCGGCGTGACATTTTCTAATGTAGCGGCGAATCTAGCGGTTTAGTCAGTGTAAAGCATCGCTAGGTATTGGCTTTGACATGCCACCTCATTAAAATTTGACCAAAAAAAAAAAAATATATATAAAATAAATATATAAAGGAAAAAATATATATATAAAAAAATGTACAAAAAAGTGACCAAAAAAAAAAATATATATATATATATAAAGAAAAAATAATATATATTAAAAAAATTACCAAAAATTTGACCAAGAAAAAAAAAAATATATATAAAATATATATATAAAGGAAAAATATATATATAAAAAATTACAAAAAATTTGACTAAAAAAAATAATATATATAAAATATATATATAAAGGAAAAATATATATATATAAAAAATTACTAAAAAAATTTGACAAAAAAAAAATATATAAAATATATATAGGAAAAATTTGAAATATATATATATATTTTATTTTACAAAAAATACAAAACAATTTGACCCAAAAAAATATATAAATATATATATAAAGGAAAAAATATATATATATAAAAAAATTACAAAAAAATTTGACCAAAAAAAAAAATATAAAATATATATATAAAGGAAAAATTTGACAAAAAAAAAAAAATAAATATATATAATATATATATATAAAGGAAATATATATATATGTTTTTAAAAATTACAAAAAAATTTGACCCAAAAAAACATATAAAATATATATATAAAGGAAAAATAATATATATAAAAAAATTACCAAAAAAATTTGACCAAAAAAAAAAAAAAAAATATATATAAAATATATATATAAAGAAAAATATACATATAAAAAAATTACAAAAAAATTTGACCAAAAAAAATATATATAAAATATATATATAAAGGAAAAATTTGACAAAAAATAATAAATATATATATATAAAGGAAATATATATATATATTTTACAAAAAAATACAAAAAGGAGCAAGTCGGAAACATCCTAACTGGCCATCCATTCAATTCAATGGCAGCGATAGCAGCGGCGTGACATTTTCTAATGTAGCGGCGAATCTAGCGGTTTAGTCAGTGTAAAGCATCGCTAGGTATTGGCTTTGACATGCCCCCTCATTAAAATTTGACCAAAAAAAATATATAAATAAAATATATAAATAAAAAAAAATATATATAAAAAATTTACAAAAAAAGTGACCAAAAATAAATATATATATATATAAAGGAAAAAATAATATATATAAAAAAATTACCAAAAAATTTGACCAAAAAAAAAATAATATATATAAAATATATATATAAAGGAAAAATATATATATAAAAAAATTACAAAAAAATTTGACCAAAAAAATAATATATATAAAATATATATATAAAGGAAAAAATATATATATATATAAAAAATTACTAAAAAATTTGACCAAAAAAAATATATATAAAATATATATATAAAGGAAAAATATATATATATATTTTAAAAAATGTACTAAAAAAATGTGACCAAAAAAATAAATATATAAAATATATATATAAAGGAAAAATTTGACAAAAAAAAAAAATATATATATATAAAGGAAATATATATATATATTTTACAAAAAAATACAAAAAAATTTGACCCAAAAATATATAAAATATACATATAAAGGAAAAATATATATATTACAAAAAAAAATTAAAAAATTTACAAAAAAATTTGATATAAAAAAAATAATATAGAAAAAAATATATATATAAAGGAAAAATATATATATAAAAAATTACTAAAAAATTTGATTTAAAAAAATATATATAAAATATATATATAAAGGAAATATATATATATATATTTAAAAAAATGTACTAAAAAATGTGACCAAAATAAATAAATATATAAATTATATATATAAAGGAAAAATTTGACAAAAAAAAAAAAATATATATATATAAAGGAAATATATATACATATTTGACAAAAAAATACAAAAAGGAGCAAGTCGGAAACATGCTAACTGGCCATCCATTCAATTCAATGGCAGCGATAGCATCGGCGTGACATTTTGTAATGTAGCGGCGAATCTAGCGGTTTAGTCAGTGTAAAGCATCGCTAGGTATTGGCTTTGACACGCCCCCTCATTAACCAGGCCGTTTCCCGGTCCAAATCGGTCGGAAAAGTAGTTTAAAACAAGTCGGAAACATGCTAACTGGCTATCCATTCAATTCAATGGCAGCGATAGCAGCGGCGTGACATTTTCTAATGTAGCGGCAAATCTAGCGGTTTAGTCAGTGTAAAGCATCGCTAGGTATTGGCTTTGACACTCCCCCTCATTAACCAGGCCGTTTTCCCGGTCCAAATCGGTCGGAAAAGTCGTTTAAAACAAGTCGGAAACATGCTAACTGGCTATCCATTCAATTCAATGGCAGCGATAGCAGCGGAAACATGCGTGACATTTTCTAATGTAGCGGTGAATCTAGCGGTTTAGTCAGTGTAAAGCATCACTAGGTATTGGCTTTGACACGCCCCCTCATTAACCAGGCCGTTTTCCCGGTCCAAATCGGTCGGAAAAGTCATTTAAAACAAGTCGGAAACATGCTAACTGGCTATCCATTCAATTCAATGGCAGCGATAGCAGCGGCGTGACATTTTCTAATGTAGCGGCGAATCTAGCGGTTTAGTCAGTGTAAAGCATCGCTAGGTATTGGCTTTGACATGCCCCCTCATTAAAATTTGACCAAAAAAAAAAATATATATAAAATATATATATAAAGGAAAAAAATATATATATAAAAAAAATTTACAAAAAAGTGACAAAAAAAAAAATATATATATATATAAAGGAAAAAATAATATATATAAAAAAATTACCAAAAAATTTGACCAAGAAAAAAAAATATATATAAAATATATATATAAAGGAAAAAATATATATATAAAAAATTACAAAAAAATTTGACCAAAAAAATAATATATATAAAATATATATATAAAGGAAAAAAATATATATATATATAAAAAAATTACTAAAAAAAAAAAAATATATAAAAAAAAATATAAAAAATATATATATAAAAAAGGAAAAATTTGACAAAAAAAAAAAAATATATAAAATATATATATAAAGGAAAAATTTATATATATATAAATTTTATATATATTTTAAAAAAATACAAAACAATTTGAAATACAAAACAATTTGAAAAAAAATATATAAAATATATATATAAAGGAAAAATATATATATATAAAAAATTACAAAAAAATTTGACAAAAAAAAATATATAAAAAAATATATATATAAAGGAAAAATTTGAAAAAAAAAAAAAAAATATAATATATATATATAAAAATATATATATATATATATTTTTTAAATTACAAAAAATTTGACCAAAAAAAACATATAAAATATATATATAAAGGAAAAAAATGTATATATAAAAAATTAAAAAAAATTTGACCAAAAAAATAATATAGATAAAATATATATATAAAGAAAAAATATATATAAAAAATTACTAAAAATTTGACAAAAATATATATAAAATATATATATAAAGGAAAAAATATATATATATTTTAAAAAATCTACTAAAAAAATGTGATCAAAATAAATAAATATATAAAATATATATATAAAGGAAAAATTTGACAAAAAAAAATATATATATATATATAAAGGAAATATATATACATATTTTACAAAAAATACAAAAAGGAGCAAGTCGGAAACATGCTAACTGGCCATCCATTCAATTCAATGGCAGCGATAGCATCGGCGTGACATTTTGTAATGTAGCGGCGAATCTAGCGGTTTAGTCAGTGTAAAGCATCGCTAGGTATTGGCTTTGACACGCCCCCTCATTAACCAGGCCGTTTTCCCGGTCCAAATCGGTCGGAAAAGTAGTTTAAAACAAGTCGGAAACATGCTAACTGGCTATCCATTCAATTCAATGGCAGCGATAGCAGCTGCGTGACATTTTCTAATGTAGCGGCGAATCTAGCGGTTTAGTCAGTGTAAAGCATCGCTAGGTATTGGCTTTGACACCCCCTCATTAACCAGGCCGTTTTCCGGTCCAAATCGGTCGGAAAAGTAGTTTAAAACAAGTCGGAAACATGCTAACTGGCTATCCATTCAATTCAATGGCAGCGATAGCATCGGCGTGACATTTTGTAATGTAGCGGCGAATCTAGCGGTTTAGTCAGTGTAAAGCATCGCTAGGTATTGGCTTTGAACGCCCCCTCATTAACCAGGCCGTTTTCCGGTCCAAATCGGTCGGAAAAGTAGTTTAAAACAAGTCGGAAACATGCTAACTGGCTATCCATTCAATTCAATGGCAGCGATAGCAGCGGCGTGACATTTTCTAATGTAGCGGCGAATCTAGCGGTTTAGTCAGTGTAAAGCATCGCTAGGTATTGGCTTTGACACGCCCCCTCATTAACCAGGCCATTTTCCCGGTCCAAATCGGTCGGAAAAGTAGTTTAAAACAAGTCGGAAACATGCTAACTGGCTATCCATTCAATTCAATGGCAGCGATAGCAGCGGCGTGACATTTTCTAATGTAGCGGCGAATCTAGCGGTTTAGTCAGTGTAAAGCATCGCTAGGTATTGGCTTTGACACGCCCCCTCATTAACCAGGCCGTTTTCCCGGTCCAAATCGGTCGGAAAAGTAGTTTAAAACAAGTCGGAAACATGCTAACTGGCTATCCATTCAATTCAATGGCAGCGATAGCAGCGGCGTGACATTTTCTAATGTAGCGGCGAATCTAGCGGTTTAGTCAGTGTAAAGCATCGCTAGGTATTGGCTTTGACACGCCCTCATTAACCAGGCCGTTTTCCGGTCCAAATCGGTCGGAAAAGTAGTTTAAAACAAGTCGGAAACATGCTAACTGGCTATCCATTCAATTCAATGGCAGCGATAGCAGCGGCGTGACATTTTCTAATGTAGCGGCGAATCTAGCGGTTTAGTCAGTGTAAAGCATCGCTAGGTATTGGCTTTGACACACCCCTCATTAACCAGGCCGTTTTCCCGGTCCAAATCGGTCGGAAAAGTAGTTTAAAACAAGTCGGAAACATGCTAACTGGCTATCCAATCAATTCAATGGCAGCGATAGCAGCGGCGTGACATTTTCTAATGTAGCGGCGAATCTAGCTGTTTAGTCAGTGTAAAGCATCGCTAGGTATTGGCTTTGACACCCCCTCATTAACCAGGCCGTTTTCCCGGTCCAAATCGGTCGGAAAAGTAGTTTAAAACAAGTCGGAAACATGCTAACTGGCTATCCATTCAATTCAATGGCAGCGATAGCAGCGGCGTGACATTTTCTAATGTAGCGGCGAATCTAGCGGTTTAGTCAGTGTAAAGCATCGCTAGGTATTGGCTTTGACACTCCCCTCATTAACCAGGCCGTTTTCCCGGTCCAAATCGGTCGGAAAAGTAGTTTAAAACAAGTCGGAAACATGCTAACTGGCTATCCATTCAATTCAATGGCAGCGATAGCAGCGGCGTGACATTTTGTAATGTAGCGGCGAATCTAGCGGTTTAGTCAGTGTAAAGCATCGCTAGGTATTGGCTTTGACACGCCCTCATTAACCAGGCCGTTTTCCCGGTCCAAATCGGTCGGAAAAGTAGTTTAAAACAAGTCGGAAACATGCTAACTGGCTATCCATTCAATTCAATGGCAGCGATAGCGGCGTGACATTTTCTAATGTAGCGGCGAATCTAGCTGTTTAGTCAGTGTAAAGCATCGCTAGGTATTGGCTTTGACACGCCCCCTCATTAACCAGGCCGTTTTCCCCGGTCCAAATCGGTCGGAAAAGTAGTTTAAAACAAGTCGGAAACATGCTAACTGGCTATCCATTCAATTCAATGGCAGCGATAGCAGCGGCGTGACATTTTCTAATGTAGCGGCGAATCTAGCGGTTTAGTCAGTGTAAAGCATCGCTAGGTATTGGCTTTGACACGCCCCCTCATTAACCAGGCCATTTTCCCGGTCCAAATCGGTCGGAAAAGTAGTTTAAAACAAGTCGGAAACATGCTAACTGGCTATCCATTCAATTCAATGGCAGCGATAGCAGCGGCGTGACATTTTCTAATGTAGCGGCGAATCTAGCGGTTTAGTCAGTGTAAAGCATCGCTAGGTATTGGCTTTGACACCCCCTCATTAACCAGGCCGTTTTCCCGGTCCAAATCGGTCGGAAAAGTAGTTTAAAACAAGTCGGAAACATGCTAACTGGCTATCCATTCAATTCAATGGCAGCGATAGCAGCGGCGTGACATTTTGTAATGTAGCGGCGAATCTAGCGGTTTAGTCAGTGTAAAGCATCGCTAGGTATTGGCTTTGACACGCCCCTCATTAACCAGGCCGTTTTCCCGGTCCAAATCGGTCGGAAAAGTAGTTTAATACAAGTCGGAAACATGCTAACTGGCTATCCATTCAATTCAATGGCAGCGATAGCAGCGGCGTGACATTTTCTAATGTAGCGGCGAATCTAGCTGTTTAGTCAGTGTAAAGCATCGCTAGGTATTGGCTTTGACACGCCCCCTCATTAACCAGGCCGTTTTCCCGGTCCAAATCGGTCGGAAAAGTAGTTTAAAACAAGTCGGAAACATGCTAACTGGCTATCCATTCAATTCAATGGCAGCAGCAGCGTGACATTTTCTAATGTAGCGGCGAATCTAGCTGTTTAGTCAGTGTAAAGCATCGCTAGGTATTGGCTTTGACACGCCCCCTCATTAACCAGGCCGTTTTCCCGGTCCAAATCGGTCGGAAAAGTAGTTTAAAACAAGTCGGAAACATGCTAACTGGCTATCCATTCAATTCAATGGCAGCGATAGCAGTGGCGTGACATTTTCTAATGTAGAGGCGAATCTAGCGGTTTAGTCAGTGTAAAGCATCGCTAGGTATTGGCTTTGACACCCCTCATTAACCAGGCCGTTTTTCCGGTCCAAATCGGTCGGAAAAGTAGTTTAAAACAAGTCGGAAACATGCTAACTGGCTATCCATTCAATTCAATGGCAGCGATAGCAGCGACGTGACATTTTCTAATGTAGCGGCGAATCTAGCGGTTTAGTCAGTGTAAAGCATCGCTAGGTATTGGCTTTGACACGCCCCCTCATTAACCAGGCCGTTTTCCCGGTCCAAATCGGTCGGAAAAGTAGTTTAAAACAAGTCGGAAACATGCTAACTGGCTATCCATTCAATTCAATGGCAGCGATAGCATCGGCGTGACATTTTGTAATGTAGCGGCGAATCTAGCGGTTTAGTCAGTGTAAAGCATCGCTAGGTATTGGCTTTGACACGCCCTCATTAACCAGGCCGTTTTCCCGGTCCAAATCGGTCGGAAAAGTAGTTTAAAACAAGTCGGAAACATGCTAACTGGCTATCCATTCAATTCAATAGCAGCGATAGCAGCGGCGTGACATTTTCTAATGTAGCGGCGAATCTAGCTGTTTAGTCAGTGTAAAGCATCGCTAGGTATTGGCTTTGACACGCCCCTCATTAACCAGGCCGTTTTTCCGGTCCAAATCGGTCGGAAAAGTAGTTTAAAACAAGTCGGAAACATGCTAACTGGCTATCCATTCAATTCAATGGCAGCGATAGCAGCGGCGTGACATTTTCTAATGTAGCGGCGAATCTAGCTGTTTAGTCAGTGTAAAGCATCGCTAGGTATTGGCTTTGACACGCCCCCTCATTAACCAGGCCGTTTTCCCGGTCCAAATCGGTCGGAAAAGTAGTTTAAAACAAGTCGGAAACATGCTAACTGGCTATCCATTCAATTCAATGGCAGCGATAGCAGTGGCGTGACATTTTCTAATGTAGAGGCGAATCTAGCGGTTTAGTCAGTGTAAAGCATCGCTAGGTATTGGCTTTGACACGCCCCCTCATTAACCAGGCCGTTTTCCCGGTCCAAATCGGTCGGAAAAGTAGTTTAAAACAAGTCGGAAACATGCTAACTGGCTATCCATTCAATTCAATGGCAGCGATAGCAGCGACGTGACATTTTCTAATGTAGCGGCGAATCTAGCGGTTTAGTCAGTGTAAAGCATCGCTAGGTATTGGCTTTGACACCCCTCATTAACCAGGCCGTTTTCCCGGTCCAAATCAGTCGGAAAAGTAGTTTAAAACAAGTCGGAAACATGCTAACTGGCTATCCATTCAATTCAATGGCAGCGATAGCATCGGCGTGACATTTTGTAATGTAGCGGCGAATCTAGCGGTTTAGTCAGTGTAAAGCATCGCTAGGTATTGGCTTTGACACGCCCCCTCATTAACCAGGCCGTTTTCCCGGTCCAAATCGGTCGGAAAAGTAGTTTAAAACAAGTCGGAAACATGCTAACTGGCTATCCATTCAATTCAATGGCAGCGATAGCAGCGACGTGACATTTTCTAATGTAGCGGCGAATCTAGCGGTTTAGTCAGTGTAAAGCATCGCTAGGTATTGGCTTTGACACTCCCCCTCATTAACCAGGCCGTTTTCCCGGTCCAAATCGGTCGGAAAAGTAGTTTAAAACAAGTCGGAAACATGCTAACTGGCTATCCATTCAATTCAATGGCAGCGATAGCATCGGCGTGACATTTTGTAATGTAGCGGCGAATCTAGCGGTTTAGTCAGTGTAAAGCATCGCTAGGTATTGGCTTTGACACGCCCCTCATTAACCAGGCCGTTTTCCCGGTCCAAATCGGTCGGAAAAGTAGTTTAAAACAAGTCGGAAACATGCTAACTGGCTATCCATTCAATTCAATGGCAGCGATAGCAGCGACGTGACATTTTCTAATGTAGCGGCGAATCTAGCGGTTTAGTCAGTGTAAAGCATCGCTAGGTATTGGCTTTGACACCCCTCATTAACCAGGCCGTTTTCCCGGTCCAAATCGGTCGGAAAAGTAGTTTAAAACAAGTCGGAAACATGCTAACTGGCTATCCATTCAATTCAATGGCAGCGATAGCATCGGCGTGACATTTTGTAATGTAGCGGCGAATCTAGCGGTTTAGTCAGTGTAAAGCATCGCTAGGTATTGGCTTTGACACGCCCTCATTAACCAGGCCGTTTTTCCCGGTCCAAATCGGTCGGAAAAGTAGTTTAAAACAAGTCGGAAACATGCTAACTGGCTATCCATTCAATTCAATGGCAGCGATAGCAGCGCGTGACATTTTCTAATGTAGCGGCGAATCTAGCGGTTTAGTCAGTGTAAAGCATCGCTAGGTATTGGCTTTGACACGCCCCCTCATTAACCAGGCCGTTTTCCCGGTCCAAATCGGTCGGAAAAGTAGTTTAAAACAAGTCGGAAACATGCTAACTGGCTATCCATTCAATTCAATGGCAGCGATAGCAGCGGCGTGACATTTTCTAATGTAGCGGCGAATCTAGCGGTTTAGTCAGTGTAAAGCATCGCTAGGTATTGGCTTTGACACGCCCTCATTAACCAGGCCGTTTTCCCGGTCCAAATCGGTCGGAAAAGTAGTTTAAAACAAGTCGGAAACATGCTAACTGGCTATCCATTCAATTCAATGGCAGCGATAGCATCGGAGTGACATTTTGTAATGTAGCGGCGAATCTAGCGGTTTAGTCAGTGTAAAGCATCGCTAGGTATTGGCTTTGACACGCCCTCATTAACCAGGCCGTTTTCCCGGTCCAAATCGGTCGGAAAAGTAGTTTAAAACAAGTCGGAAACATGCTAACTGGCTATCCATTCAATTCAATGGCAGCGATAGCAGCGTGGCGTGACATTTTCTAATGTAGCGGCGAATCTAGCTGTTTAGTCAGTGTAAAGCATCGCTAGGTATTGGCTTTGACACGCCCCCTCATTAACCAGGCCGTTTTCCCGGTCCAAATCGGTCGGAAAAGTAGTTTAAAACAAGTCGGAAACATGCTAACTGGCTATCCATTCAATTCAATGGCAGCGATAGCAGCGGCGTGACATTTTCTAATGTAGCGGCGAATCTAGCGGTTTAGTCAGTGTAAAGCATCGCTAGGTATTGGCTTTGACACTCCCCCTCATTAACCAGGCCGTTTTCCCGGTCCAAATCGGTCGGAAAAGTAGTTTAAAACAAGTCGGAAACATGCTAACTGGCTATCCATTCAATTCAATGGCAGCGATAGCAGCGGCGTGACATTTTCTAATGTAGCGGCGAATCTAGCGGTTTAGTCAGTGTAAAGCATCGCTAGGTATTGGCTTTGACACGCCCCCTCATTAACCAGGCCGTTTTCCCGGTCCAAATCGGTCGGAAAAGTAGTTTAAAACAAGTCGGAAACATGCTAACTGGCTATCCATTCAATTCAATGGCAGCGATAGCAGCGACGTGACATTTTCTAATGTAGCGGCGAATCTAGCGGTTTAGTCAGTGTAAAGCATCGCTAGGTATTGGCTTTGACCTCCCCGTTCATTAACCAGGCCGTTTTCCCGGTCCAAATCGGTCGGAAAAGTAGTTTAAAACAAGTCGGAAACATGCTAACTGGCTATCCATTGAATTGAATGGCAGCGATAGCAGCGGCGTGACATTTTCTAATGTAGGCGAATCTAGCGGTTTAGTCAGTGTAAAGCATCGCTAGGTATTGGCTTTGACACTCCCTGTCATTAACCAGGCCGTTTTCCCGGTCCAAATCGGTCGGAAAAGTAGTTTAAAACAAGTCGGAAACATGCTAACTGGCTATCCATTCAATTCAATGGCAGCGATATAGCGACGTGACATTTTCTAATGTAGCGGCGAATCTAGCGGTTTAGTCAGTGTAAAGCATCGCTAGGTATTGGCTTTGACACACCCCTCATTAACCAGGCCGTTTTCCCGGTCCAAATCGGTCGGAAAAGTAGTTTAAAACAAGTCGGAAACATGCTAACTGGCTATCCATTCAATTCAATGGCAGCGATAGCATCGGAGTGACATTTTGTAATGTAGCGGCGAATCTAGCGGTTTAGTCAGTGTAAAGCATCGCTAGGTATTGGCTTTGACACGCCCTCATTAACCAGGCCGTTTTCCTGGTCCAAATCGGTCGGAAAAGTAGTTTAAAACAAGTCGGAAACATGCTAACTGGCTATCCATTCAATTCAATAGCAGCGATAGCAGCGGCGTGACATTTTCTAATGTAGCGGCGAATCTAGCTGTTTAGTCAGTGTAAAGCATCGCTAGGTATTGGCTTTGACACGCCCTCATTAACCAGGCCGTTTTCCGGTCCAAATCGGTCGGAAAAGTAGTTTAAAACAAGTCGGAAACATGCTAACTGGCTATCCATTCAATTCAATGGCAGCGATAGCAGCGGCGTGACATTTTCTAATGTAGCGGCGAATCTAGCGGTTTAGTCAGTGTAAAGCATCGCTAGGTATTGGCTTTGACACCCCCTCATTAACCAGGCCGTTTTCCGGTCCAAATCGGTCGGAAAAGTAGTTTAAAACAAGTCGGAAACATGCTAACTGGCTATCCATTCAATTCAATGGCAGCGATAGCAGCGACGTGACATTTTCTAATGTAGCGGCGAATCTAGCGGTTTAGTCAGTGTAAAGCATCGCTAGGTATTGGCTTTGACACGCCCCTCATTAACCAGGCCGTTTTCCCGGTCCAAATCGGTCGGAAAAGTAGTTTAAAACAAGTCGGAAACATGCTAACTGGCTATCCATTCAATTCAATGGCAGCGATAGCATCGGAGTGACATTTTGTAATGTAGCGGCGAATCTAGCGGTTTAGTCAGTGTAAAGCATCGCTAGGTATTGGCTTTGACACGCCCCTCATTAACCAGGCCGTTTTCCCGGTCCAAATCGGTCGGAAAAGTAGTTTAAAACAAGTCGGAAACATGCTAACTGGCTATCCATTCAATTCAATGGCAGCGATAGCAGCGGCGTGACATTTTCTAATGTAGCGGCGAATCTAGCGGTTTAGTCAGTGTAAAGCATCGCTAGGTATTGGCTTTGACACTCCCCCTCATTAACCAGGCCGTTTTCCCGGTCCAAATCGGTCGGAAAAGTAGTTTAAAACAAGTCGGAAACATGCTAACTGGCTATCCATTCAATTCAATGGCAGCGATAGCAGCGACGTGACATTTTCTAATGTAGCGGCGAATCTAGCGGTTTAGTCAGTGTAAAGCATCGCTAGGTATTGGCTTTGACACTCCCCCTCATTAACCAGGCCGTTTTCCCGGTCCAAATCGGTCGGAAAAGTAGTTTAAAACAAGTCGGAAACATGCTAACTGGCTATCCATTCAATTCAATGGCAGCGATAGCATCGGAGTGACATTTTGTAATGTAGCGGCGAATCTAGCGGTTTAGTCATTGTAAAGCATCGCTAGGTATTGGCTTTGACACGCCCCCTCATTAACCAGGCCGTTTTCCCGGTCCAAATCGGTCGGAAAAGTAGTTTAAAACAAGTCGGAAACATGCTAACTGGCTATCCATTCAATTCAATGGCA
>JAINUG010000007.1:0-5000 GCA_029706075.1 Aldrovandia affinis
GATTTAAAAAAGAGCTGAATTTAAACTCACTGCCTGGGTTACGAGCCGCCAGATTAAGCCCCAGGCTTACAGTGCTGACTTAAAGACACCCATGTGGTTTAAAAAAATAATAATAATCAGAACAGTGTATATGCAGAGATGGACTGTGTGGTAGGCAGAAATATCAGATCAAAGCACTGCTCTTCAGGTTCTATCTTGGCCGGATCTAGTTCCTGTTGTGGTCTGCAATGACAATGAGCATATCTTCCTCAGGAATTTACTTGATACCAAGAACATCAGTCAGGTGTGTCAAACAGAGTGTTGTTTGGTGCTTATGTTTCCCCTGTCCTTGCACCATGCTGTTAATGTTCTGTTGAATGTTGAGAACTCGTGTAAAGGTACATCGGTTAGAATTTAACAGCCATTAGACATTTAGCAGACGCTCGTATCGCACTTACACAGTGTACATTTATTAACATACAATCTAGTTATACAGCTGGGTATTCAGCTGGGTATTGAAGCAATTCAGGTTAAGTACCTTGCCGGGTACAACGGCAGTGCCCTAATTGGGAATCGAACCTGCAACCTTTGCGTTACAAGCCCAGTTCCCTAACCATTATACATGTGCATACACACACACACACACACTCACGCACACACAAATAAACACACACGTTCCTCTCTTCAGAGCGTGTGTGTTGTGAAGAATGGCCTGTTTAGGGTGATGTATGTGAGACGTGCCAGAGGGAGATTCCTCTCTGGTGGTGCGCCCTTTGTGCTAAACCTGCTGGCCTTCTCACACACACTCACTCACACACACACACACTCACACATACACACACACACACACACACACACACACACACTCTCTCACACACACTCTCTCACACACACACACACACACACACACACACACACACACACACTCACACTCACACACACACACACACACAGACACACACACTCACTCACACACACACACACACACACTCTCACCTACACACACACACTCACACTCACACACACACACACACACACACTCACACACACACACACTCGCACTCACACACACATACAGACTCACACACAGACTCACACACACTCACACAGACACACACACACACACACAAACTCACACACACACACACACACAGAACACTCACACACACACACACACACACACACACACACACTCAGACACACTCACACACACTCACAGACACACACACACACTCACACTCACACACACACACACACACACACACAGACTCACACACACACACACACACACACTCACACTCACACAGACTGCCCTCCAGTATTTCTAGTTCCATGTAAAGACTGTGCACTCATTTCCCGATGTAAAAACATTCTTAACGGGAATGCATTTGAAAGGTTAGATCCATGATGTGTATGTTAAGGGGGATGAATGCTGGAGTTTGTTTTTGATGGTTGGTCAGGTGGTCTGTGCCTGGTTTCCTGCAGGTGTGACAGGTGTCTGTGTGTCTGTAAGCTGTCAGTGTGTGTGGCTGTGGGTGCTTGTGTCTCTGCCTGTGTGTGGGGTTATCTGTCTGTTGCTGCTCTCTGCTCTGCACATTCTAAGTGTGTTTGTTGTGTTGGTGCTCGGTGGTCTTCAGTGAAGTGACACCTCTCTATCCAAGATACTGTATCCAGGCACACCTTCTACTTTCTTTCTTCGTCTCCTTCTTCATTGTTTGTCTGCTTCTTTCTGCCTTCTTAGTGCTTCTCCATTTTCTCCTTCTGTGTGAATAATCTGCAAGATGTCACTTTGTTTGTTTAGCCTGGGAAAGCTGGCTACGGGAAAAAAAAACGGAAAAAAAACAACCAAACAGTTTCCCGACTCCCACACAATAGGCTGCCACTCCAGAGCTGTAAATCCGCTCAGTTTGGCGGCAGGTGGGACCATAAAAAACCCTTCTGCTTGTTACTGATGAGGCTGGGCCTGAACGTGTGATTATAAACAAGGAAATGGCCTCTCCTGACATGACATAGCACATTTACTCTGATTATTTATAGGGTCCTCCATCATTCCTGCAGCATTACACTCAAATAAAGGGACCTACTTTTAGGGCAAGTCAATAACTAACTCTTAAAAGGTGAACGCAAGCATAAATCAAGGCCTCTAAGCTCTGTCAACAGCACTATTTAGTAAAGCTACTAGTCCCCTATACAGCCCTCGCCAAGAAGTCCCTGCTAAGCCAAGTGACATTGAAATGAACTCCCCGAAATACACGCCTCTTTCTCTCTGTCCACGTTCAAGTTTACCTGGCTCTTACCGCCTTGGCTTTGTCGAACCAAAACGTTCAGTTGTGTGAGTTATTCACAGGTATAACAATGCCAGACAGGCTCAGAATCGGTGTTTACGGCCGGTCTGTCTGCACTGGCCTGCCGTCCTGTTGCTGTGAGCTTGGTGGGCCTGCGTTGCCCGCTCGCCCAGTGGACCCTGTCCGTGGTGACGGGCTTCTCCTCCGTCCATGGGACCCAAATCAAATCAGATCAAATCAAATGTATTTGTATAGCACTTTTCACAAATGAATTGTCACAAAACACTTAACAGAAGGGGAACCCCCAAAAGCAGGCTTAAAGGTGACAGTGGCAAGGAAAAACTCCCTTGATAGGGAGAAACCTTGGGAGGAACCAGACTAAAAGGGGGAGCCAATCCTCTTCTGGCTGGCACAGGGTGTGTCCAAAGAAGACCGTATCATGGTCAGGGCAAGGTGACTCAGGGCTGAATGACTTTGCGCCTCCTGAGTTAGGTAGTCAGTGGGGTAGGGGTTAGGGTTGATGGGGGTAGCTCACACTTCTTGCAGGATCTAGACCCAACACCAGGAAGCTTGTTCTGAATTCGCTTCGCATCCGAAACACATCTGCGGATATGCTGCTCCGCTCCTTTCATCTTCCATCTTTCTTGCTGGCAGTGTGAAGACGGCTCCAACTCGAGCTGTTTGATGGCGAATGTGCAATTTGCCGCTCTTTATTATCTGTAGATCCAGCTCTTATATCTTAGATCCAGCTCTGCCATTGACTATGAGCCTTCTCAGAGGCTTAACACAGGCTTCTTGGTTTTATAAAATGCATAGATTTAAAAAGCTCTTTCCGATGAACATATCCCTCGGAGGCCTCTGCTCAGATCCATGCCTGTGATGCTCGTGCTGACCCCATGGTAGAAGTTGACAGTGAACTTCTCAGTGTTTTTGTCACGCGCTTCGAGGACAGTGGCAGCAGCAAACCCACCCACCCAGACGCGAAGATGTCGATGTTCGGCTGCGGCAACGCAGCGGGGGGACAACCGCAGAAGCATCGTTCACCCGTTAGAATGATTAATGGTCTTCAATCTCGCTAAATAATTTAGCTAATCGCTGTCAAAGTGCAATGCCAAAGAGTTCATTATGCAATATGTAGAGTACCTTCGCTCAATAGATTGGCAGAGTTTCAAAAGAGCAATAGGCTAAATTGTTTCCATGAATGTGTTGTTAAATGGTAATGTGTGATGTCAGGTTGATAATGTCGTACACTATCTTGTGGGCCCACCTCTGAGCATTGAGAGGACATTGAAAGGAAACGACGGGCGCACTTACTCTCGCCCGTTAAAAGGGGGCTTTGGTTTTCTTCTTCGGTGGTGCTCTGGATCTGAATTTCGATGTCGTAAAAACGCTTCTGTATGGAGAAGTGTCCAGTATCCTGCTACACTTTTGATGTCTACGGCGAAAGATGGTGTTGGCTGTGGGGTGATCGTCACGTAGGGCAGATTTAAGGGTGTTCCCATTTGTGCTTTCTTTTGGCTCGGTTGCATCCGTTTTAATTCCGCAAGTCATAAGCTACCTTTTCGTTTTCGATTGAATTTCCAAATAATATCCGTTTTGGGTGTTCTACGGAGTGAATGTAAAATGGGCTCCACGCTCGGTTTGTGTTTGCGTGTTATCCTTCACAAAGTGCGCTCGTTTCCAGAGTCGTTTCAGCTGACTGCACACGGTTGAATCCATTCACAGCTTGCGTCTTCTCCAGTGTGTCATTTTGCATACAGCCAAAAAGTTGGCTCCATGCAAAGTGATATATTCATAAGAACAAACATGCAAAGGAATATCCTCCTACTTCAACTCGCAAACACCTCGCCGCTTGCTTGGCACTTTCCCCGCTGGCATTCCTCAGCTGCAGTTTCGCGAGGGTAAAACGGCCCAGAAACGCTTGCAGACCTGCCCCCCTCGGGGTCAAGGCTAACCACCTGCTGATCTCGATGCCGATCCCGGGCGGCTGTGAAGGGGAAAAGCGCCGCTCGAGTCAGCTGCACAGCGAGCAGAAGGAGAGGGCGGTGGGAAAGGCTTCCATTATGTAAGCCGCCTCGTAACGGTTACAGTTTGATCGTTATCTTTTGCAGGCGTGACCGCGTTGGTTTTTCCCTTAACGGCTCCTCTTTGGGCACAACGTGTGCAAGCTGCCGAGGTTCGAGTTAAGGGCGGACTCTGAGGTAAGACATTGAACACGCATGGAGGCAGGCGGCTGCCTGTTGCAGCCCCGGGGAGAGGCCATCTGCATGCGAGTTCCATCTGATTGCATTGTGTTCATTGTTGTTGCTCTTGTAAATCAATGAATGGAAAATTGTGCCTATGGTGTGCAAGAATGTGGGGAATGCAGGAAGTTGTGTAGCCTGACCCCGTTCAGCGCTGCCATTAAACACAAACACCTCACATCGGCCGCGGACGCGCGCAATCGAACGACAGCCTGCGCGTCCACGTTTGGTGTTCAAATGTGTGCAATTTCATCTCCAGCGGTTACACGTTTAGGGCGGACTACACGGAAATTACATTCAAATTAAGTCTTTATATTGGAGTTTAATATTATTTCTATTATTATTATTATTATTTCTATTGTTTTAATATTATATATTATTATTCCTCATAAAATATGAAATGGAATGTAATTTTGTTACAGAAAGTTGCGTTCCCAATAAGGATCTCTTTTTGCGGTCGCCTTTGACTTGCCGAATGTTCTGTGGTGTAACG
>JAINUG010000007.1:12500-15000 GCA_029706075.1 Aldrovandia affinis
ACCATACCTGTAACACAGGGAGAGAAAAGTTATTTGGGGAATTTTGCGAAGGGAGTTCTGCACCTTCTATTCACTCTCAGGGAATCTTTCACTGCGGACATTTATTTTGAATATTTGGTCCCCCGTGCGAGTACATCACAGTTGCCTGTTCCCAGAGGCTCTGGCACTAATGGATTTTCCCCATGAATTACGCCCTCGATCTATTTCGATTTACCTTCCCCGCATGAGCCCGCCGCTCGTCTCTACGAGGCAAGCTAATTCTCAGAGGGCAGCGAACTCCGCTTCCTTCCAGAAGGAATTCGCCCTTCCACATTCTGGAGACTCCCTTACGTGCTTCACGGCGGACCCGAGCTGGCTCACCCTCCCCCCTCCCCCTGGGGCGGACAGCCAAACGCTGCCCCTGATTGGGGCTGACGACCAGGGCCGGGCTAGAGAGACGGGTTTCGAACCGCGTCCCTGACAGACAGCGCACACCGTATCGGACCAGACAACATACGGTGCGTTAGACCGCTACGCTATCCGCCAGCCCCTGTGTTGGTATTTAAACGACACGCTGTGCGATGTGGCTGCTGAAAACGCCTTGCTTGTCTGTGCTGTTCAGCTGGCTCGCCTCCAGACTGCATGCTTCCTTCCTGCTCGTCGGACTGGTTGTGTGCAGGTGAAGGTTTAGCGGCAGTCTGTGAGGGCTGAGAAACTCCCAGGGTGCACAGCTTCAGCGTGTTTCTGAATGACATCACCGCGGTTCCGTTACCTATCCCCTTACAGTTACACCACACACAGGCGACTGTGCTGTTTCCAGTGTTGGTAAAACTGCAGTGTTAATAATTGCAGTCATGTACACAATCGCATGAACACCGTAATACAAAGGACATGTGATTTGTGATTTATCAGCAGGTACTGTATGAAAAAAAAAAGTTTGGTCATTGAGAGTCAATTGTTTCAGTGTCTGCAACTGTGCCATGCTTTTGTACTTTTACATTTACATTTACATTTACATTTTTACCATTTAGCAGATGCTCTTATCCAGAGCGACTTACAAGATGTGCATTAATACATGGTAAGATCAATCATTGTTCAGACAAGAGATCAGTGCAGTAACACAGCGATAGACATCATTGTTGGCAGCTACATACCATACCTGTAACACTGGGAAGCAAAAGGTTAGAAGAATTATAAAAAAAATAATCTACAGTCTTCAACATAGATGCATATTACAAAATGCAGTATTAAACAGTGTAAGCAGTGGTGATGAGAATTAGTTAAATGTACAGATTCTAGTGGTAGTGAAGAGGTGGGTTTTGAGTCTTGCAGAAGATGGCCAGTGATTCCGCTTTTCTGAATTGGGAAACTGGAGGAAGGAACATATGTCCATAAGGTTTTCTTTGTTAGGCTAGGGGGCAGGGGGGGTCATTTGCAGTGTGTGGTAATTGAAGCAGGATTTGCATCATTGGATTTGTCAGGGGTGATGTCACAGGGGACCGGAGGTTTGTTTTGACCTCTCACTGTGGGTTGTCTCTGCTCATCTGCGAGCTCAGACCAGGGGCATGTGTGCTGGTGTCTGCTCTGTCTCTGAGCCCAGACCAGACTCGCAGTGTTCCGGTGATCACAGTCAGCGGTGAGGTCACCTGTGCTTCTTTTGATCTGAGAAATACTCAAGACCCTGTCTTAAAAGTGCAAACACGGTGGACACGTGCAAGCACAAGCGCCGAAGAGAAACAGATCTGTCCTAATCATGTGGTTCTGTGTGGCTCAGTAGGTAGAGCATGGCGTTGGCAACGCTTAGGTTGTGGGTTCAATTCCCACTTCATATAAAAAAAAAAAAAAAAAATGCATTCACTACTGTAAGTTGCTTTGGATAAAAGTGTCTGCTAAATGGCATATACACTACCGTTCAAAAGTTTGGGGTCACCTGCTGGAAACTATTTTTATCTCATAATTGACAATGCTTTACACCATATACATTTCTGTAAATACTTTAAAATGATAAAAAACACATGAATGAACAAAATGAACATCAAATAAATTTTCAAGAAAATTATATTGAAAATTGAATCTTGGATTCCTCAAAATAGTCACCCTTTGGCGTGAGAATAGCCTCACAAACAGTGGCCATTCGGTTAATAAGTTTTAGCAGGAAATCACCCGACATGTTTTCCCAGCTATCCTGCAGCAATTCCCAGAGAAACTTGTGGGTTGCTTTGCTTTGACTCTTCCTTTCCAGTTTGTCCCATACAAGTTCTATGGGATTGAGGTCTGGACACTGGGCAGGCCAGGTCTTTAGTTTGAGTTGTTGTTCACATTCCTCCTTCACCAGATGGTTCTTGCACAACTTCAAGGTGTGTTTCGGGTCGTTATCTTGCTGAAGAATGAAGGAGTGCCCGATTAGCCATAGTCCAGATGGAAGGTGACCCCAAACTTTTGAACGGTAGTGTATACAAAAAATAAAAATGCATTCACTACTGTAAGTCGCTTTGGATAAAAGTGGCATATATTATTATTA
>JAINUG010000007.1:20000-65000 GCA_029706075.1 Aldrovandia affinis
ACAATAAAAATAATCATAATAATAATAATTGATTGCATGTGTAGCGGAGCTCAGAAGACGTTGAGCACGTGAGCATCCGCTGCAGAAAGTGACGTCGATGAGAGTACGATTAGTTCCCTTGGTTGGGGACTCGGGTCTTTAGCTCAGCGGGTTAATCGTCTCTCTTGTTGCGTTGGGATCCTCGGTTTGAAACTCGCTGCAGGCAGAACCAACTCCGTCACACATTCATATAGCGTCTTTCAAGAACCCAAAGCGCTGTACATTGAAGGGGTTGAAAATCACCTCAGCCGCCGCCGATGGTGATGCAGGGCCGCCATTTTGTGTCAGAGTGCCCCCCCACATCAGCTTGAGGTGCAGAGGGAGGGAACTTGTTGAGCCAGTTATACTGGGGGTGTCAGATTTAAACAGCCATTTTGGGGAAATTGACTAGGACCAGGACACATTTCATCATTTTAATGAGCACAGTAAGTCAGGACCTCGGTTTAACCTCTCGTCTGAAAGCGGGTGTCATTACATTACAGGCATTTAGCAGACGCTCTTATCCAGAGCGACTTACTTTTATTCTACATACTTTATATACATATTTTACATACAATCCATTTATTCAGCTGGATATTAACTGAAGCAATTCAGGTTAAGTACCTTGCTCAAGGGTACAACGGCAGTGTCCCACCCGGGGATTGAACCTGCAACCTTAACGTTACAAGCCCAGCTCCCTGACCATTACACTACACTGATGCCTACAGTACAGTGGCCCCATCCCTGCACTGGGACATTTTTGTTGTTGTTGTTGTTGTTGTCTCCCATTCAAGTACATAAATGTGTAGCGCACCCATACCGTGTCTGTACAGAACTGTGTGTCACCTTACATTCATGCATTATACACACACACACACAAACACACACACACACACATATGGTCAGGTTTAACTTTCAAAGCAGTTTAAACCAGTTGAGGTCAAAACAAGATAAGATGAGAGTATGCGTGTGTGTGCGCAGCGTTAGTGGCAAGGCTAGAAGGTGTGTGTGTGTGTGTGTGTGTGTGTGCCTGTGTCTGCATGTGTGTGCGTGCGTGTGTGCGTGTGTGTGTGTGTGTGTGTGTGCGTGTGTGTGTGTGTGTCTGTGTGTGTGTGTGTGAGAGACCTGGTGGGCTGGTGAGAATGGGGAGTGTGGGTTGGCGCCGGGTGCTTGACGTGTCTCTGTCCTCTCTGTCCTCTCCCAGGAGAAGAGGCGTCTGCAGGAGGAGCAGGACCGCGCTCGGAGGGAGATGGAGGACACCAAGCTGAGGGTGCAGCAGCAGAAGGTGGGAACTTCTCCCCTGGTCTCACAGGCCTATGTGTTTAAACTGCTCTGCTCAGTAAACAAGACACACATATCAAAGAGCCTGTGGGTCAACACGTGTGTGCGTGCATTTATGTACACACACACACACACACACACATGTACACTCACACACACACACACACACACATGTACACTCACACACACACACACACACACACTCATGTACACACACACACACACACACACACACACAACCTGTCAGTCTCTCCAACAAGACTATTAGTATTTTTCTCATAAAATAATTTATACGTGTCAGTTGCAATGAGCCCCTCTCCCATTGGTCACATTGTTCCCAGATTGCCCTCGTCTTACTGTGCATTGAGCTACACTGCTCCAAGCAAAACTGTGTGTGTGTGTGTGTGCGCGCGTGCATGCGTGTTTGCCCGTTGCCATGGTAAAGTGGAAGCATAGCCCTCAGTCTGTTTCCTCTTTTCTGTGTCCATTTGTCCCCCCTATCCACCATCACCGCTCCTGGTCCCATTTTCACCAGCGCTCCTCCATCCCAGCCCCTGTAGGATCTCACTACGCCCTGGGAGTGGGAACACTGTGAGAGGGAGGGGCGTCTTCCTGTAGCAGTGAGTCTGCTTCCTGTAGAGGAGCTCTGCTTTGATGCCAGATCCGTTCTCCGTCTCCTGGCCTCTTCACCTCCAGAGAAGAGCAGGTTGGGCTGGGCACACGCACTCAGCCCAATCGCCATAAACCGTAGCCCCTGCGTCGTGAGTCTGTCTGTGGAGCTGTGGTGGTTTCAGTCGTGGTCGCGCTTCCTAACGCAGTAACTCAGTTTCACAGCTCAAGTCTCTTCCTGTCTGAATCTGTTCATCTAAATCTGCCGCCACAAAAGGCTCTTGTTTCACTGTGTGCTAACAAAACCACTCTCTGTCTTACAGAGGTATGTAGGCTGTGTGTTTATTCGTGTACACACACAGACATCTATTGAAGTGGACTTTTCTGAGAGAAAACTGAACTGAAAACCTGGAAATTAAATGACTTCGAAGTTATTCAATTGGCTCTTCGTTTTCAAACGTGCGCTCTGTTTCAAACGTGCACTCTTTTTCAATTACATTTACGTTTTACATTTACATTTTCATTTTTAGGCATTTAGCAGACGCTCTTATCCAGAGCGACTTACACAGTTGACATTTCTTTACATACAATCCATTTATACAGCAGAATTTTTACTGAAGAAATTCAGGTTAAGTACCTTGCTCAAGAGTACAACAGCAGTGCCTCACCTGGGAATTGAACCTGCAACCTCTGAGTTACAAGCCCAGCTCCCTGACCATTATACTGCACTGCCAGCCACAATTCAAACGTGTGCTCAGTTTCAAACGTGCGTTCAGTTTCAAACGTGCGCTCTGTCCCGTTAGCGTTTGGCCCGTAATCGTTAGACGCAGCCTCTGATGTCCAGACGTCTGTGCTCGTCGCTGGGAGGATGTGAGCCGCTCTGGGACCGCCCAGCTCCAGGAAGGCCGTGCTGGAAGCACACTTCCTTGTCTGGCGGTGACTCAAAGCTCTTGGCTTTGTACTTTCTGCCGGCGATCGGAGAGGTCACGCCTTGGGCTGCCCGGGTATTTGTTTTGGAAATAATGTGCTGGTTTAGAGGGACGGGCCGCCTGTCTGTTGTGGAGAGATATGTTTACAGGGATGGGTGGGTGGGTGTGAGGAGGAGAGAGCAGTGCATGGTGGGATAGCCGCTCTGCCGGCCTCAGTGCCAGCTCACGGGCATGCCCCCCCCCCCTGGCAGCGCCAGTCTGAGGGGGACGTGGGGTCACCGCGAGGAACCAAGTGGGTCACGCAGTCTGGCTGGTGTCATGGCGATAACCAATCTCATCACTGTCAGGTTCCGTGCTGTTTATAGGACGCCAGCTGTGTCAGGTTTACATGGAGGTGTGTGTGTGTGTGTGTGTGTGTGTGCGTGCGTGCGTTCGTGCATGCGTGCACGTGCGTGTGTGTCTGTGTGTGTACGATATGTACGGCAGGTCAGAACTGTGAGGCCGAAAACCAAGTTGTCTCTGGCCGGCATACTTCAACAACTACTCCTGATTCTGCACAACAAGATTGTTTTGATGCTTATCTTGAGAAGACAGCAGAAACAATGGCAGCAGTGCCAACATGTACATCGGGATGTAACCATGTATTGTCTTTTGTGAAAGTGAGATATCAAATAAGCGAAACTAAATTAAACAACGGAGATGGTATAGATGGTGTTAGACCATTAAATGTATCCAGGCGTAATGATGGAGAGTATGTTTCTCTCATTCTACCGATGAGAGAAATTGACGATGAACAGCATCATTGGTATTTCCGTATGTCCGCCAGGACATTTAATGGTCTAATGCCATCTATACCATCTCCGTTGTTTAGTTTAGCATATTTGATATTTCACTTTAAAAAAAGACAATACATGGTTACATCCCGAACATGACTTGCTTGGTAGGGTGTCCCAGCTCATTACACATCGAAACACACACAGTGAGCCAGTGGGTGAAGCAGAGCGGCTTGCCATCACCCTCCCCTTTCTTGCCTGCCCCCACGATTTATGTCGGTATCGCACCTCGCGTACGTGGACGTGCACAAAGTACGCCCCCCCACGACCGCAGGATACGCGTGGCAGCCATTTTATGTGCGCGTGTTTAAAGTAGAGTGTATTGAGGCCTTTACTCTCTCTCCTCAACAGAGAAAGTCTCTGAGGGACCAGTGGCTGATGGAGGGGCCCCCCACTACTCCCGAAAGCCCAGGGCCCAACTCCCCTTTCTGGGGCTCCCCCACCCAGGAGATCGAGGCACAAATAGACAAGTAAGATCCCAACACAACTCCCTCTCTCCCTCTGTCCCCCTCTCTCTCTCCCTCTCCCTCTCCCTCTCCCTCTCCCTCTCCCTCTCCCCCTTCTCTCTCCCTCTCTGTAGCTCTCTCTCTGTCTCTCTCTTTCTCACCTTACACTAACCCCCTTCCACCCTTCCTCACAAAGGCGTACTCCTCTTCTCCACCCCCCCCACCCTCTAAACAGCCCCTCTTCATGCACCACCACTGGAGGAATCAGCTTTAAGAATATCTCTTACACTGACCCCAGGCTGACCTGCAGTCTACCAAGCAAATTTAAAGGGACGGGTGTGTGTGTGCGTGTGCGTGTGCTAATATGTGTGCGCATGTGTGTGTGTGTGTGTACAATTCTGTAAAAAAAAAAAATATTTTGGGCTGGGAAACAGCCAGTAGATGGAAAGAGATTTGTCAGATATTCATAATGTCTGTGAGGATATTATTATACTATTATTGTTCTTTATTATGTTATCATACGTATTATTATTCAAGGGGCGAGCACCAATGGCGTGGTTTTATTTTTCTTCTGCTTCAATCTTTGTTGGCGATGGCTCAAAAGGGATACTACTGTGGGGGTAGAGAGATCACTGTGACAATATAGTGTGTGTGTGTGTGTGTGTGTGTGTGTGTGTGTGTGTGTGTGCGTGCGTGCGTGCGTGCGTGTGTAGGTGCGCATGTGTGTAGGTGCGCATGTGTGTGTGTGTGTGTGTGTTTAGGAGGTTATGTGTTCTCAGTGTGTCTCTGTCTCTGTGTATATCAGGCTGCAGATGGAGAGCCCGCAGGAGGACAATCTGCAGCAGCAGGAGAATGTAAGAGCCCAGAACCACACCTAGAACTGAGAGTCAACTCTACCTGGATAGATCCCCTCTTCTCTGGGGACCATAGAACGTAGTATTTTTAATGAAGTTAGGGGCGAGAGTTTTCATTAAGTGAGAATTTGACGTGTAAACACCAACGCCTCGTAGCCATTGGCTGAGCCCCACGGTCCCGCCGCACACACCCGGCAGCCCTTTCAGAAACACAACCTTTTTATTTCAGTTCTTTAAATGAGCACTTCACTCAAATCAATGTCAGCATTGTTCCTGGTTCATAGATGGCTGGTGCAGTTTCTCTCATGTTTTTAACATCGTGTGAGAAGCAGCCTCGACGTTTATCGATGTGAACTAGAGACCAGCGCTCTTACGCACAAGTGTTCATCGCAAAGGTAGACCCGGATTAGATGATGAAATGCTCTGTAATTTTGGACTACACTATGCACATGAATAAACTAAACTTCCCAGAGTGCATTGCAGAAGGCTTACAGCACAATCCATATTGAGTAAACAAGTTTACAAATTTGCTCGAGCCAGAAACCTGCTCACCCTCCTATTTTCTTAACAAACTCACTTAAATACGATAAGTAGGATCCACATCTCTCTCTCCTCACTATGCCATGGATGTGTTCTAGTCCACAGGAGTCAGACTCACTTCATCAAGGGCCGAGTGTACGCAGGTTTTTATTACAACCAATGCACCATACCAGGTGGTTTCACTAATTAATTCACTTCTTCAACCAAGGAGGGGAACTAATTGAAATCACCTGGTGGAAGTGCATTGGTTCCAGCAGAAATCTCCTGTATGTTATGGCAAGCCAGCAACAAGTCGACCAACAATTCCATATGATGCTTCAATAGCTCATTTGTGGAGAAAAGCCTTTTCTTGTTGAAAAAGACGAGCGCAACAGTACTGTTGTGATAAGATTAAATCGATTAATTAATTTTTATTTTCTATTTTTGCTGTTTATTCCCATTTTTTCTCCCAATTTAGTATCCAATTATACCCTCTCTTTTTCATGTCAATTATCCCCTCCCTCATATGAGAGGTCGTTGCCGTAGTCCCGAGACCTGTAGTGAGCGCTGCACGGCCTCCTCCAAGCCGACACCCGCCACGGTCAAATTTGTGTGTCAGACCAGTTTGCAAATGGTGAGCTAGGCGTAGCTAACGTAGCTAGCTACAGCATCATAATGGACATCCTCAAATGGCTGCAGCAGAAGCCGAGCACCAGCAACACCACCGCCGCCGCCACCACAGCCAAAGACACAGAGGCAAGGCAGTCTGTGCCAGCCAGCACAGTGTGCGCTGCTGCTAGCTACTAGTGCACCCCCACTCATTTCACATGCACCCTTAGTGATTTTGTTCTGGAACTGGGCCTGATTTAACTCCAAACATATTATGTCCGTAAGTCTAGATGTACTGTACACTCATAAACTGACTCATAAAATAAACCGTAAATGCTGGTCCTTGGGGGCCCATTGACATGTTTGGTTCTTCTGCCCCACTCTAAATCACCAAAAAAACGTTTCACAGGGGAAGCAGCTAGGAACCAGGGGAAGCGACGTAGGAACTGAAATGTTTGAAATGTTTGCACAAAATACAGATGTTTCCCAGAGACACAGCTGGACAAAGCACAGGCTTGTCCACGGCTCAAAACTACCACCTACTGTGGCATGTGGCCATTTTAATTGAGGGGAAAAAAGCCAAATCTGCATTTTAAATAACATAGCGCTGAAAACATTTCCTGTTTCTAATACGTGCTCCTGTCCTGATGTAGCTCCTGAACGGTTCAGATCAGAGATGAGTTATTTTACAGAGAGGTGACTGTTGTACAGCGTATCTAGTTTCACGGTTAATTACAGCCTGCTGTTTCTCTCGTATGTGTTCTGTAGTGTGAGTTCAGGTTCCTGATCCAGGCGTTTTCTCTGCACATTCCACACAAATTCCTGCCCCCCCCAAGGCACCATAACTGTCACTCAGTACTGTGTATATCACACATCACTGTGACTCAATGTCGCCCCTTTGTGGTTTAAAATGGCAGCTGTGTTTAGTCTGTGCCAGTCCCACTTATTTTAGCCGTTCAGGTTGTTTTGTTTTAAATCTGAAACGATCAATTTTTTTAAATTAACTGCCATTGAATATCACCCCCCCGCTTGAGTCTTGGCGGTTTGGATTGTGCGGTGTGTGATGGGCGGGGAAGTGTGTGTCGAATGTTTGCTTCAGGGGAATGTTCGCTGGGTCACTGTGCCTCTACTCCCTGTCTGGCAAACCATGAAATATTCATCAGAATAGTGTGTCTCGGGTGGTGGATAGCGTATCGGTCTAACGCACCGTATTTTGCCTGGTCCAATACGGTGTGCCCTGCCTGTCAGGGACGCGGTTTGAAACCCGTCTCTACCATACTGGCCCTGGTCATCAGCCCCGATTGGGGGCAGCGTTTGGCTGTCCACCCCAGGGGGAGGGGGGAGGGTGAGCCAGCTCGGGTCCGCCGTGAAACATGTACGGGAGTCTCCAGAACGTGGGTTTGTGAATTCCGTCTCGAAGGAAGCGGAGTTTGCTGCCCTCTGAAAATTAGCTTGCCTCGTAGAGACGAGCGACAGACCCATGTGGGGAGGGTAAATCTAAACAAATAAAGGGTGTAATTGGCTTTTAAATTGGGAGAAAAACTGGAAAAAATTGGAAAAACATATTTATATATTTTTAAAAAGGAATAGAGTGTCAGTGACGGTGGTAGGAGCTGCTTTGTCTGGAGCCATCGTCTAACCCTTGTCTGTCTCAACAGAATGACGAGGCGGAGGGAGTGAGTGAAGGTGAGTGTGACCTATTGTCTGCCTCAAATACCTGTTTGCCCCACCTCCCCTAGTTAGTTCTACCCTGTTAGTACAGATCCCACCCACCCTTCTGTTGTTATTTATTAGAATCCTTTCACACAAAATCCTTTCACACAAAGTCTCCCTTTCAGGCCGTTGTCACACTTTTAAGTGGTTATGAATATTTTTGACAACCTTCAAACGCAAGCTGACTAGTATAGCAAGGCTTTCTGTCCCATTGTGTAAGTGTGTGAGTGTGTGTGTGTGTGTGTGTGTGGGGGTGTGTGAGTGTGTGTGAGCATGTGGTCGGAAAGGGAAGCACTGTTTTACACAGAATTGTTCAAATATAATCGCTCCCGATGTCTCATCTCTTGTCTGGTTATTTAGACGGCACGTTGCCTGAAGACTCCGCTCCCTCTGTTCAGGACACCGCTCTGGAGAATGGAAAGCAGCAAGGGTCAGGTAGGGAGCGGTCCACATCCCAACACACACACCCTCACACATCCGGCCCAACACCAGCCACACTTCCGATCTTCCTTTCAGAAGCAGAACACGGGTCGCATGGTCACAGCCGTTCGGAAGTGTTCTATACCCTGTTTGTCCTCTTCGGTTTTCATTGCATGAGAGATTTTTGGTGGAGATGAGTGCGGGCTGCCTCTCAGGGACGCGATTCTCTGCCAGACTGGCCCTGGCCGTTAGCCCCGATTGGCGGCGTTTGGCTGTCCGCTCCTGAGGGAGGGGGAGGGTGAGCCAGCACGAACTCACTGTGAAGCACGTAAGCTCCAGAAAGGCGGGGGGCGGTGAGTTACGACTTGAAGGAGGCAGATCATCGCCGGCCTCGGAGAGTAGCTTCCCCCTGTAGAGATGGGCGGCGAGTTTGTGGGGGGAAGGTTAATCTAAATAAATAGAGGGTATAATTGGCTTCCAAATTGCGGAGAAAAACGGGGACAAATCTGAAACAAAATGTTTAAAAAAGAAGAGATGTGTCCCATCTCTGCTGGCATGGTGTGGAGCATCTCTGCAAGGACGTAGAACTATAGGGGGATAGAAAGGCCTGCCCCCCTCCCTCAATGTTGGAAAATCATTAAATTGTCCCCCCCAACCACACATGATTGCCCAACCATGTAACGCTTTCATACCATAAACGCTACCAAACAACCTGAAAATTATCCTAGGCTGAAAGTAAAAGGCGTAGCTTATTTAGTGCCTGTAGATATCAAAATTAATTATTGAATTAATTATCTGTGGTCCTGCCCCACTGTTCAAACCGGGGCCCTTGGGGGTGTGTGTGAGCTTGTGGAACGACAGGTCGACTAACTTGCAAAGCGAGTTACAGCTGTTAGTCCTGCCCGATATATTTAAATTTATTTCCATGTTTGTAGTGAACAAAGCTCTAGAACCTGCGACTGTAACACACCCTCATGTGACCGATACTCACCCACTGTTTCCACAGTAACTGCGAAGCCAGAATATCTGGGTACCAAGTTAGAAAAGTATGAAAAATGTGTGAAAAATGGGCATGGCGCGGAGCTCGATTCCCCACAAAATGAATGGCTCACACATAATATATATAATATAATATAATATATGGCATTTAGCAGATGCTTTTATCCAAAGCGACTTACAGTAGTGAATGGATACATTTTTCAGTACATGTGGTCCTGGTGGGAATTGCCAACGCTATGCTCTACCTGAGCCACTGAGCCACTGAGCCACACAGAACCACAATTTAACCACATTTAAATGAATGACTAAATCTGGGCATATTACTCTTAACTTTATGTTGTTCGTTTCTATAATTGTATAATTATGTCAGTATAAATGTATTTATTTAATGGCAGATGAAATGTTTATCTTACGAAACTGGCTCATTATTATTGTTTGTTTCTTGGAGTGCTCCTGTTTGCGATGGATTAGACTTATGTTCAGACAGGACACATCGTTTGTCTCTGTAGCGGGCATCCCCTTGTCCAGGGGGGATTAACAGAGCAACCTTGTACTCAGCGACTAGGGGTGCCAACTTTCTATCATCCAATCAACACATACTGTACTGTATATTGTAACGTTGACTGCTGAAGGAGGACTCAGGAAAGTTTGCTTTTCTATGATGGCGCTAGCAGCTTTACTACAACAAATCTTATAGACGCAGGGCAGAACCAAGAACACGAAAAACTCACGGGGGTCCCTTCTTAGACGTACAAACACAGTCAAGGTTACAACACTAATCCACTCAATGACATAAGGGGTGATGGGGAACTGGCAAGAATCATGGGAGACTGAACACATAACAATAACAATGGCAGCCCCCAAGCTTACTTAGCATACGATGTGGCTAAGCTAACATTCATTCCTACTGAACTTATTTACACCGTTACAATATGATGGGATTCTCTTCTGATGTCTGACTGGTATTTTGTTATACGGGACAAGGAACGTCCTGTACGGGACGAGCCAAATTTGGCCCAAAAACGGGACGTCCCGGCTAATATGGGACAGTTGGCAACCCTATCAGCAACAGACCTCCCGTCTCCTGATGGATTCTCTGGTGCACGCATGCCTATTGCATCAGAATGAGGTCATTTCCTCCAAACAGTGCACCGCACCAGTGCAATCAGGACAGAAAGTGACCTGATTGTTGGCACTGCCCTGCGGAAGCGTGTACAGTTGTTGCCCATTGTGTGTGTGAGTAATGTTCATATGTACCCAGGGGCAGAGAGAGGGCGAGCCCAGAACAGGAGGTGTGTTGCTTTGAGTCACAACTAAATTAGTCTGAATTAAATCTAACAAAGATACTCCACTTTCCCCTCTGTGCTTCACTGCGTGTGTTTAAGTGTCTTTTGTCCATGTCCAGTGCGTAATATATAATATAATATAATATACGCCATTTAGCAGACGCTTTTATCCAAAGCAACTTACAGTAGTGAATGCATACATTTTTCAGTATATGTGGCCCCAATGGGAATTGAACCCACAACCTAAGCGTTGCTAACGCCGTGCTCTACCAACTGAGCAACAGAGAACCATAATGATATCTCAGACCTGTGTGATATCTCAGACCTGTCTGCTCCTCTCTCTGCAGAGCTGGGGGTCCCAGGGGAGCAGGACGTGAAGACAGGGGTGACTACCGTCACGTCCACGACCCCCGTTTCCCTGGGAGAGGCAGCGGGCGATGTGGGGGCGGGGATCGTCCCCAACGGCACTCAGGAGGGAGAGGAGGAGACACACAGAGCCCCCACAGAGGAGAACGGGCGCACAGAAGACCACAACGCTGATTCTGCCCTCGACCCCCCCCTGCCCGACGCCAGCGCCCCCCAGGGTGATTCTGAAACAGCGGGAGAGGGAGAGGGGGCGTGGGAGGGGGCCGGGACAGAGGCCCAGCTGGGGGAGGGAGCCGCGTCGCTCCCGGTCTCTCCGGAGGCAGAGCTCAGACCGGATCCGGCAGAGGAGGTGGAGGGGGGAGAGGTCATCCGGGCGGAGCGAGTGACCGTCACCGATGAGGGAGATGAGCCGGCCAGTGTGGAGCAGGAGGAGGCGTCCCGGGACAGCGCCACAGACCCTGCGGTGCCTGCGAACAACTCTGAACCTGAGGGCGGGGCAGAGGCCAATCAGGAGTCTGAGTCCCAGGTCCCAAACCATGATGAGGCTGCAGGAGCCAGTATGGGAGAGGGAGAGGGAGTGAGAGAGGGAGAGGGAGATGGAGCAGTTGATGGAGCAGGAGAGGGAGCAGGAGCCAGTATGGGAGAGGGAGCAGGAGCCAGTATGGGAGAGGGAGAGGGAGATGGAGCAGGAGATGGAGCAGGAGATGGAGCAGGAGAGGGAGCAGGAGCCAGTACGGGAGAGGGAGATGGAGCAGGAGATGGAGCAGGAGATGGAGCAGGAGATGGAGCAGGAGAGGGAGCAGGAGCCAGTACGGGAGAGGGAGAAGGAGATGGAGCAGGAGAGGGAGAGGGAGAGATTGTTGCAGAAGCTCCTGTTTGTGAGGTGGAAGCTCCAGTGGCCTCCCAGGTCCCTGTGTATTCGAGCGCCCAGCCCTCTGTCACGCCCGACGCAGAGGGAGAGGGGGCGGGTCCGGTGGAGGGGAAGGGGAGGGGAGGGGAGGGGAAGGGGGGAGGCTCCAGCAGTCACAGCGGGACAGTTCCAGGATGTCCCTCTGGACGGGAACACCAAGCCGGAGGCGGGAGAGGAGCTGCAGTCTCTCACGGGCGAGACAAAGACCCCCGAGCAGCCCTCGGAGCAGGACGCCCTGCTGGCCCCCTCCAAAGACCCCGCCCTCACCCAGATCCCCAGCCGGGCCGAGGGGGTGGACCCCCCCAAACGCAAGACCTGCCAGTGCTGCTCCGTCATGTGATGTCTCAGAGGAGTACGGACTGTGTCCCTCTCTCCTCCTCCTCCTCTCCCTCTCCCTCTCTTCATCTGTCTCCTTTTCTCTTTCTCTCTCTCTCCCACTCCCTCTCTCCTCCTCCTCCTCTCCCTCTCTCTCTCACTCACTCCGTCTGCCAGCTGGCCCCTTCAGCTCACTGTAGTCCGTCAGTCTGTCTCCACCCCACGCCTGGACATCCACAGGTGGTGGTCACACAGTGACCGTTATCGACCGTAACCGACTGACTTTCCCAGAGGGAACCTTCCCGACTCGAGCGCTTTTCAGTGAGCGCTTTGCGTGTGGAGAGACTCACAGCATGGGGGGACGTCCCGCTGCCAGCCCAACACTCTCGACAGGAAAGGAATTTCCAAATGAAGAAGTGGAACTACGAGCACACACTGTGAGAGAGGCTGACACCAGGGAGGGCAGATATCTGGACCAAAGCACAGTAAAACATCAAAACCGCTCAGAAACTACAGCTGCCTGCTTTGAAATGATGACCAAATGACCATCGAACTTATCAGCTTCGATCAGAAGCCAAAAGAAAGAAAAAAAGAAGGCTCTACAGTTCGTGTAATGTGTGCTTTGATTTACACGAGCAAGTTTCAGCAACAGCCCCACCTGCTGGACATACAGTAATACTGTACTGCAGTCATATTTTTAAATGCCAATTTATCCCCCTTTTTTTAACTGTTCTTACGCTTCTGAGTGGATTTTTTTTAAAGGTTTAGAGCCCAGGGACACTATCACCAGCATGGAGGTGGGCTTTGGGGCTGAAGTCCATACACACTGTTTTTAGAGTTACTGGCAGTACGTTTCTGGTTCCTTTTAAGTATTCATTTTTACCTTTAATCAGCAGTCATTTACGGGAGACTGTTTTTAAAACATGTTTGTAATGTTACAATACATTGTCCTCACGGATCAAAACAATACTAAAGAAATGTAAATGCACAGCTACTGATACTGCTGTGTGCCTTAATGTATATAACATGGGTTAAGACGGGTGGGGGGTATTGTATAGAATGTATGTTTAACGGTCCAGTTATTTTGGAAAAAAAGAGGAATGTGGTTTAATAATTAAACAGAATATGTGGAGTATTATTCATGTGTGTGAACATTGTGTGTTTTATAACATTGGCAAGAGAGATGTTTCCATAGATACGTTTTCAGTTTTGGGCAATATGTCAAAAGTGTCGGAGAGGTTATTTATTGGGGGAATTTCAGTGTTCCAGACAGCGCTGTAAATATGGCATGCTTCATGCTTCACACTCTTCATTATAAGACAAACTGGCATGTTCAGACTCAGTCAGTGGTCAATTTAGGCCGGTTGGTTGTAGTAGCGTGGGGTGTTGTGTTACCATAGTATGGTGTTAACCCTGTGTCCTGGTTAAATTCCCAACCAATACAATATATACATACATGGAATTGATTCATTCCCTCCCTCCTGGCCTCTCCACTGTGTATCTGATGTGTAGTAAGTTAGTACTGCACATTGGTGGTGGTCAGGGCTGGACTGGCTATGTAGTCTACCGGGCAGATGCCCGGTGGGGCGTCTAGTTTTTGGGCGGTAGGGCGGTAGGGGTAGAATTATTTTATATAGCCTATATATATATATTATACCACGGACCGGGTATTCCGAGGGGCGCAATTATTTTTTTAGCACCCCAGTCCCGCGAAATAAACGAACTGGTCTCAGCTTTTTTTCGTAGCACCCCGGGGGCGCTGGATGGGCCGGTCTGAGCCAAATGGCAGGGCCTATTTTTTGTCCCAGTCCAGCCCTGGTGGTGGTTGAGGTGAGTTCCCCCCTATCATTGTAAAAGCGCTTTGGGTTCCTTGGGAAAAAACGCTATATAAACCCAGCGTTTATTCATTCATCTATTCATTCATTCTGTGGCGTACATCTGGATTGAGTAAATTTATAGAGACGGAAACTATCAATAACGCACGATGCCACTCGTGGGGTACGTGCGCTGAGGGAGACTAGGCTATTTCATGTTTTAGAGGCATAAACGCGTCAATCCAGCGAACGAGTGAAGACCTGTGCGATTGTTTTAATGAGGGAAAACGCAACGAACCGTTTTGAAATCTTACTTTCGAAACCCGGATATTAATTATTAATCGCCGAGGGTGGCGGTGGGAGGCTTACAGTACTGTAGGCTACTTAAATTATGCTTTAGTTGTGCGCTTGTAATCTTATTGTTGGCCTCGCAGTTCAGTGTGGGAGCCGCTCTGACGACCCAGCGGTTACAGGTGTCGCGAAACTCTGGAACATTCTCTTCAAACAGGTGAGTTTACTTTTTTATCGTAAACGGTTACAAAAGCTTGTGCCATGAGCCAACATCACGCGCAGCATTTTTATCATCAGAACGTTTGTAATGTTTATGCTAATGTATTACATTACCCTAACCCATATCCACATTGTAATAAATTACTGTCCAGTAGCCTACTGTCAATGCAATGTTTCATCCGTCATTTGGGATGCCTAGTCTTTGAAACGTTATCAGACATACGTATGTCAGTTCATTTATTTGAATACTAAATCAACGAGGGTAATATTTAATGCTCACTCTTTATCTTTCCGTTTATCTTTACCATTTATATTGAACTAAATATATTTGATTATTTTACTCGTTTGTTCATTAAAGATGCCCCTTGACAGCGATACATTTGTTCGTACAACCAACAGGCTACACCAATACAAGCTGTTAATATTTAGAAACACTATTAGTTCAATTTTCTTAAATGCGCATGAAAAATGTTGACTGATATATATATTTTTATTTTTATTTTACTGAATCATTTAACATTCCGAATGTCTTTCTGTTGATCAAATTGTGTGACAGTGTAATAATATTAAGATACGGGCGCTTGTATCATCGCTGCAGAGAGAGAACTTCTGCAGTACTTCTGTGTCTAAACTATATTTCAACACGTTTTGTGTCTTTTCTTATGCTGTTGAATTAACGTGTTCTATGTGTTATTTCAACTAACGTTTATTTTATTATCAGTGGGACCTTTGATGTAGACTTTTTGGTCATAATTCGTGAAGCGACGGGGTTGTCTGTTGTAGACATTTTTTGTCTTGTGCTTGCAAAAACTCAGAGGCAATTAAATCTTGAGTGTTACTTTCCCTGTGCTTTTGTAGTAGCTACTAGACACCCGATAATCCCTGTTTTGTAGTCAGAGCCTCCGTTTGTTTGACTCTAAAATAATATTGAGACTTGCTGCAGTGGTACAAACGTTGCATTCAAAGCCTCTGTACGTTTCTGAGCCCCAAAATAATTGCACTAATATGACACAATATGACTTGACTGGGCCAGCCACTGAAGGCGCAGAACAAACCTCTCCTCTTTGGTCATTGTTATTGTTTCTCTATTGTTAGAAGCGATGTCCTAACAATGAGAGAGTCAGCCTACTGCCGTTAGAAAATCATGATTTGAGAATGAGAATGTGTCAAATTGGACCAAAAAAGGAAGGAAACAAGGATGTCGAAACGTTTTCCAAAATTCAGTAGAAAACTAGGTATATTCCTGAGAGCTTCCTGTGGTACTACAGTGAAATTTGTTTATATGGAACCTGCAACCACACGTGCAATAACGGACGATTGGAAGGAGGAAGTTGAAGGTGACCACATTGTCTGCTAATGAGTGCTGAGATTTAATAATCAGATTAAAAGTGTTAATCTGCACACTTGCGCACGGTAGCGTGTGTTTGTTGCCTTTAGCCCGCGTGGTAAACAAGCACAGAGAGGCCCTTGTGTTTCCACTTTGTTTAAAATCTTGAGATTATTATTGAATTTGAATTTTCATGCTGACCCAACTGCCCTTAAAGTAGGCTATAGGGGGAGACTGGGGTAAAATGTGCCTTTTTTAAAAACTTTTTTCATTATGTTGCTGAGTCAAATAGTTTTTTCTTTGCAATATTGATGCCAATTGAAACTTAAGGTGTTGTGCCTCTTTGGAAACCAACACCTCCTGTGTAACTTAAATAGTTTCATAGATATGCTGTTTGAAAAAAAGTTTATTTTGGCTCATGGGGTAAGATGAGCCAATGAGTGGAGTAAATTGAGCCAGTCCAAGACATTTCTTCTATCTGTTCAATTGGTGCAAATAAAAACTAATTAAGACATTACATTTTTGTGAGTGGACAAAATACAGATTTGGCAGAGTGAGTATCACAATGCCATTCTCCTTTGCTAACTTGGCAGCCTTCAATGTGATGTTAGACTCATGGTTATCCAGGATGAGCAACAGAGGGTTACTTCTAGAGCAGTTGGTGTGCCTGATTACATGCTCTAAGAATTGGACAAATGTGTTCTCATTTGTCCAACCAGACTTAGTGGAACAACCAATAGAGCCTATGGGAGATCCTCTGATGAAATGATCGTGGAAACGGACGCGCGGGAAGATGAACATTGGTGGAATCACATTCCCCACTGACTGCACAAACAAGTGTAACTAGCTCCCCTCTTTCTCCTGATGTCACTGAACCAACTTGTTTTCTCCCCTTCTCTGTCACTATTTATTTTGGAGACTGCACATTTGTGATGCCACTCTCATTCATGTTATAGATCATGTTTGGCGGGAACTTGAATCTAAAATGAAAAGTAATATAGTTAGTTAAACGCATCATAAATGGGCAGTTTTTTTGTGAAGAATGAAATAACTATTCATTCATCACTGAAGCCAAATTATAAAAAAGTGGTTATTAAAAGCTGTGGCTCTTCCCAGTGATGTTGCCTGTGGTGTGTGTGGCATGACATATGGTGACGTTCTATAAAGGACTGCAACCAGTCTCCTGTCAATAGCAGTTGACTTAGGTTAGTATCATGGAAATGTCTGGTTTTGTCAATTAAATATTGCCTTTTCATTCAATTACTCTGTTTTGCTTTGCATATTCATAAGCCAGCTCTCTACATTTCAGAGGACGTTGCCCATGGAACTGGTTAGACAGCTTCTTAATATGGCAGGCAAGCTGTAGCTCCATGGTAGTGTCAAACACCATATGCAATGTTGAAAGTCTTGCATATCCTACAGATGCTGACTCTCCATCCTTTATTTTCTGAATGAATAATTTCAGAGTCATTCGGTCAATCTTAAACTGTTTTGCAACTGATCTTATCGATCTCCCTTGCCCTACTTCTTAATTTGCTCTTTTTAGATCATCAAGGGTGTTTGATGCTCTCTCTGTTTTCCGTTTATAAGACTGTGGCATCCTGAAATCTGCTCTGTATTAACAGGGGGAAAGCAGAACTTAACCTTAGAGTGTTCATCTATGTTCAATACTTCACAGAAGCACTGTACTTCAGAGTGACTCAGACATTGATGTCCAAATATGGAGATGGCATCAAATGCTATAACTTACCAATTTATAATCTCATGGCAGTGTGGCCCTGTGGCATTAGCTCTACCAATTCCACATAAAGGATATCAGACATCCAGTACATGACAGTTTGGATGTAACTTAGTTCAAGCCAATCGTGCAACCGATATATATTTTCTCCTACGTACTTAATCTTGACACCTGCTTGTTCTAGCTAATTCTGTGGTTTTCCTGCCATTGACACAGAATTGTTTTTTTTCCTGTTGACTTTGATGCTATCTCGGTTCTAAGCATTCACAAGTTGCCCACCGCAGCCGAGGGCTATTTGAGTCCATGCATTTATATATTTTCCAAACCTATTTTGTATCATGAAAAGGCACCAATTCTTCTGTACTTTTCATGATTTATATGTTCTTTAAATACATGGTATATGTACTTTCTCATAACTTACCACCATATGCATTCTCTGTATTTTTACATGAGTAATACATGTATGCCATTTATGCAGATCATTTTGACAATAAATACAAATACTGTATGCGTCATATGTATGGCTCAACTTACCCCAGGCCTGGTGGCTCATCTTTCCCCACCCCCACAATTTTGAAAAAGTGGCTTCACACAACAGCTAAGACTAACTTCTATGCTTTTGTTCAGCTGTCATGTCATAGCTTATAAGAGCACCAACTGAACTATAATGTATCAGAAAATTCTCCTACTTCAGTTTTCTCAAAATCATCATAACAGTGGACTTCTTTGGAATTTGTGTATATAGGGTAAAATCACATTTTTGGACATAAATTACTTACCACATTCTCCATGTGCTCCCCTTTACCACATATTGAATGAAATGGTTGCTTCTTCCTGAAAATGCTGTCACATGCTTTATTTTGTGTGGTTGCTTAGAAACAAGGGGTGGCTCATCTTACCTTGTGGCACATCTTACCCCGGTCTCCCCCTATTTTTGCTCATTTTTCTCACTAGTAGTATTTGTGTAGTGAGCACAAACAGAGGATACAGTTGGCTATATGTGACAGTGCCCCATGGGATAGTAGAAGGAACAGTGAATTATATATATTTTGTACCGGACATCAAACAAATGAAAAATAAAGTGCTTCTTACACACGATGAAGAATCCCAATTTAAAACAAACTGGATTTATCCTGGCCAGTAAAATTGTGATCTGCTAAAAGTTTAAGGAAAATTGTGTAACTGTGTCATAGTTTCTAAAAAGGTTGTTTTTTACATTTTTTTATTCTTGCCTGCACACCCCATCCTACCGCCCCCTACCATGGTAAAATATCATTATAAAATGAATAATTATTAGATATTATAAAATGTATTTTTGGGTGATTATACTCTTTTTATCTCCCAGTTACACAGAAGACCGCTGTTGTCATTTCACACTAGCTTAATCTGCGATCTAGCTCAAACATTTACAGTAGAACTCTTTGTAGAAAAAGGGTTTATTGAGATATGATTCTCTGAAAATATAACTTTTGTAATGATCTTGTTTTCTAGTGGATGATCTTGTTTTCTAGTGGATATCAATACTGATCTGAATGTATATTTACCAAGAAAAGCTGGGTTTGTGTTTACACTCTCTGACACTGAGTTGGGTAATGGACAATTATTTGGCTTTGAGCTACAATATCTGATAAAAAACCCACAAAATTCTGATTAGATATCTAAACATGTTATTTCTCAATGTTTTCTAACAGGTAGGGTGTGTGTGCGTGCGTGCGTGTGTGTGTGTTTTTGTGGGTATGTGTGTGTTTTGCATGGCTGTTCCTCCGGTCTCTGAATTAGTCTGTTAATCAGTTTCTACATTATGGGCCAAAACCCAGACCTCGTTGAACAGTTTGTCAACTATGGAAATATTTTTGCCATTGCTCTCGAACCTGTCTCTGGAACCGGCCTCGTGAATGAACAGAGGGAGGGGGAGAGGGGGAGAGGGGGAGGGGTGGGGGAGAAGTGCTCAGGTGGTACTCTGAGTCCTCCCTGTCAGACGGACGCACACGCACACACACAGAGGGCTCAAGGTTGGATTAAGGAGAGGGTGAAAGTGAAGACACACAGACAGATCTGCGCAGTGACACAGTGGACAGATGCATGTAGAGGCAGGAGAGAGGAGTAGCAGGGAGAGAGATATGGGACGGAGGGAGGGAGGGAGGTGGGTAGGAAGAGATATGGAGAGAGAGAGATACAGGAGAGCGGGGGGAGGGAGAGAGGGAGGGATGGAGGGAGAGAGAGAGGGGGGGAAGGGAGGGAGGGGGAGAGAGAGAGGGGGAGGAGAGAGGGAGAGATATGGGACGGGGGTGGAATGGGGAGGGAGGAAGGGAGAGAGAGAGAGAGAGGGGAGGGAGGGATGGGGGAGGGGGGAGGGAAGGGAGGGAGGGAGGGAAAGTACCACAGTGACCTGGTGGGGCTGAAAGCTAGGCCATTGTTGGGTGAGCTGGCAGGTGCGTGTGGTGCGTGCCTCTCTGAGCTGTGCTGAGAAGGCCTGAGCTGATTAAAGTTAGCCCTGAATCAGCAGGACACTCTGCAGGCTGCGCAGCAGGAAGGAGAGGCCTGCATGCCTTACTCTGCACAGCAGTGGTGAGACAGCGTCCGCCTGGGCCCAAAAACAGGACGTCCCAGCTAACACGGGACAGCTGGCAGCACTAGCCTGGGCCCTTAGCATCAGGGCCAACAATGGGCCGGGCACGATGGCCACCTCATGGAGGAGAGGAACGAGTGCTGCAGGAACAGCGCAGTCCTGACGCTTCCCCACGCGCTCGCTGTACACACAAAATAAACACCGTTTAGAGCGAGATGTCACGTTGTTTACCTGCTGTTGTCAAACCCACACAGTTCCATTAATCAGCAGGCGTTGTGCGCGTAATCTGGCACACATGGAAGGGACCATAATGTGTACTGATGGAATGATGCTTCTGGCTCATGTACGTCTTTTGTTCCTGAGGAATTCATTCATTCATCCATTTATTATCTAAGCCGCTTATTCCTGGTCAGGGTCGCAGGGAGGCTGGAGCCTATCCCAGCATGCATTGGGCGAGAGGCAGGAATACACCCTGGACAGGTCGCCAATCCATCGCAGGGCACACACACACCATTCACTCACACACTCATACCTACAGGGCAATTTAGACTCTCCAATTAGCCTGACGTGCATGTCTTTGGATTGTGGGAGGAAACCCATGCGGACACGGGGAGAACATGCAAACTCCACACTGAAAGGCCCGGCCGGGATTCGACCCCAGGGACCTTCTTGCTGTCCACTGCACCACCGTGCTGCCCTCCTGAGGAATTCCTGAAGGGAATATGGAACACCCCAGGTGTCCTTAAAGCTCACAGAGTCAAGAATGTGCTGACCCAGCTCAGCCATTTTAATCCGCCAGCATGTGGGTTTTAGCAGTGGGTGGCATTACCGTGGGGGGGAAAAAACAACTCAATTTCAGTCTGAATTGCTTTAGTTTTGTTCCGTATTGAAGATCTGTCTGTCTTAAAGTGATTTAGTCACTGTTTTTTCGAGATGCTGTCAAGTCTGCGTTTAAATTTTTTCAGACCATGACTGACTGAAATTGAAGATGGCAACCTATGATGACTCAAGATTTCATCATGTAGATTGTGTGAATGAAGATTTCATCATGTAGATTGTGTGAATGAAGATTTCATCATGTAGATTGTGTGAATCAAAACTAAGCCCAACTGCTCTTGGATTTAAGTTGAGTCAGATTGAGTGCTTCAGTCTTCTTTAATCTCTCTGTTTCCAGTGAGGGCTGACTTCATCATGATGGTGCCAGCCTTGAATTAGTCTGTGTCACAGGATGTAATAAATTTGAGTAGTCTGTGCAAAATGAGTGTCATTTACACACAGTACACACGCACGCAGAAGGCACAGATTTAACTTTAAATGGCTTTAAAACCGTTTATAATACTTACAGGTAGTTCTCTAGGTATCTCACAGAGATACAGACAGAGTACATTTCATTTATGTGTCTGTAATCCACTTTGCTCTCTTTGCTTCAGGTTTCCTTGTTGGGTGTTGAGTGTGAACAAATCGCTTTCCGCACTAAAAGGTCCATGGAACCAAACGAGGACTCCGTTACCGTGGCAGCAGAGGCCATTGCCGGCCCCCAGGGCCCTGTGTCCCAGGGGGATTTGGGCAGCAGGCCATCGATGGAGGACTCAGACTCCACTGAGGATGGCGGGAGGGACAACGCTCACACCCCCGTGACTGAACTCGAGGACGATTGGCCCGATGTACCGCATCCCGATTGGCTAATGGAGGAACCTCCCCAGTCGATCGGCATGGAAACCCCTAATGGGTCCGACGGAGAGGTGGAGGCTTATCACTCCCCCCAACCCTGCGCCGACCCAGCCTGGCCAGCAGAGGGGGACGGTGAGAGAGGCAGCACGCGGGGTCCTGAAGGGGAGGTCAGCGATGCTGTAACTGGCGTCTCTTTGGCCCGGGAAGACCACGCCCCATTTGATGGTCCAGAGTCGCCGCCCACCCCACCCCTGGACCGTGGCTCGGAAGTGGAAAAAGAGGAAGAACTGTCGGTTGAAAGGAAGGAAGGCCCAGATGCCCACGAAGACACACGTTCCCCGAAACAGGAGCACAAGACTGGAGAAGAGCACTCTCCAGATGGTAAAGAAGAAGCAGCAGAGAAGGCAGGACAGTCGGAGAGCTCACCTGTCCCAGGTGAGAGGATGGGAGACTGTGAGGAGCGCAGTGTCGACAGCGAGCTCCCGGACTTCAGCACAGCCCGAGAGGAGTGGGCCGGACTAGACAGCACCAGCAGCCCACCGCCCCGGCCCTCTCTCTCCCGAAGCTCGTACAGAGGCCAGATCACAGACCCCTCCCTGACTACAGACTACCAGCCGTCCCAAGAGGAGGGTGACTCTCTGCAGCTTGGCGCAATTACACAAGACAGGCAGCAGGGGGAGCTGCTGCTGCACTGCCCGGGTCTGTTGCAGCAGAAGCAGGAAGCGCAACAGGTGTTTGAAGGATCTCCACCCTTAGCTACGGTTGCCCTGGAGCCTGCCAATCGAGGGACAGGCTGCCATGGCGCCGGCTCTGTTGTTGTAAGGGAGTGGACAGAGGGGAGGAGGGAAGGAGAGGGGGAGGAGCGGGCGGGCGGAGAAGCGGGTGGAGAGGCTCAGCCGAGCGTTGCTGGGCTCCACACGGGGGAGGAAGGGAGAGCGGAACAGAGGGAGACTGGAGCAGCGAGCGCACGCAGAGCAGAGACCGCCGCACAGGGAGGAAGGGAAGATCGACGCAGTCCCCCGGTTCACTCGAGCGACGGCAGGATGGAGACGGCGAGCGGCGAGGATAATCAGAGTGACAGCGGGGTGTCCGTCGACCTCTCCCCCCGCAGCACCGTGGAGCTTCACCCCGAGGAACCCGCCCCCGCCCCCGAACGAGACCCCCATCGAGCGGGAGATCCGGCACGCGGTGGAGCGGGAGCACAGCCTACGGAGGTCCCGCGGCCTCGCCAGGGCCCAGGAGTTTGTGGAGATCCCGCTGAGGAAGCCCATCCTGTCCCAGACCCTGTCCTCCAAGTCGGGCAAGGGCGACGGCACGGACAGGCAGTTCGCCGGGAAGAAGATGCAGAGGGAGATCAGCTTGGAGGCCCAGAGGGAGGAGGTCCTGGTCCAGATGGGCAAAGTGCCGGGCTTCTACGACAAGGGCACTGTGCGCCAGCTGCGCGAGAGGAAGGAGCTGTTCGAGGCCTTCCAGGAGAAGAGGGAGACGTCCGGGACCCCGTCCAAGAGAGCCTCCACCTCCACCAGCGACCTCTCCGCCCCGGGGCCCGGCCGCACCGCCGCCCAGCACGTCCTGGAGCGGGGCCGCAGCCTGGACCACGTCGCCCGCAGCCAGGACCCCGGATCCACGGGCTCGAAGGAAGGAGGCTTCGGCGACGGCCCTCCCGTTCCCTGCGGACCCACGCTCTCCGAAGGCGGCGCTGGACAGGTGATCATCTTCGAGATCGGCCCGGTGAAACGTCCGCCCGTCCTGGAGCCCGACAAGCCCCTACAGCCTGTCCAGAGCGCAGGGTCCCTGCCGGAGGGGCACAGGGTGACGGTGGTGGATTCGGGGACCGTGTTCCCGTCCTCGGGGCCCGGCGGAGAGGGAGGGGGGGTCGTCGGGGAGACCAAAGGAAGGGCGAAAGAGGTGGATGAGGAGGAGGAGGAGGAGGAGGAGGAGCCTGCCATGGCCAGGGAGAACCCCTTCTTCAGGCTGAGATCCTCCCTGTCCCTGCGGCCCGAGGTGGAGCAGGACATCCGGGAGGCCCGGCAGAGGGAGAGGGAGCTGCGGAGGCAGAGGACCAGTCTGTACGGGACGACGGGCGCTGGAGGGGGGCGGCCGGCCAGCCAAGAGACCCGCAGCCCCACCCCTCCCCAAAACGGCCTCTCCAGCCCAGAGCTGCCCTCACGCCCCACCTCATCCACACCACCAGGTCAGTGCTGGACTCACGTGTGTGTGCGTGTGTGCGTGTGCGTGTGTGTGTGTGTGTGTGTGTGTGTGTGTGTGTGTGCTGTGTGTGTGTGTGTGTGTATATGTGTTTGTGTGTGAGTGTGTGTGTGTGTGTGTGTGTGTGTGTGTGTATATATGTGTGTATATGTGTGTGTGTGTGTGTATATGTGTGTATGTGTGTGTGTGTGTGTGTGTGTGTGTGTGTATATGTGTGTATATGTGTGTGTATATGTGTGTGTGTGTGTGTGTGTGTGTATATGTGTATATGTGTATATGTGTATATGTGTGTATGTGTGTGTGTGTGTGTATATGTGTATATGTGTGTGTATATATGTGTGTGTGTGTGTGTGTGTGTGTGTGTGTGTGTGTGTGTGTGTGTGTGTACAAGTGTTTTTATTTCTTGTGGATAGTCTCTTTGGATCTGTAAATGGACTTCAGCTTTTCGAAGGTTCCCCATTATTCCCAATGAAAGTAACATGGACACATCCATGGGCCCTGCTACAGGCTGTTCTTCAGAGGCAGTGCACTTCACTTCCCCTTACGGTGTCAGTCACTGTGTTTGTATGATAAACAGGTGCGCGACCAGTCCACTGGTAAATGTTTTATGAATACAACGACGAGCCTGTGCAGTAGAGAGCACATATGTCTCTCTTTCTGGAGTATTCAATATTTAATATGCCTTATTCACAAGACATGCTCCTTCATGAGGACAGCGTGAAAGTCCCTGGTTCCTCATCACTTTGCGGTTCCTCATGACTTCTACTGAACTCTGGGTCATCTCTGGGAAGTGTCATTCTAAACTCAAATCAGCATGGCAAGCCAAGGTTGGTTTGCAAAGTAAATGAACCTCAATTTGTGTGTGTGCGTGTGTGTGTGTGTGTGTGAGAGAGAGAGAGAGAGAGAGAGAGTGAGAGAGTGTGCCTGAGTGTGTGCGTGCGTGAGACAGAGAGAGAGAGAGAGAGCAAGTGAGAGAGGGCAAAAGGGCAGAGTAGGTTTAGACTGTTGTATAGTTTGTACTCATAACACGGCTAATGGCCGCCACCACACTGTGGTTTGAAGGGGAGCCAGTATTTCTGTCGCAGTTGCCAAGGAAACAATCTGTAAAAGTGTCAGGGAGGTTGTCGCAATGTTCTGCCCACACAGCGAGTCGCACACAGCTGTTAAAAGCCAAACATTGGCTTCTCTCAGTCTGAACTCTTCCCATTTGGAGAGAAGCGATCTGCTCAAAAAGTGTCAGCAGGATCCTTTGTGGCAAGAATAAGCATGGCTGGTTTCTGGCCTGACGCCGACACCCAACCACACCCACACACGCACCCACACCCACACACACACACACACACACACACACACACACACACACACACACACACACACACACACACACACACACCCACTCACCGTCCTGGTGCTCAGCGTCGCCACTAAATCGGTTTCTACCTCCAAGGTGCTTGTTTGCAGTGATGCCACTCCTATTCCCTGTAAGGTTTAAGGATTACACCAGGGCAGTATCTGCTCACCCCAGCACTCCTTAATTACAGCGTCTGGATCCAGGGGCCTGAGTCGGGGAGAGTCAGCAAAGATGGAGACAGGGGCACTGGTTTACCCCAGTCCCTGGATCTGGACCCCCTTCACATGATTTAGTCTCCCCCCCCACTGATTACCTAACTCGGAGGCGCAAAGTCAGCCAGCCCTGAGTCTCCTTGGACTGACCATGAGTCGGTTTTTTGGACACACCCTGTGCCGGCCAGAAGACGGTGGGATCCCTCCCTTTTAGTCTGGTTCCTCCCAAGGTTTCTCCCAAGGAGTTTTTATGCCACTGTCGCCTTAGTCTTGCTTCTGGGGGGGTCTAGGCCTGTGTTCCCTTTTGTTAAGCGTTTTGTGACAATGTATTTGTGAAAAGTGCTATACAAATACATTTATTTATAATTGTATTTCTCCGATTTTACCCTGTTTTTCTCCCAATTTGGTAGCCAATTACCTGCTGTGCTTAGTTCAATCCCCTCCCTCATAGTTCGCTGCCGTAGTCCTGTGACCGGCAGTGACAAGGGCGAAGCACTGCCTCCTCCGAGACAGCACTCATCGTGCCGTCGACTGTAATTCCGGTGCCCCAGAACCACTCCTGTGCACAGCGAACTGTGTGTGTTGGCTTCCCTCACCCCCCCCCCTGGGGCGGACAGCCAATTGCCGCCCCGATGGCACTCCCAACCAGAGCCGACTCTGGACTTGGCATATGGGTATATACGAATACATTTGATTTGATTTATCTCCGCCATTTACAACACCCTCCAACCCACTGCACTGAACAGACAAGGCTGCTGTCGCAGGTCCCATACGATCACATATTAATGATCGTGTCATTATCGTGGCACAAAACGGCCAAGTGAACCATTGCACCACCAGAGTTAAGTGGCAGAATAGCAGCAGATTCCCCAGACAGCATCGGATTCTGGTTTGAGCAGCGACTTCTTTTCCTTTTTTGGGGGGGGCGGGGGCAGCCTGCTCCCAGGTCTTCTCTTACCTGTGCTCATGTGAGCGGGGAGGAATCAGTGTAGCGTTGCTTGTGGGCGCCTTTTGTCTGCGCTGACATTTTCGCGGCCCTGAAACACTATCCCCCTGAAACGGGCAGTTTTCACGCCTGCTTCCCCATGTGCTTGTACCCAGCTCTGCTCTGGGCGCTGCGGCTCCAGCACGTTCATACCCCTCTCCTCTCATCTCTTCTCTCCTCCTCTCCTCTCCTCTCCTCTCTCCTCCTTTCATCCCTCTCCTCTCCTCTCCCCTCCCCCCTCTCCTCCCCTCCCCCTCTCCTCTCCTCTCCCTCTCCCCCTCTCCTCTCCCTCTCCCCCTCTCCCTCTCTCCTCCCCTCTCTCCCTCTCCTCTCTCCTCCCTCCCCTCTCCTCTCCTCTCTCCTCTCCCATCTCCTCTCCTCTCTCTCCTCTCTCCTCTCTCTCTCCTCTCCCTCCTCCCCTCCTCTCCTCCCTCTCCCTCCCCCTCCCCCTCCCTCCTCTCTCCTCCCTCTCCCTCTCCTCTCCCCTCCCTCTCCCCCTCTCCCCTCTGCCCTCTCCCCCCTCTCCTCTCCTCCCTCCTCCTCTCCCTCCTCTCCCCCCTCTCCTCTCCTCTCCTCCAGTGGGTAGAACAGTGATGCTTCATTTCTTCCACAAGTTAACAGTTCTTCCCCAAACCTGTTCTCAGACCACTGTAGAGGACAGGTTTTTAGGACATGTACAGCAGTACATAACTTCTGTTCACAGATGCTGGTTAGTGTAAGAGAGGTGGGAGATTTTACTCTGACAGTCTGATACCTCTCTGTAATGATAGCCGTAATGTACGGGTAACTGCCAAAATAATGGCAGATGTAGTACCTTTATTTCTTATTTTTGCTGTTTTCCCCCATTTTTCTGTTAGTATCCAATTATACCACCCTCTCTTTTTTGTGCCAATTATCCCCTCCCTCGTATGAGAACTCGCTGCCGTAGTCCGGCCAGTAGCGAGCGCTGTACCGCCTCCTCTGAGCCGGTACCCATCTAAGCCGAAGCCTGTCACCGTAACACACAGGACCACTCATATATGCAGCGAGTCTTTCCTACAGGAAGAACGTCGATCAAGATCCCCAGTTTACACGAGAGACGGCAGATCTATTACAACTATGCTGCCCTTCCCTTCACCTCTCTGTCATTTCCTTATTCCTGAGCACAGGGCGAGAACATCACTCTCTCCCTGCCCCGCCCTTCCCTGTGCACATGGCCCAGTCCTTTGTGTGTGTTTGCATACGTGTGCTGGGTGTCAGCTGCTGTCATTCTTGATTTTCTTCATTTCTTTGACAAGGAGGTCAATTAAATGTAAAGTAGTTGGTTTTTAGATTGGCACCAGTTCTCCCAACAGCTTCTCACACCGCCTACTGTCAGTGCACACCTGGTCTGTACCGTGCGTACTATATTCTGTGCTGGCATGATATACACATTTCTATGGGTTTACTGGTGGCGTTCTTTTCCGCGTTAGTAGATTATTAGAGTGGAACGTTTTCAGACGGGTCCGTTGCCCTCGGACTCCTGAATCCAAACGCGCCCCCCCCCCCCCCCCCACCCCACTCTCGGATGCTTAAATAGCAGGGTGACGTCACCTTGGCAACAGATGAGTTTGCAGAGTTTTAATGAAGGGCCTGTTTCTTGGGCGTCCGATGCAGAGGTTTATCAGTGCTGCTGTATGTCTGTGTCACTCCGTAACGTGGCATTAGTGACTGAGGAGTGCCGCTGACGCTGCAGGAGCCGGATAAAGCGATCCCGTGACGATGAGAGACCACACAGCCCTGCAGCAGCCCTGCATCTCAGGCCCATGGGCCTTCATATCTCTTTCACTAGGCTATTATTGCCCAGGCAGAATATGCTGGTTTATTTGTGTGCATGTTTGTGCATGCATGTGAGAGAGAGAGAGAGAGAGAGTGTGTGTGTGTGTGTGTGTGTGTGTGTGTGTGTGTGTGTGTGTGTGTGTGTGTGTGTGTGTGTGTGTGTGTGTGTGTGTGTGTGTGCGTGTGCACGTATATGCTCTCCCAGGTGGTGCTATCCTCAGTGGTCACCATTAATCCCTGAGTAAGAGGACTTATTTCATCTTGAGGGAGTGAGGGGATATGTTTAATTAGGAGATCAAATGCATCCTGTTATATAATTTAATTCTGAACCAGCAGTGGAACCTGCTGAGTGTGTATGTTTCAGTGTGAGTGTGTGTGTGTGTGTGTGTGTGTATGTTTGAGTGTGAGAATGTGTGTGAGTGTGTACACTACCGGTGTCCAAATGTTTTATAACACCCCCATTGTCCAGTTTTTACTGAAATTTAAGCAGTTCAAATCGAGTGAACAACGATGGTACAAAGGTAAGCGGTAAACTGCCAGAGGTTTAAAAAAATAATAAAAAAAAAAAAGTTTAGGTTACCAAAAACGGAAAAATAATGTAAATTTGAGTTATAAAAAAAGGCCCTTTTCAGGGAACAAGTAATGGGTTAACGTGGGTTAACAGTCACTCTGTGCAAGTCGCTGACTCTGGATCCAGCAAAATAGCCCCAGACCATCACGCTTCTTCCTCCATGTTTGACAGTTGGTGTCACCCACTGAGGAACCATCCTTTCGCCTACTCGACGGCCTACAAAAACCTTTCAAAATGTAAAGATTTCAAATTTTGATTAATCGGTTCATAAGACCTTCTCCCAGTCTTCAGTAGTCCATTGGTGGTGCTTCATGGCCCAGGCAAGCCTCTTTTTCTTATTTTGCCATCTTAGCAATGGCTTTCTTACTGCCACTCGACCTGTCAAACCTGCAGCTTAAAGTCTCCTCTTCATAGTTGAAACTGAGACTTCCTTACTTCGACCAGTGTTAAGCTGTGCTACAGCAAGCTGTTGACTCTCAGAAACTTGTCTTCTGATTTTGTTGTGGCTTTGGGTCTGCCAGACCTCTTCCTGTCCTCCAGTTTCCAAGTACCTTTTGATGGTGTGGGAAACACTCACTGCCAAAAATGTACATTATTTTTCAGTTTTTGGTAACCTAAACTTTTTTTTAACCTCTGACAGTTTACTGCTTACTTTTGTACCATTTCATGTTATTCACTGGACTTGAACTGCTTAAATTTAAGTAAAAACTGGAAAATGGGTAGTGTATGTTTGAGTGTGAGTGTGAGAATGTGTATGTTTGAGTGAGTGTGAGAATGTGTCTGTGTGTATGTATGGCCTAGAATGATGGAAAAGTAATTTGAACTTCTTCGGGACAACCAAGTCATATTTTCTAATGGGGAAGATATTCACAAAAATAAGTAATAATTAAAATCGGCCTACTTTCTTTCGCATATTACTTATATCAGATTAACTGTAAAGAGATCAATCAAACCGAACTCATTAATCACAGCTGGCCTCAGGACCAGGGTTGAGAGACACTGTTAACACATAATTATTTAGATCAGAGAAGAAATGACCCAGGGGCCTTGGACTGTTGCTAAGAGTTTCGAACCGCTTTCTCCGAGACTGAGCTCGCATATTTATTTTGCCCACAGGGAAGTCCTCCGCGCTCCTTGGTGAGCTTGTGCCGACTCTCCCTCCCCCCGGGGCGGACAGCCAATCGCCGCCCCCCGATCGGGGCTCTCGGCCAGAGCCGGTCTGGCACAGCCAGGTTTCGAACCGTGGCTGCAGTGGGCAAACTGCATTCTGGGCGAATGCTTAGACCATTACGCCACCCGAGGCCCCGTCTCACAGAGGCTTTTTAGCTGAGAAATGAGTGACATGGCACCCCGCGCCCTGATTGGGTGACGCTCTCTAGGGAGCTGGCCCTGATTGGGTGACGCTCTCCAGGGAGCTGGCCCTGATTGGGTGACGCTCTCCAGGGAGCTGGCCCTGATTGGGTGACGCTCTCCAGGGAGCTGGCCCTGATTGGGTGACGCTCTCCAGGGAGCTGGCCCTGATTGGGTGACGCTCAGGGAGCTGGCCCTGATTGGGTGATGCTCTCCTAGGAGCTGGCCCTGATTGGGTGACGCTCTCCAGGGAGCTGGCCCTGATTGGGTGATACTCTCCAGGGAGCTGGCCCTGATTGGGGGATGCAGGGGGCCAGAGGTGGTCTGTGTGAAACCACCACTGCATCCTGGGACACAGTGATCAAAAGGCCAGCTCAACATGTCTCCTGCTCTCCAGCAGGACTGTCCACCCTTGTATGTGTTCATACTGCTGGAACAGTCAGCTCCTGTCTCCCATGGTCCTTCTCTACATTCAGTAATCCCCCTGATGTCAGTCATAACCAGTATCTGTAAGATGGCTTAAGTTTATTTCGCATATATCGAAGTTTATTGCTTTGGTTTTAGTTGTACTTACAGTCAACAGGAAGCGTGTCTGATTTAAACTTGTATTAAAAAAGTGTATTCTTTCTCTCCCTCTCCCCCTCTCTGTTTCTCTCTCTCTCCCTCTCTTTCTTTCTCTCTCTCTCCCTCTGTCTCTCGTTCCTCGGCACAGCCCGACAGCCTCTTGGGAAACTGGACCTGACCTGGCCGCCAGCCCGGACAAGCGTGGAAGTGGCTGGACAGACAGAGGTACAGGTGACATGCTGGACAGACTCACAGACTTCCCTCCCACTGTTTCCGTGACCTCACAGCCATTGAGTTTTACACACGGCCCAGGAATGTACCCCGTCCCAGTCATTTGGTCTTATCGTGATGACGGGTGTACCCGTAAATGACCTCCCTCAGCAAACAGCCACGCGCCAATAAAGCTTAAAAACGTGTCACAAATGACGGCAGCAGTGAGTGTGCACTGTGCCCTTAATTTGCAAGGCTGATCACACAGGAGATTAGTTCACTTACTCGTTAATTACTGAGTCATTAATTCACATTGAGCTTTACTGAAACTAATCACACACATATTACATTGTTTTCAGGCCCCAAAGAGTCGGAAGAAAATCCCGCTCCTGCACCGGTGGGAGTCGGCATGGTGAACGGGCACCAGGAGGAGGAGGACTGACGCTGGCAGCAACCGCAGGAACTGCAGCCCTCCTCCACCGCAGGAACTGCAGCCCTCCTCCCTCAGCACAGCTCAGTCTGTAGAGCCCCACCTACTCACCCCCCTTATCCACTTTGGGAAACTGGGACAGCAGAATCAGGACGTTGAGTCTGTTGGGACGTTAGAACGTTTGGTACAGAAGAACGTTTGGTAGATGTTCTGGACATGTCCGCAGAACGAACGGGTGGCTGATGTGCTAACCTCTTTGCTCGTAGCCATGGGGACGATTTTCTGTTTGAATGAATGCTTGGCAGGGCTTTCGGACGGATGGTCCCACCCCTCAGGACAGCCTCTTAGACCAGCCCGCCTGTTTCTGTTTCTGCTTTACCAGCCTTGTAGATCTACTGGCCATCTATGATTTTATATATGTGTATATATATGCGGTACATTTTATGAGTAGAGTTCTAAAGCACATATGAAAGAATGAGTGAATTGGAGAGACAGACAGACTCTCTAACCCCATTAAATGTAGTAATGTTGTTATCAGTATTTTTTTTTGACTTGTTCAGACAATTGCAATTTCAGGACGCTTTCATTGTGGTTCTGCCCGATTTGAAAGGACAATTATCTCAACCTTGTCTTCAGACATTTATATTATCCTTAGCAAAGAAATCGAGATTGATATCGCCTTTTCCAACAGACAAACAAACAACTTGATTTAGCGGAATATTTTGCGGGTGCTTCCACCGCCTCGCCAGGTCTTGGTGTCGAACAAAGACAGGAATAAAGCCAGGTGGGGTCATCCACTCTCCATGTTTGTGTCTCATTTGGTTAACTCCTAACACTGTGTCTCTCTGACACGCCCCCACACACAGTTGTTTTAAGAGACGCCACCGCCCTCTCTGGCAGATAACCAAACTCTGGTGTGGTGATACTATGTGACCTGAGATACACAGTACCTCTGCCGTTGCGTTGAAAACGCACGCTGGCATTTAAGGTGTGTTCCGACGTACAGCGCGATCCAACTCACATTCCTCTGCGGAGGGGCTCGGTCGGTCACGGGCGATCGAAAGTGCTTTGTGTTGAAGCAGCGGAGGGCTGCCAGTGGGGCCAGAGTGGTGCGCTTTCCCCGTGAGGTCGGCGTTTGCTGCGGGTTGATCCCCAACTCTTCTGGCATCATGTGAAGTCTTGACGACGCGAAGAAGCTGTTCTGGGCCGTGGTTTCCCATTCGGCCGCGATCTCTCGACACGGTTCTCGATGCTTCCTGGACTGCGTTTGCCTGCAGTCTTGTGCGCGTCTAGTACTGTGCCAAGCGACCGCGGCTGAAAACACGCACCCTCACAGCCCGGGAACAAAGAAACAGGAGGGGCGTGTTTCACCGGAGGAACAAGAACATCATCACAGCCACACCCAAACTGAAATAACCTCCAGCCGCGCGGGTCCCAGTCAGCGCACCGGGTACAGATTTGTGTGTGTGATCGCTCCAGATGGTGCATTTACATACGCAGAGACGCCTTCGTGTATGAACCCCTCGCATTCGCACGCGGGAATCTCTGTCCTTTTCATCTGCAATAATCTACAGCATGTACAAAAGAACTGGCAAGACTGATTTCTCTTTACCAATAAAGTGGGAAACTGGCCAGCTGTCGAGTGGCGTGTTTACTTTTTCCGAGAATCCCACACTTTTACAAAAGAGAACTGCTGACCTTGTAAACTCTTCCTTGCACCTCGGCTGTGAGGTGTGACCGTCCATCCAAAAAAGAAAAAATGCCCGTGCCCAATCACTCCTGCCTGTTTTATGGTTACTAGGGAAAGAAAGATATTATTTAAAGAGCAGTAGAGATAAGGTTTTGAGGTATTGAGATCGTTGTGGTTGGTGAGTCTCTGCTCGCCTTCTAGTCCTGCAGGCATTTGAGAGCGATATATTTGCAAATATATGAGTGGGGTAGAGTTCTGTATATGCCCTATCTGTGGAAATAGACCAGGGTCATTTGTTCGAAAGGCTAAAGCATTATACAACCGTTCCTAGAGCATAAAAGGATGTGAGGCCCAGGGCGTGAGATATTGGAGCGGGTTTGACAAGCTCTGGACTCCATTTCCCATCAGCCCCCTTGCTGAAAAACGTGCTCTGCCTTTGAATGAATGGACGTATTGCCCCTTTGTCTCCAGAGGACCAGAGACGTGTGCTCACTGAAAGAGGGGCGTAGAGGAACGCTGGCGCAGGATTGATGAATGTGGTCAAACTTCCCCGGATAACGCAGACAGGGACATTTCATCATTCTGAAAACGCTGAGGGATCGATGCACACGTATATCGCACTGTTTCATTACAGAATACCTTAATCGCTCAAACACTGATAGAAAAGATGGCCTTTGATTTACATTTACATTAAATTAATCTGCATGTTTTCCTTATGAATCTCCACAATGGGACAGTGTGGGAAGAGGTGGGAGGAATGAACAGATACTGTAAGTCCAAAGGGTGATGATCTGATATTGTAAATGAGAAACTATATACATTTTTGCATAAACCCAAAATAATAAAACAGCTGGAGTTCAGAATAAGGTTTTTTCTCACAAGTAAAGGCAATATGACACATTCTCCTGTTCACAAACACACACACACACACACACCGTAAACATTTCAATGTTCCTGTACATCGCTCAAAGAAAAGTGTGATGAACTTCCTCCCTAAAAAGCCCTAAAACAGGTGGATGGTAACGCATGTTTTTAAATACCCTACCTTTTTACTCTGTAGCGAAGCACAAATGCCTTTTTTCCGGCACTATTCTCGGACTGCTGATTAGCATATAGTATCTCATACACTATGAGAGTCATACTTAAACAGTATGTGAGAGTCTGATGCATTTACACAATTACTTCTGAAGGTTTCTGAATTGAACTATACAACTATTTAAAAATAAAAACCCTATATAAGTGAATGAATCTCAAATTAATTTATGTTCACTTACAATTTCAGTGACATCAATTTTGGGCACAATATTATTAGGTTTTTATACAATTAAATGTTCCGTTTCTCCCTGTGGTTCCCAGACATTATGGAGCCTGTAAGGCATTTTATATTTTTGTGTTGTACCATTTGCAAGGTGGTGCAAAAACAAACAGTCCTAACTGTGAAGGCACAGTACGAGGTGATGTTCATCTGCAGAGGGCTGTGGGTCGTTTTTGCTTCTTATTATTTGGCCAAAAACTCGCCTAACTCAGACCCCATGTTTATTTTGATGGGAGTGCTGAGTGTTCTGATCTTGATGTCTGATGGAGGGTAGTTCTTACCGTTATTATTGGGGTTACCACCAAACACTGGCTGGCAGTGTAGTGCAATGGTTAGGGGAGCTGGGCTTGTAACTCAGAGGTTGCTGGTTCAATTCCCAGGTGGAGCACTGCCGTTGTACCCTTGAGCAAGGTACTTAACCTGAATTGCTTCAGTAAAATGTCAATTTTAAAGAAATGTAAATTGTGTAAGTCGCTCTGGATAAGAGCGTCTGCTAAATGCCTAAAATGTCAGTGTAACACAGGGCTATGGAGATAAAATGGCAGTAAGTGCCAGGGTTATAAACGTCAGGGTACATGAAAAACCTTGTGAGGCTATATGGAGAGTAAAAAGCATGCAGCCTGTATCTCTGGGCTGGAAACAGGTTTTAAAGCAGCCATCTTTGTGATGTCTAATATCATAGTAAAGTTCCACACAGACATCTTCACACCAGCTCTTATAAGGGACCTACATTTATGAAGCGGACGAGTGTCCCTCCCTCCCCCTCTCTCTCTCTCTCTCTCTCCCTCTCTCTCTGTCTCTCTCTCTCTCTCTCTCTCTCTCTCTCTCTCTCTCTCTCTCTCTCTCTCTCTCTCTCTGTCTCTGTCTCTGTCTCTGTCTCTGTCTCTGTCTCTCTCTCTCTCTCTCTCTCTCTCTCTCTCTCTCTTTCTCTTTCTCTGTCTCTCTCTCTCTCTCTCTTCTCTCTCTCTTGCTCAAACAGGATGAGAGGTCCTTCGGCCCAGTGAGACCAGGTTACGTAACAGCCCTTTGAAAGGAGCCCTAAACAATGGGGGAGGGGGAGAGTGAGGGGCGGGGGAGGGGGGAGGGGGGAGGGGGAGGAGGGGAGGCGGGGGCGGCGGCTTGTGTAACGTGACACTGCAGGAACAAATTGGTATTGTGAGTGCATTTCACAGGAAGGAAGAAAGTGCACACTCATTTATACAATTTTTTTAATGCATTTCCAAGAAGCTGAAGCAAAGCCTCCTGGTTCTGCTTACACCATAATTAGACGTAATTAATCCACACACACACACATATACGGGTAATGGGCAAAATAAAGGAAACAACAACAAGTGTTGTTGTTAATAATAATAATAATAATAATAATATAATATACGCCATTTAGCAGATGCTTTTATCCAAAGCGATGTGGATTAAGTGTTTTAATAGTTTTAGTAATAGTTCGGCCACCACAGGCCACCAGAACAGCTTCAGTGCACCTTGTCATAGATTCTACAAGTGTCTGTAACACTATTGGAGGGATGCTACACCATTCCTCCATGAGAAATTCCATCATTTGGTGCTTTGTTGATGGTGGTGGAAAACGCTGTCTCAGATGCCACTCCATAATCTGTGGTTGAGTGGATCTAAACCATGCCAGGAAAATGCACCCCACACCATAACAGAGCTGCCAGAGCACTTCACCTTCCCTCTTAGATATGGTCTGAACTGAACTGTATGTGTGCGTGCGTGTGTGCGTATGTGTGTGGTGTGTGTGTGCGTGTGTGAGTGAGTAGGTGTGTGGATGCGTGCATGTGTGTGTGGTGTGTGTGTGTGTGCGTGCATGCGCATGTGTGTGTGTGGCGTGTGCGTGCGTGCGTGAATGAGTGTGTGTGTGTGTATGTATGCGTATGTGTGCGCATATGTGTGTGGTGTGTGTGTGCGTGCATGAGTGAGTGTGTGTGTGTGTGGTGTGCGTGTATGTGTGTGTGTGTGTGCGTGTGTGTGTGGGTGTGTGTGTGCGTGCGTGCGTGCGTGTGTATGAGTGTGTGTGCCAGCGCCGTGCTCTACCAACTGAGCTACAGGACCATGTCCACTTCACTCTAGTTGAGCTGACTGGTGGGAACGGAGGCCAGAGGGGTGCAGTCTGACTGACAGTGGGAACGGAAATCTGTCTGTACGGCTGACATTTCCACAGGCCTGCCGTCCGGACTGCCACGCTCATCGATGGGAGGGCAGCAGCGTGCTCGGGGGCAATGCTGGGATTTACAGCACACTCCTCCCAGGGCCTTTGAGCCTTAACGGAGACTGGGCTTTTGACACACGTCACAATGTTCCTCGTAGCACCTCTGACTGATTTCCTGCTTGTTCATTGTGTTTGTGCAGCCTTGAGCAACACCTATCACCAGACCTGTGTGCGAGAAAGCCAGCGCGTGCGTTACCAACCATGAAACCCATACCCGCATTCGAGTTTAAAAAGTTCAAAAGAACTAATGGCACAATTGGGAAAGAGCCGTACGTGTGAGGGCACACAAAACTGTTTTATGTTTGTGTAGCGGCGGTGTTAGCCACATTTCAGCACGGTGTTTCTTCAGTGTTTTCAGTTTCTCCTTTGTTCAAACGTGATCGGTTTTCACGCTTCAGTCCAACGGGAGTCGACCCTGTGTCGTCCCACAGACTGAGTCCTTATCGTTGTGCCTTCAGTTACTCACACTTACCTGTCTGGGACAGGGGAGAGCGCAGCGCTCCCTGTAGACAGCCCATAATGAGCCATGTGGCTCATGACCTCAGACAACATCAGCATGTAACCCGGCAACTGGCCCACGCTCGAGATGTCATCGTATTCTGTCACTGTCTCTCACAGAGATGGGTGAGGAAGGGATCCTGAATGTGACGCTATAGAGCTGAGAATGTAGCAGAATGTGCCTCTTGCTCTTTGCGAACCTTTATGCGTGCGTTTTGTGTTGTTTTTCTTTTCTGTAGTTAATTTTTTTTTTAAATTCTTTCTCTGTTGGTGACTAAATGCATCCCTTGAATTTTTCCTTTTCATCCAACTGTGGTCTTTTGTTAAGTTTTTAAAGGTCCAATTCTCCAACTCTCTCTCTCTCTCTCTCTCTCTCTCTCTCTCTCACAAACTTCGACACACACACACACACACACACACTTAACTCATTCTGCATAGTTAATCGGAAGCCCATAGCGCCTATGAAGCATTACTTTTCTTGTGAACGACAGTTACAATCTCCATGCTGATTAATAGTTTCCCTCTCATGAAGTAAAATGCACTTTCTTATCTCCTTATCTCGCTCTCAATAATTCACTCTCTCTTGCTAGTATAAGGCTGCTCGTTAAATTTGAAACCTTCCCTCGAGAACAGTAAATTATTACATGACAAAACAAACATAAAATTCCATCAACGTTGTATGAGATCAGGAACACACCTCAAATACCTCCTTGGTGCCAAACAAGGAGCGATTAGCGTTGAGCACAAAGGACTCAACAAACCCAAAAAGAGGATACGTTTCGACTGTACACTGAAACTAGGACAGCAAACCGTGCCTTGGGTGCAGTCTGGGATGACTCATACTACTGTAGGAAAGAGCATGTGTAATGGTCGCGATGCTTTGTCACCAGACCTGGTACAATGACTCAGCCTCTGGTTTATATAATAATATATACCATTTAGCGGATGCTTTTATCCAGAGCGACTTACAGCTGTGAGTGCATACATTTTTCAGTGTACGGGGTCCCAGTGGGAATTAATCCCACAACCTAAGCATTGTCAGCACCATGCTCAACCTTCAGAGAAACCCAGAACCATGCTCTACCTACTGAGCCACACAGAACTACATTCTACCTACTGAGTCACACAGAACCACGCTCTACCTACTGAGCCACACAGAACCACGCTCTACCTACTGAGCCACACAGAACCATGCTCTACCTACTGAGCCACACAGAACCACGCTCTACCTACTGAGCCACAGAACAGAACCACACATAACCACGCTCTACCTACTGAGCCACACAGAACCACGCTCTACCTCCTGAGCCACACAGAACCATGCTCTACCTACTGAGCCACACAGAACCATGCTCTACCTCCTGAGCCACACAGAACCATGCTCTACCTCCTGAGCCACACAGAACCATGCTCTACCTACTGAGCCACACAGAACCATGCTCTACCTCCTGAGCCACACAGAACCACTACCTCTACCTACTGAGCCACACAGAACCATGCTCTACCTACTGAGCCACACAGAACCATACCTCTAGCCACACAGACCATGCTCTACCTACTGAGCCACACAGAACCACGCTCTACCTACTGAGCCACACAGAACCAGATCAGCTCTATCAGCAGCTCTTTGTCAGAGTTGCTGGACAGCTGAGACTTTACCAAAGGCGGTTCATTGGAGAGTCCATAAAATCATAAAAGCTCTACGCACACACAGTGCCATTATACAACCTGCCATTCTCCCCCCTGCATGAGGAACTGGGCCTGGATACTCCACCCGTTTTCTCATGGTCTAACAGGACAAGGGAAAAACCCATCTGCCTGTAGATTCACCACATACTGCCGAGGTACTGTACTTCCAACAGGAGCCCAAGATCCGTTCTCAAACTCCTGTCACCACATCGTCGACTCCTTCAGAGCTTGTTCATGTGGTGTCCAGATCATTGAAAAAATATACATCTTTCTCATTTCTTCGTTTCATTCAGTCCATGCCAACGCCATTCCGTTTCAAGATTAAATGAAACGAAGGAGAAGAAAGACAATAAAGATCGGAAGCTCTGTCATTTTGGATTTTCTTTTCTCCCCTCATGCTCTAAGTAATGCTAAAAATGTCTTCCCAGTTCACATAATAAAAACAGCAAAGACCCAGACTAACTAAAGACCCAGACTAACTAAAGATCCAGACTAGTTGCTGCTCTGCGGCCTCCCTGGGTATTAGGATACTATTGCCCCGGTTGGCAAGGGCTCTGTCTCCAAGACAACCTGGAATGTAACTCTGTCGCAACCTTTCAGGAGACAACTAAAATAATGTTGAGAACAAAATGCAACTGTGTCAGGTACCCTTTTCTAAACATTACAGAGGAATATACGAAAATAAAATCATGTGTGTTATCATTTTCTCATGTCAGGATCAATGATACAGATTTCTTGTTACACTAAACGGAGTGGAGCCATATGTGCAATGTGCGCCATTCCTGTTTCTGTGGGCTAAAGCGCCCCCTTGTGGCAGTTTGAAAGAATCACGGCTCATTAAGGACGCTTTTATTGGAAACACAATATACACAATTTCAACACTTTCAATAATCTCTTCAATGAATACGTGCATACAGTATCTTTATGTACATGCTGTTTACATTACAAATGCAATATCTCAACAATCTTGTGCAAGTTTTAGAGAAAGAAGAAGGAAGGGGCATAACCAGAGAGTTTGGGGGAAGAAATAGCTGCAATCAGTTGTTTCTCTTTATAATATTACACAGAACATCTGGCATTAACCAAAGTTCCCCAATCTGTGTTCCCTTAAGGGGTTTCCCACTGTCACAGACAGGGTTTCACAGCTGTGTGTGTGTGTGTGTGTGTGTGTGTGTGTGTGTGTGTGTGTGTGTGTGTGTGTGTGTGTGTGTGTGTGAGAGAGAGAGGAACAAAAAAAGAAAGAGAGAGAGAGAGAGAGAGGGAGAGATATGAGCAGAAAGAGAAACAGAGAGAGAGAGAGGAGCAGAAAGAACAGAGGAGTTCTAATACAATATGGAGAAGGGGAGGGAAAACTAAGAGAAGGAACCATAAACAGAATTGAATGTGAAAGGCAGACAAAAATGAAGGGGGGATGAGGTGAGAGAGCGAGAGAGAGAGAGAGAGAGAGTTTTGTGTGTGTGTGTGTGTGGATGACTATATAGTTTATCCAGCTGACAATGATTTCTATGTCCATAATCCCAATTATATCGACAATCAGTGTGATACTGCGATATGTGATGATAGTATATGAGGGACTGGCAGAGAGAGAGAGAGAGAAAGAGAGAGAGAGAAAGACAGAGAGAGGGCAGAGGGGTTCCGTAGGAGTTGAGGTCAGCTGACCGCGGGGTTCTGAAACGTGGAGAGAGGGCACTGAGTGGACTGGGAGGATGTTCGGAGTCTAGCGCTGGGACTGTCACCCCATTCCTGTACACAGACATCAAAACACATCCCACAGAACGCTGTTACACCCGCAAACACCAGGGGGCGCTATCACATCCCCAAACACCAGGGGGTGCTATCACAGTGGGGAGACACCTGTGGTGTGTTTCCTATTCTGTACTTTAACATATTTTTAACACTAAACGTTTTACTCAGTCAACATGAAAATGCATGCTGTCTTGCAATGCACTGGAAGCCCATTTCACAATTCATTCATTTCATTTGTAACTTTGTCATTGAAAGCTTGGGACACGCGACGCGCAGCGTGGGAACGATGCCAGAATGTACGTTACGACACATCTAATTACGCACAATTTGGATTTCGATAGACACAGGATCTCGAAAGTACACTCTGTTCTGTGAGACGAAAGCCCGCATGACAATACGGGAGGTGCCCATGGCAATAGCCCAGGGTGCTTTGGAAGAAGATTAAACATTTTAATTCAGATTCAGTTAAAAGTACAAACTAAGAGAAATAGGCAGAAAAGAGCAGGCGGGTCTTAAGACCTGATTTAAAAGAGCCAATTATACATGCACCTCTGATACAGCTTGGGATTGAATTCACTTCAATTCATGTTTCTTACGATTTTACCCCGTTTTTCTCCCAATTTGGTAGCCAATTACTCCCGTTGTGCTTAGTTCAATCACCTCCCTTGTAGTTCGCTGCCATAGCCCTGTGACCGGCAGTGACAATGGCGAAGCGCTGCTTCCTCTGAGACAGCACTCGTGCTGTCGACTGTAATTCCGGCCATAGGCGCCCGATCCCGTGGGTGCTCCGGGGCCCGAGCACCCACGGAGAAGGCCGAGCACCCACGGGGAAAATTATGCACGGAGCCAAATTTACATTGATTTGATAGCAAACTCCACCTAGCATCGCGCTGCGCGGCACCCACGGGCAGAAACATAAATCGGCGCCTATGATTCCGGCACCCCAGAACCACTCCTGTGCGCAGCGAACTGTGTTGGCTTCCCTCCCCCTCCCTTCCCTCTTTTTTCTCCCTTGTGCTGTTAGCTTTAAATGTGCTCTTACTGCGGGCTGATTCACAATACAGAATCCATGTGAGCATATGAATCCGTTAGGTTAATTCGCCTGATTAGTCAGGTAATCTGATGTCTGGGGCAGAGGACAGCAGCATGTGGCCCCAGGAGCAGAGCGAGAGCTGGCCAGCGTTACTACTGCTGCGCGGGGAGGGCAGGGGCCACAGCCCACACCAGAGCCAACATGGTGGCTCTCTGCTCACTGATTGCAACACCAGAGCCAACATGGTGGCACCCTGCTCACTGACTGCAACACCTTGAGCCAAAATGGCGGCTCTCTTCTCCCTGACTGCAACTCTTCTAATGCTTGATACACAGGTAATGATTAGTACAAGTGATAACGTGCATTTTGTTTCTGGTTTTTCCCCATTTTCTCCCAATTTATTAGCCAATTACACCCTCTATTTTCATGTCAATCCCCCCTCGTATTGTGAGCTCGCCGCTGTAGCCCTGAGACCGGCAGTGACAAAGGCGATGTACTGCCTCCGAGCCGGAACTCGCCAGACATGACGTGCAGTCTTGCATACAGTGCGATACATTGCCTGAGTGTGTGAGTGTGTGAGTGTGAGTGTGAATGTGAGTGTGTGTGTGTGTGTGTGTGTGTGTGTGTGTGTGTGCGTGTGTGAGCGTGAGTGTGCATGTGTGTGTGTGTGTAAGTGTGTGTGTGTGAGTGTGTGTGTGTGAGTGTGTGCGTGTGCGAGTGTGTAAGTGTGCGTGCGTGTGTGTGTGAGTGTGTGAGTGTGTATTGGATGTGAGCAGCATGAAAATAGAATACAAGCGTTTAATAGGGGGTTTTCGGGCTCTGCTGTGCTAGAAATCCCCAACACATGACAGACTACTTCCTCCTGAAGCTGAGCCCCTATTTTGGGCATGTTCAGTAGAAGAGCTCTGGGCCCGTATTCACAAAGCATTTTATCTTACCACTAGGAGTACTTCTAAATCGCACTAAAACCTTTTAGTTAGGAGTCCCACCATAAAACCTATTCACAAAGCTGCAAAGACAAACTCATACTAAGGAATTCCTACGATTGTCAAGCTAAGAGTGAGGGCGGGGTTGACGTCGTTGCTAGGGATGACGTTGTTTCTCATGAACGAGTTTACTCAGAATTGCCACAGCGATTGGCTGATATAGGGGATGGGTCTCTCCCCGCGTACGGATCAACCCCCACGGTTCGGCACGCATATGATCAGCGGATTAATAGCTAAATTGAACCATCATAGAGAAATACAAATACAGCCGCTGTTATATATACCATATATGTTTTGATTTGCTTTGTTTTTCATACTAAATGCCTTTCTGGGAGGCATGTTTTTAGAAACGCGACGAATTAAATAGAATTGAAACATTAGCGATCTTTTAAATAAATTAATTTGAAACATTAACTGACTGAATCTAAAAATGTATTTTGTGAAATTTTCGAATAAAGATTTAGTGAAATAATTTAAATTGAAAAACTGAAATGATCATTCATTAAATTCCTTGAGAATAGTTCCTGGCAATTTTTGGTGGAAACGCCTTTGGTCGCCGTTATTATAATTTTTTGCTGATCCGAAAAATGATCCGATGCACCCCTATTATATTTTAATAAAGATTCTAAAATGCAAATGTACTACGTGTCACTGATTTAACATGAAACCAAGAATACCGACTAGTCAATTAGTTCATGTCTGCATCTCGTAAACAATCACGGACGGGTATCTATATATAATATATATAATATTATATATATAATACCCTCGCGATTGAGGCGGTACCTTTTTTGAGCTCTGTATCATTCAATATCTCCAGTGTTGATGCGATTGCGACAACGTGAGTAGGTCTTTAGCGACTTAGAAGTCCTCTTGGCTGCTTTTAACTTCTGGATTTAGGAGCTGTTTTTAGCTCTCAAACCCTTTGTGAAATACTCTTATCCCCAAAATGTAGGACTCCTAAATTTATGAGTGACACGCCCATTATTTTTCGGACTTGCTCCTAAATCGCGGAGTTAGGACCAACTTTTACCCTTAAAATGCTTTGTGAATACGGGCCCTGCTCATAAATGCAGCTGTCAGATTAGAGCAGGGATGTTAGTCGATCATCATGGGCAGTGGGGTCCCTACATGCACCATTCAAGGGTGTATCGATTAAAGCTTTCAAAGCAGTGTCTTAAAAGAGAGATATAGAGATAGAGAGAGAGGGAGTGAAAGAGGGAGAGAGAGAGAGAGAGAGAGAGAGGAAGGTGTTTAAAGTTTCATTACCAGAGAGCCAATGCTACCACGCCTCAGGGTTAGGTCTGGAAAAACACAACACAGCAACAGCCAGGGTGAACAACACGAAATAAAAGATGTCTGACACACTCACACTCTCACACTCTCACACACTCTCACACACTCTCACACACACTCTCACACACTCTCACACACTCACAATCCTGACCCTGTTCTGACCCTTGCTTTTGAAAGGCAGCCAATCAGTCATGGCAGGAGCCAATGAAAAGCTGTATAATATACACAGAGACCCAGGTAAGCAGACTTGCCCAGGATGTGGTCAGTGGAGTGCAGGTGCTGCCAGAACCGGACCTCCTCCCTGCGCACAACAACACACTCTGAGGAACATTTCCGCTCTCACATTTCACTCACTGAAAAAGTGTGTGTGTGTGTGTGTGTGTGTGTGTGTGTGTGTGTGTGTGTGTGTGTGTGAAATGTGTGAATGTGTGAGTGTGTGAGTGTGTGCTGTGTCATGGGTATGAATATGATCTGTTGTGTCCGTGTCTCTCACCTCTTCTTCCTTTTCTCCGCCAGAGCTTTGACTGAAAGACAAACAAACAAAGTAATTTCATTTCAAACTAATTTTCCACAATTTTATTTTTCCCACTGACACAAGAATGGAAGCACTGGTAACAGCTCTTAGCCAATGGGCACCTGGCACATCTGCGGGAGGAGCTATGGTAGCCTGAGGAGGCCCTGCCCAAAGCCAGCGGTGTCCCGCCTCCCAGTCAATCAGCCAATGAGACAGACTCTCGGTCATAATCAGCCAATGAGGCAGGTTCCCGGTCATAATCAGCCAATGAGGGAGTCCAGAGCCAGCTGTGGCCCGCCTCCCGGTCATAGTCAGCCAATGAGGTAGCCCAGTATTTATGCTTATTAAAAAGCGTATGCTGATAGAATCCCTGTGAGCCAGCCCCGGGCGTGAACACTGACCTCTCCTGTGCAGGGCGATGGCCAGCCCAGCAAGCACCACCAGGAACAGGAGCGCGGCGGAGACACAGCCAGTGATCAGCGGCCAGTCAGGAGCGCCTGGGGGAGGGAGAGCGCAGTGAGACACACACACGGGACACACAGCAGCGTGGGCAGCAGGATTAGGGGCCAGAGTGGCATTAAGGGTTCAGCAGTGA
>JAINUG010000007.1:70000-85000 GCA_029706075.1 Aldrovandia affinis
TCTTCCGCAAGAGACTCAAAACCCACCTTTTCAGACACCACTACCACTGAATTCTGTACATCTACCCAATTGTCATCGCCACTGCCTACTTGCTCAACACTCATTGTACAGTACATGCATCCCTGCTTACTCATTTATAAAGCAATTAAAAAGTAAAACAATTTTACTAACCATCTCCTTCCCAGTGTTACAGGTATGGTACGCAGCTGCCAACAACAATGTCTACCGCTGTATTACTGCACTGATCTCTTGAGCAAACTATGATTGTTCCTACCATGTGTTTATGCACATCTTGTAAGTCGCTCTGGATAAGAGCGTCTGCTAAATGCTTAAAATGCAAATGTAAAACGCAATACAAATGCGGAAAATCATCACTGGTAGCGTGTAAACAGCACTTAGTTATCTCAGATGGGTAGACACTGCAGATCAGTAAAGCGAGAGAGAGAAACTCACCCGACAGCAGCAGCAGTACAGAGCTGGCCAGGAGAACAAAGCCCTTCAGCGAGCAGAGATGTTGAGGAGCCATTCTACTGGTGGCCCCTGGCAGCTGAAAGGCAGAATACGGTGCAGCCCTTCCGGTGAAACTATACCAAATTGAGTGTGTGTGTGTGTGTGTGTGTGTGTGTGTGTGTGTGTGTGCCTGTGAATGAACGCGAGGTTTGCGGAAACCACCAAGAGCCAACTCATCTTTGTATGCAATATGTTCTATCAAAACAGGAAAAATGTGCAGGATCTGATGTCACCTTATGAGGAAACAAAACTCAACAGGATATTACCAAACATGTTTCAGAAGTGCACTATATATATATATATATATATATATATATATATATAGTGGTGTATGGTGGGCGACACTCACAGACCTTGCAGAGGGCATAGGCAAGTGGAATAACTCGGAGGAGACAGTAATATAAGCAAAACAATAATTTATTAAACCATCTTGACAATACAAAACAAAGGGTGGGGTCTTCGGGGAAATACAAACACATAAAGTCTGCAATCCTTAGCTCGTTGTCAATATCCAAAATCCAATTCCAAAATCCAGTTCCGTTCCGCAATCCAGTCCGTAGTCAATATCCAAATGGGGGTCCTCAAACAATCCGGTCAAAACAGTACACAATCCCAAAACCACTCAAATGCTCTCTTTCTAAATCCCGGCTGGTCAAACAACATCCCCTTTCCTACTCCTTTTCCCTTTGTAACTCCTTTCCCTGTGTAACAGGGGCGACTCCTTTAAATAGGCCTCCAAATGGCCTTCAGCTGGGCGTTAGTCCCAGTCCCATTACTCCGTTCAGGTGTTACTGTGGCCTGCTGGGAAATGTAGTGTTTCCTGGCTCCCATGTGTTGTAGGCCAGGCAGCCATTTCCTTGTGCAGCCCCTTGGGCTGCCACTATATATACTGTATATGGCATCTGCAAAGTTCACAGGAGGTAAAAGGAAATTATTTTAAAAGTTTGCAGCCAAAACAATATGAAAATAACACATGACCTAAACCATGGCAGAAAAGTACACCCCTCAAAAGAGAACAGACGGAACCCTTCATCTACTCAAGTGCTTCCTTTATTTTGTCAGTCATCTGTTTGATTGCATTCAGTGGTTACTTGCACAGCCTTTTAAAAAAAAATTCCTGAAGTAATATAAAACAATTTTATATTTAATTTTTTTTTCTTTGTAGGCATTTAACAGATGTTCTTAGTTCAAAGCGACCTGCGTATATCGTGCTTCTTTATATACAATCCAGTTGTGCTGCTGGGTATTTTACTGAAGCAATTCACACAACCCTACCCAGGCAAGCTCCCTCACCACTATACTACACTTTCAGCGTGTATTACATTCTGAAAGGCTCTATAACCTAATATGGGTAATTGCTTGACCATTTTAAGGGCAACAGCGATGCAGCAGAATTCAGTCAGGCATACGAATAATGCCGATGAACCTGCCTGCACAAGAGAGGGGACCTGTGGCTGCTCTGATCTCCTGTTTCTGATTCATTAAGTGCATATCACTCTGATTTCTCCAGTCATAAAACACAAAACAGAAAACACATAAAGGAGCTATAACAGTGATCTTCAGGGGAGCCATGTCTGTGTCTGTGTGAGAGAGAGAGAGTGTGTGTGTGTGTGTGTGTGTGTGTGTGTGAGAGAGAGAGAGTGTGTGTGTGTGTGTGTGTGTGTGTGTGTGTGTGTGTGTGTGTGTGTGTATGGGTGTGTGTATGTGCGAGTGTGTATGTGTGTGAGTATGTGTGTGTGCATGTGTGTGTGTGTGTGTGTGTGTGTATGTGTGTGTGTGTGTGTGTGTGTGTGTGATAGTATCAGAAGAGCTCCAGGGCCTGTGCTCCAGTGAGGTGAGTGTATCTCTGGTCAGAGTGGGCAGGGCTGTGGTGGGGGAAGGGGCTGTGAGTCTGCAGGGGCCGATTTGGTGCAGCGGATTTGCGCCCTGACCCCGCCCCTCTCTCCTGCAGTACCCAGTCTGTCCAGCAGGGCCTGCACCCGGGGGCAGAGAGAGTGCAGGTCGTGGGACAGGGTCTCCGAAATGGCCCGGCACACCACGACCGCACACCTCACCCACGCTGTCCTGCTGGCCCCAGCCTCCTGCCCCTGCAGTACCGCCTCCCACAACCCAGGGGGCGCCAGAGCCTCAGGGTGCTGCAGAGTTCGCCTTAAGAGCCAGGAGAAGCCCTCGAACATGTCCTCTGGAGAAAAGGGGAAAGGACAATCCAAAAAATCAGGCGTCGCCTCATCAATACCGAGAATAATAAGTGAAGCGCAATTATGGTGCAATGCAAATATGTGAAAATTATCAGCTGTCTTGATTTATGATACTGCATCTGTGGGAAATGAATAAAGTTGTTATTTGTAATGGAAATTATGAGCCTTGCTTATTTCGTTTTCTGTGTAATCACACAGAGGAGGTGAAAGTGAACGGAGCCAAAGTCTTATTAATAAACAGAAGTTCAGAACCCAGAAGTGTCTCTGTACCTTACTTACTGGACCACTGGAAACAAGACACATTTGATTAGATCTTTATGATTGAAGGTTCATTTTGGTCACTTACAAAAGTAATTCTAGAACCGCTTAACTCGATTAACATGTAAATTGCAGAACACGTTAACCAAAGATATTCATCACAATCCTTACCAATGGCACCCTGGCACTTTATTGCAGTCTCCGTTGGCTCTGAGCTCTCCTCTTCCTCACACAGCTCAAACAGACCCTGGATCAGTGCACAAGCAAAGCGCAAATCAGTTCCGGTGTCCTCTTGGCATTGAGAAACAAACAGGAATTAATGGCATGTCTGTTACCCTGCAGTCTGTAGCCAAAAGAGTGATCATCCGGGGCGGCAGGTAGCATAGCGGTCTAACATACCGTATCTTGGCTGGTTCGATACGGTGTGCGCTGCCTGTCAGGGACGCGGTTTCAAACCTGTCTCTACCAGACTGGCCCTGGTCGTCAGCCCCGATCTGGGACCGCATTTGGCTGTCCGCCCCAGGGGGAGCGGCTCTGGGGGAGGGTGAGTGGGCGGCTATTTTACATCTATTTATTATTATTATTATTGTTATTGTGTTACCTCCGTGCACTCATCACTTTATACTGCCATCCAGTGATGTGTAATATTGTAAATTAGGAGTCTCCAGATACGGGGGTGGTGATCAATAAAAACTTGAAACTTGAAACGTCTCTTGAAGGAAGCGGAGTTCGCTGCCCTCTGAGAATTCGCTTGCCTCTTAGAGACGAGCGGCGGACTCATGTGGGGAGGGTACACTTAAATATATAGAGGGTGTAATTGGCCACCAAATTGGGAGAAAAACGGGAAAAAATGAAATGAAATGAAACAAATTAAAAACTATAAAAAAGAGTGATAGTCGTGTCTCTGACCTGCAGGCTCTCTCCCAGGGCACACAGGAACTCCAGCTGGACGCAAACGCTGTGACACACCCTCCAGCAGTCCGGCAAGAGGGTCTCGTCCCCCCACCAGACTCCTCAGAGCCAACAACCTGGAGAGGGAGAATACCAGCTCACACACAGACACACACTATATACCAAGCACACACACACACACACACACACACACACACACACACTAAACACACACACACACACACTACACCAACCACACATGCACACACTACACTAAACACACACACACACACACACACACTACATTACACCAAGCACAGACACACACACACACACACAAACACACACTACACTACACCAAACACACACACAACACTACGCCAAGCACACACACACACACACACACACACACACACACACATACACACTACACTACACCAAACACACACACACACAGAACACTACGCCAAGCACACACACACACACACACATACTACACTACACCAAACACACACACACACACACACACACACACACACACACACACACTACACTACACCAAAACACACACACACACAACACACAACACTACACCAAACACACACACACACAAGATTACACCAAACACACACACAACACTACACCGAGCACACACAGTGTAGAATATACAATGCATGTAGCAGCACATGTTATGCTCAGAACATGTGAAATATGTTACTGTGAAATATATCCATTGAAATGGTCAATTTAGAATAAATGGTCTATTCCCTGAATCCAGTAGCCTTCACAGTCAAATAGCCTTGTTTGAAGTTCAGCACTCTACTAAGAACTGTGTTACTGTAAAAGTGTTAAAACCCCTCACTTATCCTACATGTAAAATATATGTATTTGATGTAATATAATAAGTACTATGCAGGATACCAATTATCAATGAAATCACAGAATCTGGTGGATCAATCGTTCATCAAAATATACAACTAATTTACATTTTTTTGACATTTTACATTTTTAGGCATTTAGCAGACGCTCTTATCCAGAGAGACTTACACAGTTTACATTTGTTTTACATACAATCCATTTATACAGCTGGATATTTTACTGAAGCAATTCAGGTTAAGTACCTTGCTCAAGGGTACAACGGCAGTGCCCCCACCTGGGAATTTAACCAGCAATCTGGTTGAGATTGATTGAGTCCAGTTCCCCTAACCAATATGCTACACAGCCAGCCTCACAATTCAATACGGATTTGGACGGCAAAGTAAAAACTCAAAAAGGCCTCAGAGACCACTAACACGAGGCCCCGCACATAACAGGCAAAGTAAACAGGCAACTTACAGTAAACCATAAACAGAGATAATGAGGGAACACTAAAACGTCCAGCAGGGACTGTTACATCAACAGGTCACACTTTAAATGTTTGAAGGGGGGGCTGGCTCCCTCATCACATTCATACCATGTTGACCTCCGCACTTTTCTGGTAACCCTTCATTATTTTCTACCAGAGCCATAATTTCCAGCTCATAGGTAGAACCCTAAAATGGTGGTGTGTGACATAGGCTTGTAATTTGTGCTGATCTAATATGGACTAGGCTGGAGTCAGACTTACAGGCCCAAGTGCCCTGGTTTCATTCTGAGAAATGCACCACCAGTCAGTGACGGCACCATGTGTGTTTATGAGCATTTAAGGTAGGCTGGGCCATGTCCTGTTTGCCTGACAAAATGCACCTCCCCAACAAAACATATACCAGGAACCAATGAGATGATATGTGCTTATGTGGATGGAGAAAAAAAAAGTTTTTAAAAGTTTAAAAAAAAATTTGTTTCAGATTTTTTCCCTTTTTCTCCCAATTTAGTAACCAATTACACCCTCTGTTTTTCATGTCAATCCCCCCTTGTATTGTGAGTTCTGAGAGTATCGTAGTCCTGAGACCGGCAGTGACAAAGACGATGTACCGCCTCCTCTGAGCCGGCACTCGCCAAGCTGTCGACTGTAACTCCGGTACACAGAGCCACTCCTATATGCAGTGAGCTCGTATCGGCTTTCCTCCCCCTTCCCTGGGGCGGACAGCCAATTGCTGCCCCCTAGTGGCACTCCCGGCCAGAGCCGATACTGGCGCGGCTGGTGGAATCGAACCCCGGTCGCAGAGGCCAGCATCAAACATTGCAACCGATAGACCACCTGGGAGGCCCGACACTGTTGATGTTGTATGTAATTAAATTATTGATCACGCTTACCTGTAGCCCTGCAGAATCTCCCGTCGCAGGAAACTATCAGTGATCTCACAATCCAACTGCGACATCACTTCCTGTAGACCGCCACCACGCAGTGGATCCCGACCTGAGCACAAAGAAGTGTTAACGCTAAAGGGGTTCTGCCAAGCCAACGTCCAACAAGGGTTCGATAAAACGCATGTCTGACCTTCCGCAACATAATAAACGGTGGAAAAGCTGTCACCTCTTCCACAATTGACATCATACCAGATCGAGACGAGCAAGTGGAACACATGCATGTGGCTAACTACTGCATTTCAGTTTATACTGGCCACATGTGCGACCACCACAGTTGTGCTAAAAGCAATTACGGTAAATTACATGGTAAAGGTGAGATGTCTGCAGCAAATGCCCACATTTGGAATGCGTGGTAATTAAGCAGAGAGAATATTGGGAGCTGACACCAGCGTGAGCCAGAAACTGATGGAGAAAAATGTGAAACTTGTGTGTGTGCTGCCCCCTTGTGGACGTACTCTGTGCTTCCCAATTAAGCTGTGATCTCTACACGACTATCACGCTATCTCAGTCCTGTGATCATTTATTTATTTTGTATCCCGAACCCGTGAGTGCGACGGGCGGATTTGTTTTGGTTTATTTACATAAAGCTCCCGGTCTCGTTCTCTGCACGTGTTGGTGTGCAGAGAACTTCTCTGTTTTCTGAATAAAGATCCGGTCCGTGGACTGTCCCCACCCACGAAGAAGAACGCCAGCACACACCAGAGCAGAGCCGGGCTCTAGAGAACAGAGTTTACTGACCGAAATATCCCCTAAAGCCCAAAACAGAGAGTTCCCCTGAAAGCCCCCCTCCACTTCCTCTGTAATCTGGGCAGCAACAGAGACTGGGGGGGGATTGCAGATAACCTCACACAGACGCTGAACGGTGCAAATATGAGACCCTCTCCCGCAGCAAGGACATTTGCACAAACATTTAACACCTTATCCAGAGCGACTTACAAGATGTGCAAGCTTAAGTTGTACAAGCGTGTCCAGTGGCGAGATACACACACGACTCGTAGCGCAAGTTAAAGGGGCTCAGGACGGTACCGGCGGTGCGGAGGTGGAAGGCGGCCTGGTCCAGAGATGGGAACACTGCCCGGGGGAGGGAGAGAGGGTCGTGGTGTGGGAGGCAGAGCCAGGCCAGGCCGTCGCTGTGCAGACAGTACAGCACCAAGCACTTCTGCAGGGGCACGAAACGCCACTCTGCGCCCCCACGCGGGGCCTGGAACACCTGCACACGGGCACACAGCACACAGGGCCATCCTCACACCCCCATCCCCTCACCTCATCCCACATCCTCACACCCCTCTGGGCTACACACACCTCAATGCATCCGATGCTCACTTTCTAACATTGTGACGATGCTTTCTGTGGCGTCCGTAACAAGTAAACAAACAAATGAATCGATTTAAAAAAAGAAAAGAACATTAAAAAAAAGTTACAACTCGTGATGGAAACAGCCCTGCACACTCTGCAGGTTTAGTGGATAAACAGTACAGGGTTAGGGAGATCAGAGCTGGTTCTGTACGGTTCAAATCCCCAGTGGGACTCTAATGGCCGCAATTGTAAAAGCCTTCTGAGTTTGAATTTGCGGTTCATTATTGAAGGAAACAATACTGCTAGCCAACTAATATTTATAATAAAGATTCTCAAAATCTATGATGAACTATTCGTTTACCAGGCAAAAATTTTGTAAGCACGTCGGAAGCATTTTGAGGAAGCCATTCAAGCGTGGGCAACGCCCACTGGGTGATTTCGTCGCCTAGTATCGCCCCCTGTTAGAATGCGGGGTGAGGCACTTAACCCAACAGATATCCAGCTCTTGAACAGATAATAAGTTGAAAAGAAAAAGTTGTAATCCAGGCCTCCCGGGTGGTCTAGCGGTTACGATGTTTGATGCTGCCCACTGCATCTGGGGTTTGATTCCAGGAGGAGGCGGTACTTTGCCTTTGTCACTGCCGCTCTCAGGGCTATGGCAGCGAACACAATACGAGGGGGGGATTGACATGAAAAGAGAGCCTACTAAATTGGGAGAAAATCAAAAACAAAATCTTTAAAAAAAAAAAATTTTTTATTGTCATCTGGATAATCCTGCCTTACTAAGAAAATAATGGCATGTGATGTGACGCTGGGTTTACAGAGTTCCAGCTGCAGGTTTGCAGAGTTCCAGCTGCAGGTTTGCAGAGAGACAGTAGTGGATCAGTCCACCGTCCGAGCTGCAGGGTTTGTAGTGTTACCTGGAGGTGCACGGGGTGTCCTTGTCGCAGGGCGTCGATGAAGCGCTCCAGGAAGTGGGTGGGGAAGGCTGAGACCTCCTGCATACGCCAGGCCTGCCCAGGGCCCAGGGTCACCGTGTGTGGGATCAGCCCCTCCCTCCCACACAGCTCAGACACCTCAGCCAGGACTGCAGGCAGGAGGGGGAGGGAGAGGAGGGCAGGAACGTGTGAGTGACTGTGTGTGTGTGTGTGTGTGTGTGTGTGTGTGTGTGTGTGTGTGTGTGTGTGTGTGTGTGTGTGCATGTGGGTGAGTGAGTGTGTGTGTGTGTGTGTGTGAGTGTGTGTAGAGTGAGTGAGTGTGTGTGTGTGTGTGTGTGTGTGTGTGAGTGTGAGTGTGTGTGTGTGTGTGTGTGTGAGTGTGTGTGTGTGTGTGTGTGAGTGTGTGTGTGTGTGTGTGTGTGTGTGCATGTGCATGTGGGTGAGTGAGTGTGTGTGTGTGTGTGTGTGTGTAAGAGTGAGTGAGTGTGTGTGAGTGTGTGTGTGTGTGTGTGTGTGAGTGTGTGTGAGTGAGTGTGTGTGTGTGAGTGTGTGTGAGTGTGAGTGTGTGTGTGTGTAACTGCCGTCGTAAATGTAGTAAGTGCTAGATGTTGCTACTGAGTTTAGTTTGGACAATGTGTCTGGTTTCAACGATCAGAGTTGCCTTCAAACAAGCACTCCAAAGTGGGAGAGTCTACCGCCAGCAATGGCGTCCCTACGACCCAACCCCAGAACACCGGTTGAACAGGGAGACTCGAGAGGACTTCTCTGACTGGGCGCAGCCCTGAACGAGCAGCAGTGGTCGGACTTCCAAGTCCAGGAGAGAGCTTTCGGAGCTCTTTGGCAGGTCGGAACCGCCATGATGAGACCTACGTTTCATCAGGAGACCCGAGAAGCTGGATCCGTCTCATAACCCTCTTGAAGCGGAATATTCTTCAGGAACGGTGTATTTACAACTGAGAACCACGGTGGACACCAGCTCGGCTTCCCCCTTCTGAAATATGTCGCTCGGGTTCTGAAAAAGTTCGGTAAAAGAACCGCTTCCTGACGCAATAACATCGGCGCTGTTAATTACCTGGATTGAATCGCAACTGCGGTTCCTCCGAGAGACAGTGCAGCCGTCATTAACATCAACGGGAGGCGACCAACGGAGGAGGAAGGTGAGCCGAAACAAACTTTCTTATCTCTGGCAGTGTAGGCGATCCAAGGCCATTCAGATTATTTTGAACAACAGTGAATATCCCGCTCCCCCCCCGTGTCCCAGTAATTGCGAACAAGTGCAGTTACACTACCGGCGGAAGTGTCAGGGAGAAACGCGCATTGGCGACCCCCTCCCACCACCACCATGGCACGAAGCTGTACCCAATACGGAGCCAGCCGTCTCCCGGACACCGCCCACTTTACGCAGGCCGAGGTAGAGACCGTGCTGTGCGATCTACCCAACAATAAATCCAGTGGCATGGACAATGTTTCATACGAGTCTCTCAAAGCCACGCAGCCTGGTGTATTAACATCCATCTTTAATGCCTGCCTGGAGAATAAACGAGTTCCTGATTCGTGGAAGGGAGCTCTCGTCCACAGAATCCCCAAGAAGGACAATATCCCGGACAACCCATCAACCTGGAGAGACATTTCACTCCTTCCTACCATCTATAAGGTGTTCATGAAATGTATCCTTGGCGAATTCAGCCATGGCTGGGGATGAAAACATCTTATCCCCAAAGCAAAAAGGCGTATATCAGTAGGCAGGGTATGAATGAACATGTGTTTTGTCTCAAGACAGGGATCGATGATTTTAAGCATGAGTCAAGTAAATTCTATACTGTGTTTCTTGATTTTCGTGATGCATTTGGCACTTTAGCACATAATGTCATGTTAAGAGCCCTGGAGGAAATCCATCTACCTCAGGTTTTCTATGACATTGTTAAAGATGTCTACTCTGGTTCATTCATACAGATAATCTGTGGTAAACAGCTCACAGACCCAATCCCTCTCCAAGTTGGCATTAAGACAGGCTGCCCATGGAGTGCAGTTAATTTTGTGCTCGCCATAGATCAGTGGTTAAAGTGGCTTTGTAGCTGTGCTCCCACTAATATCATTTCCCCTAACCCCGTCCAGGGGTATGCAGATGATGTATAATAGCCTCCAGGCAGGAGGAAGTTATAAACACCATGCTCTCCAGAACAGACTCTTTTTTGGATTGGTCTGGATTAGAGGTAAAAGATTCCAAATGTGCTGTGTTTTATGAGCGGCGGAGTGGGGGAAACCGCTGGTACCATGCAAAGTCTGATGTCATACCTGCATTTACTATCAATAATAAGCCACTTCGTGTCTACTCATTGCATGAAACATATACATATTTGGGTCACAAGTTCAATGTGGCAGGAGAGTGGAAAGATCAAGTTGCCTATATCATTTCTGAGTACACCACCAGGCTTAGTTTGATAGACGCATCACCCTGCCACTCATCATGAAACTAGAAGCAGTCAGACAAATTGTCCTAGCCAAGGTTCAGCATCTGTTTTCAAATGTACACATTCCACGTAAGTTTCTACGTGAAATGAATGATAAGACCGTGCATCTGATTAGAAAATGGACTGGACTGAACACTCATACCACACGGGACATCATATTTCACAGCAAACAGGGAGGCGGACTGGGAGTTCCTAACTTTGAGTGGACTTATTTTGCCACCAGACTCGGCCATCTTCTAAACATGCTGAACAGTGATGACCAGTGTGTGAGGGAGATGGCTAGAGCCTCACTGTTTCTGGATCTACGGAGACGCAAGGTCCCCTGGCGCGTCCATCAGATCCTAGCTTCCTAGGATTCAAGAGGAAGAACACTGGAAAGCTGGACACTCGCTCCCCAGGATTTGGGGTCTGGTCTGACTGGCCTGACCTCAACGACCTCTGTGGCTGGAACAACGTGGCCCTGGAGTGGGTGGGGTCAGATTCAGAGGCAGTGACTGTCTCTGAAGAGACCATCTCTGACCCCAGCATCACTGTGAGAGCGACCATTAACATCTGTGGGACAGAACATCACCTCTCACTAGTCAATACCAGAGGTCACCTCATGATGGCGCAACAACAAAGACAACGACAGCATTGGATCGAGCTGAAGCTTCAAGGGAAGCTGGCATGTCTCTACCCGCGGATCACTCTGTCTCTCATGCAGTGTTTAAAAGTGTAACTCTCGAGGAGAGTATTATTATTTTCACTTTAAAAGCTAGACTGCAGGTTTTACCAACAAAGCTTAACCTTTCCATCTGGCTTCCTGACAGTCATAGCCCACACTGTTTACATCACGGTCATGAGCAGATAACTGAAACCATGTCCCACATCTTAAATGGTTGCCATGCTTATAAAGGGCTCTACATTTGTAGGCATGATAGAATTGTGGATCTGATTTCAGAGGGTGTTATTTCCACATTCAGGCCTGCTGCAAAGCTGTACAAGCACTCCACTGTAAAGCCGAGCATGTTCAGTCTGTGTAGTGACGATTCAGAAGTGTTCTCCAATATCTCAGCTAACACCCCGATGCTGTAATTGTCAATGAAAATCACAGAGAGGTGCTCATTCTAGAAGTTGGCTGTACCTTTGACCATAGCCTAGAACAGGGGTGGCTAACCGCGGCTCCCGAGCCGCATGCGGCTCTTTGCCTGGTTTCATGCGGCTCTTACGTTCATATCGAAGTTTGTGTTTTTTTTTTTTTTTAATGTGCGTGTTCGCTTCGCTTGAGTTCAATACGGTATTTTCGTCAAACGCGCACCTTCTCGCAAAATTTCAGAAGACGAAAAAAAAACACAGTTAGGGCAGCGGTCCCCAACCTTTTTTGCACCACGGACTGGTTTCATGCACCGGGTTTAAAATTAGGAGGGCGCAATTTTCTTTATTCCTCTTACCCCCGCCCGGTCCATGAAATAAATGAACTGGTGTCCGGTTTTATTTCGCGTGTAGCACTTCCCGGTCCGCGAAATAAATGAACAGGTTTTATTTCGCGCAGCACCCCCCTGATGTGGCTCTTTGCAGTAACACAGTAAAAAATGTGGCTCTTAGTCTCTGACTGGTTGGCCACCCCTGGCCTAGAAGAAGCCTTTTCAACTAAGATCTTGAAATACCAACAGCTGGAGCAGGCCATTTTACATCTGGGTTACAAATGTAAACTTTTAGTTTTCATCTTTGGCAGCCTGGGTCATGTTCATAAGCTTGTTGTCAGAGGCCTTCAAATGGCCGGTCTATCTAAGAGAAGGGCCAAACAGTATTGCTCAGTATCTGCTATCATTGGTAGCCGCTCAATTTGGAGAAGGCGCTGCTATTTGTACCCATGAGCTAGATAATGTCTGTTTTACAGTATTGATACTGTATCTGTCGACCCACAAATGTTCATTTGGGGTGAATATGTATAGGCATAACTGGTCGCCAACTCTGCACATAATGTAACTCACTGACTCTTAACGGCAAAAAGCACTGTCACTGTTTATGTTCATGAGATATTGTAACTTTATGTGGACATAAATAAAGCATTTAAAATGTGTGTGTGTGTGAGTTTGTGTGTGTGTGTGTGTGCGTGTGGGTGAGTGAGTGTGTGTGTGTGTGGTGTGTGTGTGTAGGCAGGCAGTGTGGTATAATGGTTAGGGCTTGTAACATTAAGGTTGCAGGTTCAATCCTCAGGTGGGACACTGCCGTTGTACCCTTGAGCAAGGTACTTAACCTGAATTGCTTCAGTTAATATCCAGCTGTATAAATGGATTGTAAAGAAATGTAAACTGTAATGTAATGTAATGTAATGTGTGAGTGAATGAGTGAGTGAGTGTGTGTGTGTGTGTGAGAGTGAGTGAGTGAGTCAAAAATATAATACAATTTTTGTATTTTTATGGCTTTGTGTCCCCTTGATGTGAAGCAAGCCTATAGATGTGTACATTATGTAAATAAATGAGCATCCTCCTTACCCAATTTAGCATACACCTGCAGCACCTCATCCAAGCAGCCAGGTGGCGCTGTTATGTAACAGAACTCAACTACCTGCAGTCCACAGAGGAAGGGCGACACCATCCCCAGCCATGCCCTGGGAGACAGAACCGCGGTGCTTCGCCTCACCTGGTTACATGGCAAACACAACACACTGCTCATTACTGGACTGTGTGAGTGCTTAGTATCCTCTGTCCATTTGACATACTGAATTCAGTGCTGCTATGAAATATTGCATTTAATGTCTTATCCATTCTATGAATATGTACCTTAACTGGAAGGGACATAAACAGTTGGCAAGACCTTGGTGAACAGAAAAAAATCACAGGAAGTCTACAATTCCCCATGGGAAAAGAAGATAGTTCTGACGGAGCATATCTAATATTTGACAGACATCTGTGATCGCAACTATACGCGGGTATCTTTAGGCCTCCTGGGTGGTCTAGCGGTTACAACATTCGGCACTGGCCACTGCGACTGAGCTCTGGCTGGGAGTGCCACTAGGGGGCGGCGATTGGCTGTCCACCCCAGGGAGGGGGTAGGGAAGCCGATACGAGCTCGCTGTACCAGAGTTACAGTCGACGGCTTGGCAAGTGCTGGATCAGAGGAGGCGGTACATCGCCTTTGTCACTGCCGGTCTCAGGGCTACGGAAGCAAACTCACAATATGAGGGGGGAATTGACATGAAAAGAGAGGGTGTAATTGGCTACTAAATTGGGAGAAAAAATAATATTTTTCTTTGTTGTACGGTACCTTGAATCTCCCAGCCCGCTGGGTCTCACACTGCAGGCTCTGGGCCCGTCTCAGACAGTCCTCGAGCCGGCCCGGGTGTGAGGCCCTCAGAGCGCTGGATAGGCCGAACCCCACCCCACCGGGGCCACAGTGCAGGGGCCCTTCTGCAGCGCAGGGCTGGGGGCCCCCAGGGGGCCACACCTGCTTCAGCACCTCAGCGTCCGACTGTCCCCACAGACACATCCTGAGGGGGAACAGGAACACACACTCCTCACACCCCACATCCTGAGGGGGAACAGGAACACACACTCCTCACACCCCACATCCTGAGGGGGAACAGGAACACACACTCCTCACACCCCACATCCTGAGGGGGAACAGGAACACACACTCCTCACACCCCACATCCTGAGGGGGAACAGGAACACACACTCCTCACACCCCACATCCTGAGGGGGAACAGGAACACACACTCCTCACACCCCACATCCTGAGGGGGAACAGGAACACACTCCTCACACCCCACATCCTGAGGGGGAACAGGAACACACACTCCTCACACCCCACATCCTGAGGGGGAACAGGAACACACACTCCTCACACCCCACATCCTGAGGGGGAACAGGAACACACACTCCTCACACCCCACATCCTGAGGGGGGAACAGGAACACACACTCCTCACACCCCACATCCTGAGGGGGAACAGGAACACACACTCCTCACACCCCACATCCTGAGGGGGAACAGGAACACACTCCTCACACCCCACATCCTGAGGGGGAACAGGAACACACACTCCTCACACCCCACATCCTGAGGGGGAACAGGAACACTCCTCCTCACACCCCACATCCTGAGGGGGAACAGGAACACACACTCCTCACACCCCACATCCTGAGTGGGAACAGGAACACACACT
>JAINUG010000007.1:90000-122500 GCA_029706075.1 Aldrovandia affinis
TTGGAAGCGCCCAATTGGCTAAGATGTCTTCGTATCCTGTAGCATTAAGAATACCCTTCACTGGAATTAAGGGGCCTATCCCAAACCCTGAGAAACAGCCCTGAACTCAATAATTAGTAGAGGTGTCCACTGACTTTTGGCCATATAGTGTAGCTCGTTAGGTAACTTATATGCGCACTTGGTGGATAGCTACCCATTTCAGTCCATTGCACAAATACCAATGCGAACACAAAATGAACAGCGTAAAGAAAAGTGGCTAGAACATCTTTAACTCGGGCAGATGTAGCTAGTTCGCTCGCTAAACTGCATTCACTTTATACCATTAGACTAGTTTATAGGTCTGAGTTTTTTCTCGTTACTGCATATCAGTAACAAGAAGGTATCCATAACTATCAATTTTTTGATTAAAATGTCTCAGCCTTAAAATGCACATAACAAAATATATAAACACAACAACATAAGAATTCAGACTTGAACGTACACAAAACTGTGTTGTGTTATACAGTAATGTTATTACAAATAATACAACTATTTGTCCCCATATGTATAATATAATTAATACGTTTGATCACAGTTGAGTTGCAAGCACATTGTGTTTTTCTGTAGACACGTATATATTTGTGCGTGCGACTGATCTGGGGCAGTCGCAAATCCGTTCGTATACTAAGAACTTTTTTAACTAAGAACAAATGAAATCCTAAATTTGCGTCAGATTGATCGTATAGGCACGCTTTATGCATAGATGTGTGCGTATTCACTGTTCATGAATTAGATGCCAATAATAGCAATATGTCATTCATTTAATCATCTAAATAGAACTGAATAATACATCTGCTGTACAGCATCTCCCACACAGTGTAAACGCGTATGCTGTGCCAGCAGCACTGCGCAGATCACACATGGTGAGAGGCGCTCTGCTGACCCGTCCCTGTCTCACCTCTATCAGCGCAGTGAGCGAGGCGTCACCAGGGCCCTGGGCCAGCTGCGCGCACACAGCCTGCAGCCGACTGCGCAGACTCTCCAAGGAGACCCGTGAGTCGCTGCACCAGCTGCGGCCGGAGTCTGACTCAGTGACGTAATCCTGCAGGAGCCGCTGGAGCTGGCGAGCCAGCACGGTGCATATCTCCACGTCCGCACTCTGCGCGCGGAACACACAATGCAGCGGTTACCATCGGAAACGAGCAACGCAGAGCCCTGGGCCCGTATGTACAAAGATTCTAAGAGTAGGAGCACTGATCTAGGATCAGGTTTCTCCCTGTCATAACCTAACCATATCCATTATGAGCTAAAATGCTAAACTGATCCTAGATCAGCACTCCTACTCTAAGAATATTTGTACATACGGGCCCTGTTCTTCGTATTGTTTTTGGCAGGCTTTTAACGCCATCTGCGTGGAACGCCTGCCGTCTCACCTCTGCTGGCCGGGACTGGAGGAGCTGGCAGAGGGTGAGAGCGTGCTGCCTCAGGACCCACAGTCGGGCGGCGGGACTGTGCGCGAATCTGAACAGCTGCGCCAGGGTCTGGAGACGCAGAGACGTGGAGAAACCGGCACTTCCGTGGGAATGGGCACCCGGTGAGGGATCACTGGCCATCTTCCACAAGAGACTCAAAACCCACCTCTTCAGACAACACTACCACTGATTCTGTACATTTAACTCATTGTCATCACCACTGCTTACATGTTTAATACTGCATTTCATAATATGTATCCATGTTTAAAACTTTCTAAAAAAATAAAAATCTACTAACCTTTTCTTTCCCGGTGTTACAGGTACGGTGTGCAGCTGCCAACAATGATGTCTATTGCTGTATTACTACACTGATCTCTTGTGTGAACAATGATTGATCTTACCATGTATTAATGCACATCTTGTATGTCGCTCTGGAGAAGAGCGTCTGCTAAATACTTAAAATGTAATGTAAATGTGGATGGGGAGGCAAACTCCACTCTGCTGGGACCAACACTGAGACAATGGAATGCTTTTTTCTTTCTCTCATTCACAAGTGATTGGGTTTATAAAGAGATTCTCAAGGATCTCAAAGGGGCTTAAACTGAAAGTATTTTTGAAAGGAAAATACACTTCTTTTTTTTACAACATTGCAGGTAGGTTGTGTAATGTTGTGGCAACATTTTTCTTGACCAACTCCCAAACCACAACTTTCAGTTACACTGTAAACAGGTCCAGACCAGGCTCTGCTTAATAACCTTCAAAACAAACTGTACTCATTTAGTTGGGAGAGTGAATATAGTATATGAATATAAGTGAATATAAGTGAATATAAGTTTACATTCCACACCCCAGTGAATATAAGTGAATATAAGTGAATATAACTGAATATAACTGAATATAACTGAATATAGTATATGAATATAAGTGAATATAAGTGAATATAAGTGAATATAGCATATCAATATAAGTGAATATAAGTGAATATAAGTTTACATTCCACACCCCGGTGTATATAAGTGAATATCCACACCCCGGTGTATATAAGTGAATATAAGTGAATATAATATATGAATATAAGTGAATATAAGTTTACATTCCACACCCCGGTGAATATAAGTGAATATAAGTGAATATAGTCTATGAATATAAGTGAATATAAGTTTACATTCCACACCCCAGACCACCACACCCACCAGAGGACCTGCAGTGTGTCTCACCTCCAGTGGAGGTGTGTGCGGCCCAGCACTGTCTGTGTGCGTTTGGGCGCTCAGGAGCAGCAGGGCACAGCACAGGTGGGCGGAAGGCAGGGCGTCCCGGGGGAGGCGCAGGGCAGACAGTCTCCCCGCTATGACATCACGCACCGCCGCAAAAACATCGACGTCACTTCCTGGTGACGATACAGGGGAGCACGCATTTACTGAGCTGGTGTTCACTTTCACTGGTCTTACAGAGCGATGGGAACAAGAGGAAACGCTGCAGCAGGGAGGCGGTTTGTGACCTGCGTGTGGGGGCAGGTGAGCACGAGCGTAGGCCTCTGCCTGAGCCTGCTGTGGAAACACACTGCAGCACAGGACCAGCAGGGGGCACTGTGGGAACGACAGCACCCTGAGCGATAGAGGGAGAGAGAGAGAGAGAGAGGGAGAGAGAGAGAGAGAGAGAGAGAGAGAGAGAGAAAGAGAGGGAGGGAGAGGGAGAGAGAGAGAGAGAGAGAGAGGGAGAGAGAGAGGGAGAGGGAGAGAGAGAGAGAGACAGAGAGAGGGAGAGAGGGAGAGAGGGAGAGAGAGAGAGGGAGAGAGAGAGGTGAGTCATTACAACCTGTTCTCCTCACTCACTTTAGGTCATACAGTTGTTTTTAAATAGAGTATGTAGAGCATGGCGCTGACAATGCTTAGGTTGTTCATATACTGGAAATTGTATGCATTGTAAGTTGCTTTGGATAAAAAGCGTCTGATAAATGGCGTATAAAATAAAAGCAAGGAAGCAGCTGAAAGACCTTTCTCTCCTGCCCCCACTCTCTCACCTCTCTTTCTGCTGGTGATCCAGGGGGATCAGAACCACAGTCAGGCAGTAGGTCTTGCTGCCCCCCTGGTACTGTGTGCCCTGGGGATCCACCCTCCACACACACTCCACTCTCACAAGGCCCTCTCCCCCACGCTCCAGGCAGCGCTCCACAGCCTCCTCCAACCCCGACCCCTGCAAACACACCTCCTCCTACAACATCAAATAGGAGCTCCAATGAATGGATGAATGAATGAACATTGGATTTATATAGGGCTTCTCTTCCAATGAACTCAAAGCGCTTCTACAACGATGGGGGCAACTCACCTCAACCACCACCAATGTGCAACACCCACCTGGGTGAACGCGACGGCAGCCATAGTGCGCCAGTACAAACTCACTACACATCAGATACACAGTGGAGAGGCCAGGAGGGAGGGGAACGAAAAGAAAATGTGTATATATATAGAGATGGTTGGGAATTTGTCCAGGACACCGGGTTAACACCCTACTCTTTTTCGAAAAGCCCCATGGGATCTTTTATGACCACAGAGAGGCAGGACCTCTGTGTTTACTGTCCCATCCGAACGGCAGACAGCTCTAAGTTACAGGTGCCTGTGGCAGTTACACATTATTGACCCCCTGAAGACCCTCTTGACACAGGATAGAGATAAACATGCCTTGGAGAACACCCGGATCCCTCCTTTGTCATCAGCTGGAACAGTAACTCTAGAAAGAAGAGTTAAAAACAAAAATAATTGGGTTTCATTTTGATAGCTACATTTGTATTTTCTAGCATTGATTGCCCTGTATTGAGCTGCCATTTAACCTAGCCTTTCTTTTCCCCAAAAAATGATTTTTATTACCATAAAAATGTCACCATATCTATTACACACCCCAAATGAATTACATCAACTTGCTAAAACATCTCAGTAGATTTTCAGGTCAAATGCATTAGTCTCATTTTGTTTCTCATTTGAAGATATTGGCATACCACTCTATAGAAGTCAAGTCCCCATTACTGTACTGAAAACATACAGCCAGTAAGAAGCAGTGCTAGGTGTGTCACAAGGGCATGAAGTCCAGGCACCTGCTTATCTAGCTCTAATCCTCGGGCCTTATTATTATTATTATTATTTATTTTTTTCCTGCTGTTTTCTCCCAGTTTTTCCCCCATTTTTAGTATCCAATTATACCCTCCTTTTTCACATCAATTATCCCACTTCCTCGTATATCTTACGAGTTCACTGCCGTAGTCCTGATACCGGCAGTGACATGCGGCTGGGCACCCGCCTCCTCCGAGCCGGAACCCGCCAAGCCGTCACCGTAACTCCAGTATGCGCATACAGGGCCACTCCTATACACTGCAAACTCGTATCGGCTTCCCTCCCCCCTCCCTGGGGCAAACAGACAATTGCTGCCCCCTAGTGGCACTCCCAGCCAGAGCCGATACTGGCGCAGCTAGTGGAATTGTACATCAAAACCTAAACTTGTGTTTGTTATCCTGATAAGAAACAACACTCATTTGGCTCTGATGGGAACAGAGCATGGTAGAATTGCAGTGTTTTTGAGCGAGCATGCGCCTGACCTGAGCACGCGGTGGCAGCCCTGCTGGCGCATCCTGATGACATCACAACGCAGGCAGCGGGCGTAGAGGGCGAGGGCGCGTCGCGGGTCAGGCCCGGCGATGATGTAGGTCTGCAGCAGGTCCAGGGGGGGCACGGGGGAGGCAGGGAGGAGCCCGCCAGAGAATATGCAGGGCCCTGAGAGGGCACAGCCGACCTGGACCTGATACAGCAGGGATAGAACCAGACCATCTGTTTGAACCTGGTACAGCAGGGACTAGGGGTGTAATGGTACACGTATTCGTACCGAACCGTTCGGTACAGGACTTTCAGTTTGGTATGCGCTGTGAACTGAACAAATGCAATCTTGCTTTAACCACTAAGGCATGTGCAGAACATTTTTTGTGCGGTTGCAGCAGTATTGACTGACTTTTTTATTCTTTTTATTTTTTATTTCAGAAAGAAAGATATGTACCTTACTTTGCTCAGTAAATTATGGCCAATTAGCCACTGTTTACAAAGTTCATAATAAATTAACTTTGCATTTCTTTTTCCCCCCGCTGTACTGAAAACGTACCGAACCATGATTTTTGTGTACCGTTACACCCCTAGTGAACACATGAATGGGCCCCTCAGTTTGGCCAGCCAGGTGGCAGAAACCAACACAGAGAGTTTGTTCTCAGCGCACATACTCACGGTGTAAGGGCTGTGTCGGCCCAGCTTGGAGAGAGGAGGGGTCACATCCTCCAGCAGCCAGCGGTACCGCCCCATCTCCTGTGGGCTGACGCAGCAGAGGATGCTGGGAAGGCCCCACACATGGGAGCACCCTTTAGCACCTGGTCAGAGAGCAGAGAGACATGGGCGAGCGGAAGACATTACATTACATTACATTACACAGGCATTTAGCAGACGCTCTTATCCAGAGCAACTTACAGTTTACATTTCTTTACAATCCATTTAAACAGCTGGATATTAACTGAAGCAATTCAGGTTAAGTACCTTGCTCAAGAGTACAACGGCAGTGTCCCACCTGGGGATTGAACCTGCAACCTTAACGTTACAAGCCCAGTTCCCTAACCATTACACCACACTGCCGCCCTATAAATGGCAGTGGTGTTACATTTACACTACATTTACATTTTAGGCATTTAGCAGATGCTCTTATCCAGAGCGACTTACACAGTTTACATTTCTTTACATACAATCCATTTATACAGCTGGATATTTTTACTGAAGAAATTCAGGTTAAGTACTTTGCTCAAGGGTACAACAGCAGTGCCCTACGTGGGAATTGAACCAGCAACCTTTGAGTTACAAGCCCAGCTCCCTAACCATTATACTGCACTGCCAGCCAGAGCACTGCCAAGACTGCTGGCACAGTTATTCAGCCCTTTTCCCACAGCTCGTTACAGTAAACAGAGTTTACACACTGGTTACGGCAGCTAAGTGTGGAAGGCCAAACTGCCTAATGGAGATAATGCCATAAAAATAATACTGAAATACAGGCTTTGACCTGAAACATGTCTGACTGCAGTGGGAGTGGTGGGGAAGGACACCGCCCTCGTGAATATCTCATCGCTGCTCAACTTGTCCAAGCTCAACCTGTAAGGCAAAAAGAGGACCAATCTATGAGACACCTCATTTCACTGCATTTACGATACAATGTACTTTATTCATCCCCAGAGGGGAAACTGGATTGTCACCAAACATATAGGACATGACAACAGACAGGACAATAAGAAGAACAGCCATACAACACAAGGCAGTAAACCTGGGATTGGCCTGTCAATTAAAAAAAGCAATAATATATAAATTAATATATACAGTACAATAATAATGATTGTTTTCATCCTTTGCTTTATTGCTTTCATCCGGGAGTAAAGCAGCGATCAGCAGGACTCCTCTGTGTCGTATAAACGAGGGGCGTTCATTTGCCACCACCAGGGGCGATTCTACATTTGACCTGTAGCCCCAATTGAGAATGTGAGATGTACACATGCAAAGCACAAGCCTACATTTTTAATAAATTTACTGTTACATTCCCCAAAACAAAAACGCCACAATGGTGGTCGATCTCAAAATTCACTCTCTTTTTAAAAATAGATATTAAGTCAAAATGTATTTTTTTAATAAAATAATGACTAAACATTTACAGGGGGGCTGAGATGAAAGACCCCTAAATAGGGTCTAAAATTGCCACTGGCCACCACACCTCTGGGGGATCTGGCGCAGCCGCTGAGTGAGGGCGGGGTAGGGATTGGCGGGGACCGTGTGTGGGGCCTCTGTCTCTCCACCGCGTCCCAGAGCGTCCGCACAGAGCCTCTCAGCACAGCGCTGCAGACCGCTCTCCTCCAGGTACCTCCACACCTTGTTCACCTGCCGGGCCCGCCCGCCTCGCTGGGCCTGGGGGGTCGGGGTCGCTCAGGGACAGGAGGGGGGGTCACACGCTCCATCACCTCTTAACTGCCTTCTGCTGCCACATACGACTGGCCAGAGAGGAACCAGAGAGGGAGAGAGTCTGCAATGTGTATTTTAATGGTGTAATATTATCATAAGGTATGAAACCATTATTATCATCATATCATATAAGCTGAGTTGAACTGTTTTGGCTAAGACAAAGAACTGGGGCAGTATGTACAAATATTCTAAGAGTAGGAGTGCTGATCTAGGATAGGGTTTCCCCTGTCCATATCCTAACCATATCCATTATGAGCTAAAAGTATAAACTGATCCTAGATCAGCACTCCTACTCTTAGAATCATTGTACATAAGGGCCCTGGACTATTAACGAAAATGTACAGTACTTAAGCATTACGTTATAAAGCAAACCATAAAAATATTTAATGGTCTTCTGTTCTACAAAAATGTACGTATCAGTGACAGTAATGTTCATTACAGATAAAATATTTGCTGATAGTTGCATATCCTTCTCTGAGAAGTTTATTAGCCTACGCCAAATGGGGATAGCCGTTTGAATCAGCTGCTGTGGAAACGACTAGATTTGTACACGTTTTTAACAGTGGGCGATAGCATCAACAGACGCGTTAAAACATTATAACAATTATAAAACATTGTGAGTCTAAAATACAGAAGCAGAATTATTTAGATTTGAAAAAACATGTAATATTTCACATTACTCTACCTCCTGACAAGCAGCGATGAAGTTTGCACGCACGCGCTTCCAAACGGAAACCTGTTGCATAGCAACCTTGAGCTAAGCGCCGTGGTCGTCAAAACTAAAATTGTACAACACCTGCTGTCATATCATATCAGTTGCATGGTATGCGTCGTAAACATACATTTTTATTCGCCTTTGTCAAATAATTATATTTAAGTGTCGTGCAGTATTCCAAGTATTACAGTTTTTCTCAATCGTTTAAACACGTTTTCTGAAACTATAGCTCAATTTCTCAAAACTCTAAACACAAAACTGAAAAGACTTAACCATTTTGGCAAAACTCCACAAATCTCTTGCAAAATTAAACACTGCACTCAAAACCATGTTCTCTCTTCTCAAAACTGATTATTTCCACCAAAACGATACACACAGCTATCATATGAATATCTCTTACAGAGCATCAATTAAACACTGGTGTAATAAATTTAAAACACAACCATCAAAATACTGTTTATATATGTTTTGGCTTCATGAGGCCATGTTACATATTCAATTGTATGAAATTGTTTCCTTTTTCTCCTTTAAGGTTTAGGTTTTTTTTTGTCCCAAAATAGGTTGCAATTTTATGGTACAGTATAAAGACTTGCCATATTGTAATACAATACTGTGAATATATCATATAAATATTGCATTGACACAATCATTGTATCAGAATATGATGCAATGCACATTTGTCTATCCAATGAGCTCCAATTGGGCTAAACTCACAACCCTGCTTCCCAGAGTCATACTGTAAACTTAGAGTTGATACTGCAATATTGTTCTGAGAATACACAAATGTTACCTATTTTGGCAAAACTCTGTGAAATCAGTGCACAAATACAAAAAGGTAACAAAGCAAATATTTATTTGTTACTGTAAAATACAGTAAAATGTTCATAGACCCACAAAAAATAAAATAAAATAAAATACAGTAAAATGCGGTGAAACAGGTCTACATGTAAATCAGTCATCCCGCCTCCGATCCTGATCAGGCCAGAGGACCTCATCTACATCGCATGCAATGTTCTCCCTGGCCAAGCAGCGGGGGAAAAAGTGCCTGGCGTGGCGGATCCACCCCTGGCATGCGTCTGCGTGGATGTCGTCACACGCCTCCTCCATTGCCTGGAGTAGGGCCACATGCTCGTGGGGTTTGCGGTCATATACCTTCCACCGCCATGCTGAAAAGAATTATTCGATTGGATTTAGAAATGGGGAATATGGTGAGAGGTAGAGAACTGAAAAATGTGGGTTGTTAGCGAACCAGTTGTGGACCAGAGCAGCCCGGTGGAAACTTACATTATCCCAAATGACAATGTAGATGGGCTGCTCTGGTCCCTCTTCCTGTGGGGGATGAAGATATTGTTGAGTGCATCAAGGAAGGTTAGCAGACGGGCAGTGTTGTAGGGACCAAATTGGGCATGGTGATGGATGACCCCACAGTGACCAATGGCTGCGCACATGGTCACATTTCCCCCACGCAGGCCAGGGACATCAACGATGGCACGGTTGCCAATGATGTTCCTCCCCCGCCGCCTGGTCCTGGTCAGGTTGAACCCTGCCTCATCAATGAATATGTATTCATGTGGAGCAGCACTGGCATCAAGTTCAAGCACTCTCTGAAAAAGAGAAAATGACCATTTCAGACAATAGGCCTACATACAGGACATACAGGATTTGTGGTTAGACTTTTGCAAAAACGTGATTTAGAATTGCTATCTGAGTGAAAACAATGGAATTGTGCTGAGTTTTGCAAACATGTGATTTAGAATTGCTATCTGAGTGAAAACAATGGAATTGTGCTTAGAGTTTTTCAAACGTGATTTAGTACAGCAGGTTACTGTAACTGACCACATCCTTTCAGTACTCTGTATAGACATGTCACTATGCACCTCAGTGTTGCTGTATGTAGGCCTATTGTCTGATATGGTCATTTTCTCTTTTTCAGAGAGTGCTTGAACCTGATGCCAGTGCTGCTCCACATGAATACATATTCATTGATGAGGCAGGATTCAACCTGACCAGGATCAGGCGGCGGGGGAGGAACATCATTGGCAACCGTGCCATCGTCAATGACCCTGGCCTGCATGGGGGAAATGTGACCATGTGTGCAGCAATGACCGCAACCCCCACAAGCGTGTGGCCCTACTCCAGGCAATGGAGGAGGCGTGTGACGACATCCACGCAGACGCATGCCAGGGGTGGATCCGCCACGCCAGACGCTTTTCCCCTGCTGTTTGGCCAGGAGAACATCGCATGCGATGTAGATGAGGTCCTCTGGCCTGATCAGGATCGGAAGCGGGATGCGGATTGATTTACATGTAGATCTGTTTCACCGCATTTTTATTTTTTATTTTTTGTGGGCCTACGAAAACAAATTTTTTTTTGCTGTCAGTTCAGTCAGCTGAACATTTTACTGTATTTTACAGTAACAAATAAATATTTGCTTTGTTACCTTTTTGTATTTGTGCACTGATTTCATCATTACATCCCCAGAAAGACAGTCTAAACATTTTCTTACTGTTGTGTTTTTCATTTGACTTATCAGTGCAATTACTGTATGAGTTTTGTCAAAATAGGTAACATTTGTGTATTCTCAGAACTCTAACAATGTTGCAGTATTACATGTAACTATAAGTTTACAGTATGACTCTGGGAATCAGGGTTGTGAGTTTAGCCCAATTGGAACTCATTGAATAGACAAATGTGCATTGTATCCTATTCTGATACAATGATTGTGTCAATGCAATATTTATATGATATATTCACAGTATTGTATTACAATATGGCAACAGTCTTTATACTGTACCATAAAATTGCAACCTATTTTGAGACAACAATTTCTACACAATTTTATATATTTGAATATGTAACATGGCCTCATGAAGCCAAAACATATACATTATAAACAGTATTTTGATGGTAGTGTTTTAAATGTATCATACCAGTGTTTAATTGATGCTCTGTAAGAGATATTCATATGATAGCTGTGTGTATTGTTTTGGTGGAAAGAATCAGTTTTGAGAAGAGAGAACATGGTTTTGAGTGCAGTGTTTCATTTTGCAAGAGATTTGTGGAGTTTTGCCAAAATGGGTAACTCTTTTCAGTTTTGTGTTTAGAATTTTGAGAAATTGAACTATAGTTTCAGGAAATGTGTTTAAACAATTGGGAAAAACTGTAACTGGTTCCCAGTAAATAAATGTTATTTAATTAAGTAAAAACTCCAAACCCTCCAAAATAACCGAAACGTTCAGAACACCAAAAAACTACATCGCCTAGGTAAATCTACCTGGCACACTATTCATATTTTATATTCCTAAATATAATCTACTGGTCACTGTTATAACAGCAGCCCTGAGCAAATCAGGACTAATATTCAGTGTAAATTAAATAAAAATCCACTGGGATGTGTAATGATCTTACACTTTCAATTAAAGAAAATTAAAACTTTACGTTTCATCATTTGGCAAACCGCGTTGATGCATGGATTCTTGCTAGACATATCTTTCACACAGCTCTTGTTCGTGTGTTTTTTGGTGATGTTTCTAAGCAGCAGCTAGTGTCTATCCGTAATAGAGAATCATTAGGGGCCTGGTTCCGATTATCTGGCCTGAGACAGGGGCTCTCTCTTCATGCCTCATACGCTGATAAACACTAGCCCTCCACAATCATCGGTCTAGCACAGGTCTTCCCAGAAACTAATCTTCCAGCACACAAGAAAGAGAGAGAGAGAGAGGGGGAGAGAGTATGCTCACATTGCTTAAACCTGAATGGAAATTGTGCATGTTGAGAAAATGTGGCAAGAAAATAGCAACACCTTTTCAGCCAGGCACAGGCACACACACACACACACACACACACACACACACACACACACACACACACACACACACACACACACACACACACACACACACACACACTTACACACACACACACACACACACATTCTCTTTCACACACTTGAATAAAACACTTGAAACATACCAAAATATCTGAGATGTAGTTAATGATATAGGAAATGCATTATTTTAATTATTTTAAAAGCAGTTCTGTTAAACCATACATATCTGAACTCGGAGCAGTCTATAGGGCACACAGATCAGATTTTTCTAGGAAAGGAAAGACACTAGTTTATTTGTATTTTTTATTTTGTCATTTATTTGTCAGGGACAACGCAAGTAAACATTGTTAAAAACATGAAGCATGCACTGCATACAGGGGTTCTAGTCACAGCTCATTTGCAACCCCTGTCCCCAGTTAGGCTTTTGAATTTTAAAAGATGATCAATACAGATTTAATCATTACAAAACATAGAAGTGGAAAGAAATACAGGGTGGAATAGTTTAAAATAATTGTGTTTGGAGGATATAGTACTCAGTTTCTTGGATAGCAGTCTGTAGTATGTAAATGAGCTGGTCTTGGGGCAAAGTGATTAGCAAAGCCCCACCTACCAGTGTGTCAATACTCAGGAGTAGGAGTGAAAAAGTCAAGTTTGATATTGAGAGAGAAAAGGGGGGAAGGAATGGACAGAAGACTATTCTAAATGCATTAAACATATATCCTAATCTAATTTTTATTTATACAAATTTGAATTGTTTATTTAAACCTTGAAATATTTGATATATTTCCGTTTTTAATAACAAAATTAATTACTTTTAGAGGTAGTTTCCCTATTGTTGTCTTATTATACACTTCTCTGTGAGACCGACCGAATGGCTTTGACTCAGGCTGTCCTTCCATCATTCAGCTCATTTTCAAACCTCTGTAACTCTGAAGACATGAAGGTATGTTATTTAATTACTGACATTTTTAAATTGCAAATATTACAAAGACGTGTTAGTGACAAATGTTAAAATAAATAGCTGTTCCACACTACCTACTTTGCTGAAAATATCTTAGCAGTCAGAGGGTAGGATATAATGTAAATGTAGCAGTTGTTTTATATAGATGACATACACAATGAGTGACATTATCCCAGTATCTTAAAATCCTATGTAAAAACTATGCATTTACACTGAGAAGGTTTACAAAAATATGCAATATTTAAAACCGCCAACATTGCAGGTTTAATGAAACAATTTAAATACAGAGCTTATTGTGGAGGGTAGGAATGCTGAGAGGGTATCAGAGTGGCTCTACCATACACAAACTTCCCACTTTTACATCCATCCTTGTGTATTTTTACTTTTAATATCATACATACATATTTAACTATAATGAATGCTCTCCTTTGCTGACACAGACTTTCCTAACTTTTAATTTAATACTGAAGACCATGTTGTCACAAAACAAAAACAAGTATGCTGAAAACAGCAAGGTGTCAGTGCCACATGGACATGGAAAAACATTATGAATCGGCCTGAGAATATCTTAATATAACTGAGAATATTCTAAATATGTCCTCCTCAGAATAGAGTGCTTTCAGAATTCTCTTAAAATGCGACTATGACATCTTGCTCTTCCCTCTGCTCCTCCTCGAATGGCGATCAAAGTTATTCTTTATGTGTCTCTCTACGCATCATTTATGCCTCTGTTATAGCCATCTCTCTCTGTCTCTCTTGAATTCCTCCCAAACACCCCTACCTACAGGTGTGGAAGTTTGAAGATGGCTCCATCATCAGTTTGGATTCTCAGGAGAAGCAGACGGCCTTGGGGACCCATGGCATGGAACTCCCGCAGTCTCTGACCGAGGAGAATCTGGAGGACGAGACTGAGGCCTGCTGGGATATGGAGTTCCTGCTGTCCGGCTGGGGCAGCCCATCCCCTGACCCGAATCCTCCTCTGGACTACAGCTCCCAACGGATCACGCTGCAGGAGCAAAGCGGACTGTACCAAATAAATGTGCACGAGGGGGTGGGTCCAAAGGAACAGTTTGGAACGGACAGGTACCATTTAAGCAACGGGAACCTGATGGCTGACCTGCTTTCACCTGTGGAGGCGCTCAGCTCTGCTGCGCCAAATTTCTACCACAGAGGCTATGGTGGGGAGCAACAGGGGAAACCATACCCATTGCAGCCCCCCGTGGACCAGTTTGGTTTCTCCTTGAGGGGCGCACATTTGGACAGAAACGGAGACAGAGGTGCCCTGGGCCAGAGCAAGGGGAAGCCACAGGACTATGGACACTTCTACCCTCATCCGACCCCTACGATATCCTTTTCTGACGCCCGATTTCACCAGACGCCAACGTTAGACAATGACAATGGCTTGTTAATGCCCCTTCGTCACTACAACTTTCTTCCAAACTACCCCTATCCCGGGGTTTACCCCGACCAAAGGGCCTACACCCACTACAATGCAACCGGTGGTCTCTTTCCCTCGGCAAAAACTCACCTACCGGTGTCTTCTCCGCCCCCTGTTGGCCCGGAGGGGAAGCGCATTCGGAAGACCGTTGTCAAGAAGCGGGCAGCCGTTCACTGTTGTGAGCACCCTGGCTGCAGCAAGACATACACCAAGAGCTCTCACCTGAAAGCACACCTGCGCACTCACACAGGTAGGAGGAGAGACCACCTTGGGAACAACAAAGTGAACTACCAGAGATTTTTTTAAAAGATAAGTGGGGTCAGCAGAACAAGAGGCCACAGGTGGAAATTAGTTAGTCTGCATGGAGGTTTCTCTTTGCATAGACAGTTGTCAATGCCTGGAACAGCTTGCCAGGTCAGGTAGTGGAGGCAGAAACACTTGGGCTATTCAAATCCAGGCTAGATGCAGTACTGGCTACTCTTGAGATTAGGACATGACGAGCCTAGATAGGCTGAACGGCCCGTTCTCCTCATTATGTATTCTTATGTTCTTATGTTCTTAATTATAAGTATTATTTGCCCAAGATGCAGACTGCAAGTCAAAGCGGACTGCACATTTATTTCTGAATGCACTACAAAATGCTAAATTTGAGCTAAATTAAGTAACAATGCTGTTATTTCCTCATTGACATAATATGAACAAAATATTGAGTTAGAATGTGATCACTTGGATTCGAAAACAAAACACACACTTGAGCAGGATGAGAGAGCTGATGCATATCCGTAGGCTGGCAGGACAGAGTAAAGGATGTTGGATATGACTTCAGGCTCTGTCTGTTCCTCTGTCTCCCCAGGTGAGAAGCCCTATGGATGCACCTGGGAGGGGTGCGGGTGGAAGTTCGCCCGGTCAGATGAGCTCACCCGACACTACCGCAAGCACACCGGCCACAAGCCCTACGAGTGCCTGCTGTGCCAACGAGCCTTCTCCCGCTCAGACCACCTGGCCCTGCACATGAAGAGACACACCTGAGAGAGAGAGAGAGAGAGAGGGAGGGAGGGAGAGAGAGAGAAGGGGGGGAGGGGGAGGGAGAGAGAGGGGGGAAGGAGGGAGAGAGAGAGAGAGAGAGGGGAGGGAGGGAGAGAGAGAGAGAGGGAGGGAGGGAGAGAGAGAGGGATGGAGGGAGAGAGAGAGAGAAAGAGAGAGGGAGGGAGGGAGGGAGAGAGAGAGAGAGAGAGGGAGGGGGAGAGAGAGAGAGAGAGAGGGAGGGAGAGAGGGAGGGAGGGAGAGAGAGAGAGAGAGGGGGAGGGAGGGGGAGAGGGTGGGAGAGAGAGATAGATAGAGAGAGAGAGAGGGAGGGAGGGAGGGAGGAGGGAGAGGGAGAGGGAGAGAGGGAGAGAGAGGAGGAGAGAGAGAGGGAGGGAGAGAGAGGGAGGGAGAGAGAGAGGGTGGGAGAGAGAGAGAGAGAGAGAGAGAGAGAGGGAGGGAGGGAGGGAGAGGGAGAGAGAGAGACACACACACACACACACACACACACAGAGGATATCATGCTCTCGCTTACTCACACATTTTGACAGAAACAAACAGCACACAGACAAGAATGGAGACAGGCAGTAGCACTCCCAGCAATGAGAAGTGAGAAGTAGCTGACAGGTCGGTAATAAAGTAATAAAAGGATACAGTTTTTAAGTTCGGGCTGAACACAAACAGACAGAGAATGCACTGTCTTCCGTCACTCATACCAGCCGCGCCTAACGGATCCGGGCACAGGCTTCCCACACCGGCTGCGAAGTTTCAGGACATGCTGGGACACAATAAAGTTTAAGGCAGATTACAGGACCATCAGCACATTGCAGCTTCAATGTGTATCAAAGCAAACTCTCCTGCATGGCTCTGTCTCCGGATTCAACACTAAAGAGAAGTCTTTGGTCGGGAAATGCCGCTGAGCTTATACGCAGCATCATACCTATACGCTATACTCACGACCAAGGGTTCTGTCTCAAAATCTCACTCCCTGACAACGTTGTGCTATGCAGCCGGTAGCTTTGCTTCAGGATATCTTTGAAGTGTGTAAATGCCAGCACTGTGCAGAATGTATCTTAACATGTAGGATATGGTGATAAGATTTACATAATATGTACATAGACCAAATACCCCCCACCCGGAAAATGGTCAGAAAGTTATTTTGATATAAAAATGTACCACCAAAAAAACTGAAAAGGACCACCAGAGCCAAGAACCAAGTGAATTAATCGTAGGTGCTGGAAATTACAGGGAGGGAGATATGCCTTTCTGTGGGCTTGGGTGCAACACTGTAAAAAAAACAAAGCAAAGATTTTTTTTTGAAAGACTTATAGTATGGGGGCCTCCCGGGTGGTCTAGCAGTTACAACATTTGACGCTGGCCACTGCGACCAGGGTTCGATTCCACCGGCCGCGCCAGTGGGCCTCTGGCCCGGGAGTGCCACTAGGGGGCGGCAATTGGCTGTCCGCCCCAGGGAGGGGGGAAGGAAGCCGATATGAGCTTGCTGCGTATAGGAGTGGCTCTGTGTATCGGAGTTACAGTCGATGGCTTGGCGAGTGCCAGCTCGGAGGAGGCGGTACATCGCCTTTGTCACTGCCTCTCAGGCCTACGGCAGCGAGCTCACAATATGAGGGGGGGATAGACATGAAAAGAGAGGGTGTAATTGGCTAGAAAATTGGGAGAAAATGGGAAAAAAATCTGAATACAATTGTTACTTGTAGTATCAGTAATACACTGTAGTAAGTCGCAGTCACTGTTACAGAAGCAGACCGATCCTTGTGTTCTGGTCTGTGTTCCCTCCCAGTCACTGTGCAAGATGTTTACTGTACCCAACTTATTACATAGATGCCTCAGCACGTATTGAATTGTAAAATGTCCCCTATCAGATCAGCAAATATTTCCCATTACAAAATTATCCAAGGAAATAATTTTGCATTTAATACTACCACAATTTGTATATAACATTGTTTGTTTTTATTGCTATTTCTTAATTCGCGTTATTAAAACTGTTTTAATAAATATGTTTGCTTTAAATAAAAAAAATTGCCGCGCGTCAGTCATTTCATTACGCTCTAAGCAAAACCGAATCTGTATTTTCCCCGGAAGTCGTTTTAGTGAAGTTTGGAAAAACATTGATGTGATTCCCCTTGTCACCAGCAGGGGGAGACAATGCGCAGGGATCCCGCTGAGGAACATCACAGCATAATGATTCAAAGGATAAGACAACCAGTTAAAGAAAGGGAACTTGCTTATTTAATGCACTTGAGAGGTGATTCAGACATTATATCAAATGAATAGATGCTCAAAGCACCTTTTATTCTTTGCGCTCTCATCTAATAGGTGGGATTTGCGCTTCACTGCCTGTCAGAAGGGGATTGACAGCTCAACCTTCCCTGGTGAGGGTCTCAACGAAGACAGCAGGATTAATCTGTCATTCTCCCCCTCCGTCACAGAGGCTGTGGATGTCCTTATACAGAACACTTGTGCTCGAATGACCTGTGCATGTTTCAGTTTAATTTCCAAAACTGTCACCTGTGATTGAAATGGATACAGTCACAATACCCAGCAGGAATGTGACAGAGGCGTTTGCATGCATCGCTCTCTTTTTCATTTCACCGCATTGATTTGTTTGGCAGATGCTCTTACCCAAAGAGGCCATCTTGAAAAGATATATTTAACGTGCATCGCAGGAGCAACAAGAACAACAGCAAAAAGTCTGTGTAGGCCCACAAAACCGCCAGCAACACTGTGATTTAGCATGAAGCAGAGATCTCAGTACTTTACATATAAACATATTTGGCCTTGGAGAGAAATTCCTGAAATTTCAACAGTTCTTTCAAAAGCAGGCCTGGACGGACGCCAGGTTTTCCTTCACAAAAAAGAAAAGCTGTGTTCCAAGCGTTTCTTGGAAAGCCTTGGGTGACTTTTAGAGAGCTGCCATGTTGTCAGTGGCTGGGCTGCAATCACCAGAGACTCATCCAGGAGGGGGGGAGAATCAGACAGTGTGGGTCATTCATCCCCCCCCTCCCCCCCCCTCTCTCTCTCCCTCTCTCTGTCTCTCTCTCTCTCCCTCCCCCTCCCTCTGTCTCTCTCTTCCTCAATCTCCCCCTCCCTCTCTTCCCCCTCTCTCTCTCCCTCTCTCTCCCTCTCTGTTTCTCCCCCTCTCTCCCCCCCCCTCTCTCTCTCTCCCCCTCCCTCTCTCTCCTCTCTGTTTCTCTCTCTCCCTCCTCTGTTTTCTCTCTCTCTCCCTCTCTGTTTCTGTTTCTCTCTCTCTCTCTCTCCCCCTCTCTGTTTCTCTCTCTCTCTCTCCCTCTCTGTCTCTCTCTCTCTCTCTCCCTCTCTGTTTCTCTCTCTCTCTCCCCCTCTCTGTTTCTCTTTCTCTTTCTCTCTCTCTCTCTCTCTCCCTCTCTGTTTTCTCTCTCTCCCTCTCTGTTTCTCTCTCTCTCTCCCTCTCTGTCTCTCTCTCTTTCTCTCTCCCTCTCTGTTTCTCTCTCTCTCTCCCTCTCTCTTTCTCTCTCTCCCCCTCTCTGTTTCTCTTTCTCTCTCTCTCTCTCTCCCTCTCTGTTTCTCTCCCTCTCCCTCTCTGTTTCTCTCTCTCTCTCTCTCTCCTCTCTCTCTCTCTCTCTCTCTCTCCCTCTCTGTCTCTCTCTCTCTCTCTCTCTCTCTCTCTCTCTCTCTCTCTCTCTCTCTCTCTCTCTCTCTCTCTCTGTCTCTCTCTCTCTCTCATACACACACAGGGGTGCACTGTGAGGAGTCTCTCTCAGACTGCGAGCTCCGCAGCCTGAATGACATCATCTACCTCCCGCTCAGCGTTGTCGTGGTCGCAGTCGCGGGGATGAGTCACCCGTCCTGCGGTGAGCGGTGCGGCCTCTCCGAGCCCCGCCAATGCGCCAGGAACCTTCCACCACCTTCAAAACCAGTTTGTGCTGGGCCTGGCGGATAGCGTAGCGGTCAAACACACCTGTATTTGGCTGGTCTTGTATGAGTGCAAGCTGCCTATCAGGGACGCGGGTTCGAAACCCATCTCTGCCAGACCGGCCCTGGCCATAAGCTCCAATTGGGGGCAGCGTTTGGCTGTCCGCTCCTGAGGAGGGGAGGGTGGCTGGCACAAACTCGCTGTAAAGCATGTAAGGGTGTCTCCAGAAAGGGCCGACCTCATCGCTGGCCTCGGAGAGTAGCGTGCCCCGTAGAGACGTTTGTGGGAGAGTTAATCGAAATAAATAGAGGGTATAATTGGCTTCCAAATTGGGGAGAAAAACAGGGAAAAATCTGAAACAAAATGAATGAATAAAATTTTAAAAAAACTGCTCATGCAGTAATACACTGTTCACACTGTGAAATATTGAGAAACCTGGGCAGATACCTGACATGACAGGAAGGAAGTGGACAGATGAACAGAGAGAGAGAGAGAGAGAGGGAGAGGGATGGGTGAACTATCCCTGCGTGTGTCACTCCTTTCAATCTCCATCTCAGTCCTGAGTGTTCAAAGCCCTGCGATGTCTCTCAGCCAGGGTCCTGTCTGGGCACAGCCTGCTCATCTCCACAAACCCGTTCACACCCCCGAATATGAGCAAGAGGGGGGGAAGCCTAGAGGCGATGGGGAAAGGGAGGGTGGGATTGAGACTATTGATTTTAGCAAAGACCTTTAGCTGTCTGTGACAATATGTGCCTCCAGGTTATGTGTGTGCTATCGTAGGGACCGGAACTGGGGAAAGAGTTCATGCACATGTGGCCCATTCTATGAGGAAAAAGGTAATTATTAACAATCAAACACCTTGGGCTCCTCACCCACCCACACCCACACATGTAAAAAAATGCCATTCCAAATCAAGGTCTGAAAGCCATGTGATTAATCTCTAAAGCTGGCGCCTCTCTTGCTCAAAACCCCGGCTCACCTCGACGTACACATGCACGCTGGCCTGACCCGACCCCAGCGCGCTGTAAACAACACCGCAGCCGCCAAGCTCACATTGCAGCCCGCCCCACCTGCTGAGGGCAGCTCACCCCGGGTTCAAATCACTTTCACGTGCTGGACTGATGTTTTCCTTCTGTCCCGGCGCTTGGTGTGCAAGTGCTGTAAAAAAAGTATTTGTTTATACCGTCAAATATTAAATTATCAAATTTAAGATGACTTATGAACCATGTTTTTGGCGAGCACTGTATTAAGTATTGTTTCGGGGTCTTTTGTTTCTTTTGAAAATATGCATACCTTTCCAATGTTACCACTGTGGGAATAATACCACTTAAATCATTCACATTTTATTATTGTTTTATTTGATAATAAACATAGTTATATATTAAAGAATTTTAAAAGGTTGTGCAAGTAAACAAAGAGTTCTGGTGGCTCTGTTATGGTGTGGGGTGTATTTTCCTGCCATGGTTTAGGTCAACTTCTTAGAGGACAAGGTAAACCCCAATAAATACAAAGCCATTCTGAGTGATCAGCACTTCTATCCTGATGGGAGTGGTCTCTTCCAGGATGACGATGCCCCCATCCACAGGGCACGAGTGCTCACTGAATGGTTTGATGAGCACGAAAACGACGTAAACCATATGCCATGGCCGTCTGAGTCACCAGATCTCAACCCAGTTGAACACTTATGGCACAATTGGCACATGTGACATGTTCATCTGACAGGAAGATAACGCTTTAACACAATCTGCAACAGTATGAATAATATTTGAGTATGAGTATTTTGTATGAATGATCATTGCAGCTCTAATGATGTTCAATCTGTAAGACAAACTACATTCCTGGAGGGTCAGTGTGTGAGATGTCTTTTGTTATAGCCAATTACCCTGACTTACTGTATGTGGTCCAGTTAGTTAATTTTCTGTGTACATTTACTCTGATACATTTCCCAAAGAGTCCTGCAGTAGCATATGGGAGAACAGGGCATATCTGCAAACAGAAATGTATAATTCTCATTGACATTGACAGGCAAAAGAGCAAAGACAAAAAGACATGCCACAAAACTCGAGGATCAGATTTGTATATCGTACTTGTACGTTTGGAAAAAGAACTATTTCATATTTCCTTCACATCCTATTATATATAAGATTGATGGTTCGATTCCCAGGTGGGGTACTGCCATTGTACCCTTGAGCAAAGGTGCTTAACCTGAATTGCTTCAGTAAAATATCCAGCTGCGGATTGTATGTAAATAAGGATTTAGATAGATAGATAGACATCTGGATAAGAGCGTCTTTTAAATACCTAAAATGTAATGTAATGTATAAGGCTGTGCCAGTGGGGTTAAACTGACATGGTGAAGAGAAGAAAGGGGGGAAAGGCAACAAAACAAGACAGGGAAGAAAAAGGGAAATGGTGAGGTAAAGTTAAAGAGCAAAAACATTGAGAGGAGGAGCTTAGTGTCGTTGCGTGAAAGGCACACGGGGACGTGGTGATTTAAGGTCGGCTGCCGAGCGGGAGAGAGCACTCTAGGACAGGGCACACCACCGGCCAATCAGAAGTTGTTTACCATGCTGGCTGCCGGCCTCTGATTGGCTAGTTGATTGGGGCTGTCACTTTTGGTTTAGCTTGTTTGGCGCACAAACCAAACTCCTTCTGAAACTCATTTGAACTCTGAAGGGTGAGTTCACCGGAGGGAACGGGAAGCAGCGGTGTGAATGGAAGGCAGTCCAGAGCAGAACGCACGTGTAGTGAATTTTGGACATTCACAAAGCATACATTTCAACGCTTTGTAAATGTGCAGTAGCATTTTCCAACTGTGAATGCACTGTTATCGGCTATAACAGTTGCATTGATGATGGCTTAGCATTCCTTCTGAACATGTAGAGTGTAAAGAATAGTCGTGCATTTGTTCAAACAAATAATGACTCATAAAAATGAGGCAATAATAAAGCAAAAAGAAAAAGTACAGGAAGGAAAATGAAGTATCTATTTTTTTATACATTTTTATCAATCAAAGCGATCAATGGGAGAGTAAGACAAAAGCTCTTATTAGCAGTTCAAATGTGTGTATGTATATATCACACACTAAGTCACAGTTCATTCAGGACTATTTTACGCTCATCACTTTTTAACCTCATATCCACACATACAATAGTTAATAGTTAGCAATGCATCACCATTTACAGAATATGATATTAAAATTACTTTTCTCTCAGTCTAACAATTACAAAGATGTGTTTGTGGCGATTTCCAACATTATTACAGTGGACATTACTGCTACTGCACTCACCAGGGGAAGCACCCCCTGTCGTCTTCTCAAGATGTATATCAAAACAACCTTGTTGTGCAGAATCTAAAGTAATTGTCGAAGTATGCCGGCCAGAGACAACTTAGTTTCGGCCCCACAGTTGTGACCTGCCCCCTCGTGGATATGGCTTTTAGACATCCAGACAGACCTAAAGTACGCAGCGGAGTATGTGAACAATGCCGCTCGCGTTGGGTACGCATGATTAAGTGAAGTATATTTAGGCCTTAACACTGCGAAAGGCATGTCAATAAACCTTTTCATGAAGACTGCTAATAACTCTTTGTGGAGGTTTTTCCATCTTGTAACAAAGGTTAACGTAAGCCAGGTGTCTATCAAAGATAAAATCTATGAAAACGGCCTCAGGGTGTACCGTGTGTTGTTATCAGAGTCAGAGGGGGATTATGGAGGTTCAGATAAAGAATCCCACAGGATAAATGCTTTCTTTCTGTGCTGGAGTAAGACCGTCTGTGATGCCAAAATGGGTGGTGTGGAAACGGAGAGCGCGGCTCCAGCACGTTAGGCTGCCGTCAGACGTTCCTATTGTCACGTAAAGCCCAGGAAGCCTTCAGGACCTACAGGGTGTGTACAGCTGAGGCTCAGTGGGGAATCTGCCCAGGTTCTGCTGTCATAAGTGCTGGTGCCTTTAGCATGCCTTCGACTTCTGCACATGTTCTCTCTCTCCAATAGGCCTCCATTTGAGAAGAAAATGATTAGTTTTTGTGAACCAGTTTTTTAAAATTGTTTTATTGTATAGATTTTTTTCCCATTTTTCTCCCAATTTAGTAGCCAATTACACCCTCTATTTATTTAGATTTACCCTCCCCACACAGGTCTGCCGCTCATCTCTACAAGGCAAGCTAATTCTCAGAGGGCAGCAAACTCCACCTCCTTTAAGATGGAATTTTCCCACCCACGTTCTGGAGACTCCTTTACGTGCTTCACAGCGGACCCGAGCCAGCTCACCCTCCCCCCTCTGCCTGGGGCGGACAGCCAAACACCACCCCCGATTGGGGCTGATGACCAGGACCGGTCTGGTTGAGACGGGTTTCGAACCACGTCCCTGACAGGCAGCGCGGACCATATCGGACCATCCAAAATACAATGCGTTACACCGCTATGCTATCCGCCACCCCTCTTTGTGAATATTGTGCTTCATTTTGTTACTTATTTTCTGTTCTTGTTTTTCTCACTCTAAAAGGTGGATTAAACAGGCGATCTGCCAACTCAGTGTACAAGGAGAGTCCTCTTGTGTTTGTTTCTACTTCTCACCTGGCACTGTGCCACACCTGCATTTATGATTTTTTTTTAAACGATGTCCTACAGAATGGCATGAATTTGAACTTTGCCTCGGTTTTGGATCTCAGGTTCCTGAAGCACGCTGAGTTTTAGCACTGGGGAATTTGTTAGCCAGCAGCCGTTCCATGCTGCCAGCTTATTATCTTGCTAAATGGGCAGAAATGAAGCCAGGCTAGGCAGGGATATCTCCTGAATTAGAGACCCTGAGGAGAGGTTGCAGTAAGAAGTGGAGTTGATGCTCTTCTCTTCGGGTCAAATTGAAAGTCAGTGCAGAGAAGAGGACAGTGTACTGAGGTGATGCATGTCATTTCACATTTGACTTTTTTTTTTAAAGATTTTGTTTCTGTTTTTTTCCCATTTTCTCCCAATTTAGTAGCCAATTACATCCTCTCTTTTTCATGTCAATCCCCCCCTCATATTGTGAGTACTTTAAGTATCACACAGAGCCACTCCTATACGCAGCAAACTCGTATCGGCTTCCCTCCCCCCTCCCTGGGGCAGACAGCCAATTGCCGCCCCCTGGTGGCACTCCCACCCAGAGCCGATACTGGCGCGGCCAGTGGAATTAAGAACCCCGGTCGCAGTGGCCAGCGTCGAATGTTGTAACCGCTAGACCACCTGGGATGCCTACATTTTACATTTTAAGCATTTAGCAGATGCTCTTATCCAGAGCAACTTACAAGATGCACATTAATACATGCACTTTTGATGAACATGATTAACCAAGATTAATCATGGTTAGTGCAAGAGATCAGTGCAGTAATACAGCGATAGACATCGTTGTTGGCACCTGCATACCATACCTGTAACACAGAGAAAAAAGTTAGTAAAAAAAAAAAAAATGTATTACATTTTTAAACATGTAGACAGTGGTGATGGCAGTTCATTAATGTACAGATTCAGTGGTAGTGGAGTCTGAAAAGGTGTGTTTTGAAGAAGATGGTCAGTGATTCAGCGGTCCTGACCGATTGCGGAAGGTCATTTCACCACCGAGGGGAGAAGAGAAGAGGCGAGACCGCGAGGAGCAGCTGCCATGTGCCCTGCACTGTGGTTACTGAAGCTTCCTCGGTACTTGCACAAGAGAAGAGTTGCCCTCCTGTCACCTGATCACATTTCAAACATGGCTCACTCAACCTGCCAACCTGCCCATCACACAGTTTAGCTGGCTTGCCGATGTAGGGGTCTGGCATGAATGACCCATGCACTAGACTTCAGCAGTGGTTGAGGGAAAGCAGGAGTGTAATGTTCTTTGATTTATTAACAAAAGGAAAACAACTTCTATGTAAATTGAACCGATTATCATTATTATTATTATTATTATCATTTTGCTGACTACTGTAGAATCTTGAGTATTTTCTCTATCCTAACTCCTATCAGTACTCCCTATAATACAGAGAAGATAATTGCCTGAGGCATTTCACCAGAGTCATCTGTTCATGCACAGTTAACACTGCATACAAGAACACGGGCATAATCAACTTATCCACTCAACTCTGAATCTGCTCATGCACAGCTTTTGGATTATTTCCAATTATCTGCTTTTTTTTTTCTTTGTTCACTCGTTTGCTTTGTTCAGTTTTTTTCCATCTTCTAAGATTTGTGCATAATTATATTTCTGATATATTCCTATTACAAGCCTGACCTGTTACTGCAGACTTCTATAACCTGGGAATTGTGCGAGTTCCGCGTATTAAATACAATTGTTTGATAGAGACCTCTAAGTCGGTTTAACTGATCATTTCCATCTTTGTGGTCCTGAAACGGAAACGTCAAAGACAGTGCGAGCGCTCTTCCTCTCCTCCGTCTGGGGGCTGGACCACCATCCTGGACCACAGCACATATTTTAACTTTTGTATCATATTTTAGATAGCTTCACAGGTGTCTCGACTTTGTCTGACTCAAATTCAGGGAATGTCTACATCTTAGAGAGTATCGCTGTGGGCTTACAGACGAGATACAAAAGCAGAACTAATAATATATGTGTATATATATTTTGGGATGTATATATTGTGGTGTCCCCAGGGGATGGGTGACACACACAGATCTTGCAGAGGGCGTAGGCAAGTTTAAGAACACGGAGGAGGCAGTATTCAAAAACAAAACAATGATTTATTAACAAACTCTTGACAAACACAAAACAAAGGGTGGGGTCTTCAGGGGAATACAAGCACACAAAGTCCGCAATCCTTATCTTGTTGTCAATGTCCAATCCAATTCCAAAATCCAGTTCCAAGTCCAGAATCCAGTCCGTAGTCGATATTCAAAAGGGGGTCCTCACACAATCCAATTCCAAACACAAAACACTTCAACAATCACCCTCTCTCTCTTCAAATACTGGCTGGTCAATAGACTTCACAGTACTCACTCTCCAAATCCCAAACACATTCCTACTCCTTTTCACATGTGATGGAATCAGCCCTTTAAATAGGCCTTAAAATGTCCTTCAGCTGGTCGTTAGTCCCATTGCCTTGACTCGGCTCAGGTGTGACTGTGATCTGCTGGGAAATGTAGTGTTCTCGGGCTCCCATGTGTTGGAGGCCAGGCAGCCATTTCCATGTGTAGCCCCTTGGGGCTAAAATGTCATAAATGATTAAATAATTAAATAATTAAGAGCAGAAGTTGGCATGAAATCCAGAAATGGATACGGCCCTCCTTGCTCTAAGGGCACACTTGTAGCAGGAATCAAAATGAAAAAGCTGGACACATAAACACATATGCTGTCAGTATTTTAGCTAAACTACCTGAGGACAGCAGTATCCCTAAAACCATATTGTGCATAAAATTGGTATACTGGTCATACATGATAAATAGCCAATCTCTAATATTTTACAAGTGTACGCATCAGATTCTGGCCGCCTCAAAAACTAACCTTTTTATTTTTACGGTTTCTTGTTATTCCACCCCATATAACTGACGTTGCTTCCAAATCAGACTTCTCGAGCATGAAAGCTCTTGTATAAACACATGAATAAAATATGTGATTTGTCACCGGTCTTGTAACAAGATGCAAGTATCCTTATCTTTGCAGGTCAATGGCACAGAGACATGTAGACTCAACATCCTGGAATTACTCACGTGTCTTTTAAAAAGTCATTGACCCCATATACGTCTTCACTTTTCCGCTTAATCCGAGAGGAGGACTAAAGGCATCACTGGGAAAAGAGAAACAGAGGGAGGAAACATCCCTATCTCAGCAAGGTGCATTGGGGTGCTTTTCTGACACGGCCAGCAACACAGTTAGAGGCCGGTTACCAAGCAACCATGGCTGCAAGAAGCTTCAAAAGAGGAGAGGGTTGTTTACTGGCCAGGACCACCGAGGTCTAGTGCTGCCGGAGAGTGCTCGTCAGAATAAGAGCCATTTGCAGAAAGGTATGAAGCAATTCACCTATTTCAAAACATTGTGAATGTCCCGACTACTGTATCCTTTCAAGCAAGAAAATGTCATTCGGTTTCATTATTTTTCCAAAAGTAAATGAATGAAATAAAAAAAATGTATTTAGAGTTTCTCCTTTTTACCCTGTATTTCTCCTGATTTGGTTGCCAATTATACCCTCTATTTATCTCACCCTCCCCCATGAGTCTGCCGCCCGTCCTCCGGGTAACGAGCCTATTTTTCCGGCCCGGTAGATCCACCTCTTCCGAGACAGAACCCGACCACAGATGGTCTTTCTGCTCCTCGACGAACTCGTGCAGCCAAATCCCACTCCTAATCGGGCTGACGACCAGGGCCGGTCTGGTAGAGACGGGTTTCAAATCGCATCCCTGACAGGCAGCGCCTACCATATCGGACCAGCCATGAAGTTACATTTCTGACCAAGCAGAGCAAAAGCTTTCTTATAAGTACTAAAAGCTTTGGCCACACACCAAAGGAGAGAGGGAAGGCCCATCAAAGTGCAGTTGTTTTGAACGTCACAGCAGGTGTGTTCAGTAGCACCTGTGATTCTGTGTGTGTAGCAATGAGGGTCCCAGGGTAAAGCAATCCATTAGGGTTTGCAGTACACGCTCGGAAAAAGCATTCTGCCATACAATAATTAAATTGATTTAAAGACACATACTTATGTTTGCATGGAGCTGTGGTTTAGGATTTTGTTCTTCTGTGTTTAAAAAATATCTTTCCTTTATTGCAACAAAAACAATTCAACAGCAAGAGAAACTCCATATCTGTTATTGTCATTGTAATTCGGCAGTCACAACATTCATTTAGATGGAAAACCACGCAAGTGGGCGAATGTAAAATGCTTCTGTCGGAGAAGCGATTTCGCCACGAATTTTGCGCCGAGTTCAAATTTGGTGAACTTTTATTATTTTTATATATTATTTTTTTAAAGAATTTGTTTCAGATTTTATCCCATTTTTCTCCCAATTTAGTAGCCAATTACACTCTCTCTTTTTCATGTCAATCCCCCCCCCATATTGTGAGACCAGCAGTGACAAAGGTGATGTACCGCCTCCTCCAACCCGGCACTCGCCAAGCCGTCGACTGTAACTCTGGTACATAGAGCCACTCCTATACGCAGCGAGCTCATATCAGCTTCCCTCCCCCCTCCCTGGGGCAGACAGCCAATTGCCGCCCCCTAGTGGCACTCCCGGCCAGACCAGACTCCGGTGTGGCCGGTGTAATCGAACCCCGGTCGCAGTGGCCAGTGTCAAACATTGTAACCGCTAGACCACCCGGGAGGCCCCTAAGTTTGGTGAGCAAATTTGCTTGACTCACTGCTGCCAAACCAACACCAGGAGGAGTGGGTGGGATTTATTGACCCCACATATGACAAAGAAAACTGAGGAATCATTGATAGTAGGGATTAGCCATGCAACAGGAATAATTTAGTCTATTAAGTATTCATTTATTATTCATTTATTTCAGCAAACAAATTCCATTTTACGTGTAGGTTGAAAGGCCGCCAGCTGCAAAGCTTGGTTAAGATGCAGGGGGTGACAGTACCTTTGGTAGAAAAGATAGGTTTGGTCAGAACGTCACGCCAGTGTCCTCAGGCCAGACATGGGGCTCGTGGAGAGAGCGGACAGTTACATTTATATTTTACATTTACATTTTAAGCATTTAGCAGACACTCTTATCCAGAGCGACTAAGAAGATGTGCATTAATACATGGTAAGTATTACCAATCATAGTCCGCGCTAAGAGATCAGTGCAGTAATACAGCAATAGACATCATTGTTGGCAGCTGCATACGGTACCTGTAACACAAGGAAGGAAAAGTTTGTTTTTTAAAATATAACTGAAATAACTTTTTTTTTAAAATATATAACTGAAAACTAAACCGACAGAAGGAAAGAAAGAAGAAAGAAAATAAAATAAAAGGAATAAAGAAAGACATTTTTAAAAGAAAGAAAGGAGCATAGTTCAGTTAAGTTCAGCAGGGAATTATTTAACATGTTTTTCCCTTTTCTAAGTTCACTACAGTAAAATTCCATGAGCAAATACTACAGAATACTCACAAATCAGTCCAGAGAGGTATGAATTTTAATTGTGCTTGTGTTGTGTTGGGTAGCACTGTAATGTATTGTAATGTTTCCCCTGATCATTGTTAAACACATTTTAGGTACAACAGTCAAAACCACCCAACAGCTGCTACGAAAGAGAGGATAAACCTCTTCATTATGACTCATTTCAAAATGAAAGACTTTTTATTGCCTTTTAATGAACTATTATAGTAACTTGTAAAAAAACAAACGTTTGTACATGATTACTGGAGAATAAGTGTCACATAAAGTGAAATAGGAATATAGCTGTTGAAACACAGAAGTGGGCAGTGCAGATGTGCAATGTACTGAATGTCCTAGATACCTACACACGCTCACTCACTCACTCACACATACACACACGCACACTCAAACTCAGACTCAGACGTGCATTCAAGTCCACTGTCCTAAAACTGGGCGATCTATATTCGTCCTCCCGACTGCTTCTCAATGTATTACGTAAGAACTAAGCCCTGGGTGTTGCATAAACCTTGATGCTCTCTCTCTCTCTCTCTCTCTCTCGTTCCCTCACTCCCCCCTCCCTCCCCTCGTGATACAAACGCTGACTGGCAAACATCCCAAACTCCTCTCAACTCTCTTTCACATTTTACATAAGCTATCCCCTGTAGTCAACTATAAAAGGGTTGTTTCTCCTTCGGTTTTAAACAGTGCCATTTTCAGAAGGCTCAGACGGATGTGTTTTATGATACTGCCTATTGCCCTGGGAACACAATAGCCTACAGAATTTCATTTTTTTTAAAATTATTGATGATGAAAAAAACATACTTGTGCAGCTATTAAATTGTGATCGATACATTCTAAACACCTGCTAAACGCCACTGTTAAAATGATGACTACAGTACCTAAATGCAAGCTGATACATACATGCCATCTAGTGTGAACATGAGATCATAGAGGGAGATCGTCTTTTGGAGGTCAAACAAGGTTTTAGGGCTGCTGTTGTTCCTGCTGTTCTTGTTGAGCAACGGGTGTGCAACTTGCCATGCATGGTCTATATCATGTCCTGGATATATGTCGCAATAATTCACTACAAAAAAAAGGTTTCAAGCTGGCCTATGAATTTACATTATTTAGGAACTGTACTGAACTGTATCTAAATATTCATGAAACACACAAACACAAGGAAACTGTATATTACCATGTTGAGATGAAATGGTGGATTTCAAATCTCATATGCATTCATGTCAACAACATAATGTCCTTAAAGCTGGTTAAAATATGCAGCTGGGGTGCGTTGAATACACACTACAGTTTCGTAAAGCATTCTCGGGTGGAAACGGGCTGAACTGACACAATATATATAAAAATAGCAAGTGCACCAATGACACAGATGAAGTCAACTGTCTTCTCTGCACTGCTAACACCATCTGGAATTTATTTATTCAGCTGAAGTTTTGATCATTCAAACCCAGTGCTTAATTAGCTTTCAGTGGAAGCCACCAGCAAGATGAATCATTCAGCAGAATCATCGCGTTCACCCTCCTCAGACGCCCACAAACATAAGGAGAACTACGTGTGAAGGGTGTCACGGAACGCAGCAGTTTGGAGAGCTGAACTGCTTGTTCACAAGCAAACAGACCACAGCTTTAAAAAAGGGTATTATCCAATGTACCTGAGGTGTCATGTGTTAATATATCTGGAGGGTCATTTTAAGGTCGAATTTTCATATGGAAATGTTTGATCATCTGCCTTTTCAAAACCGGAACCATGAAAGATTATGACCTTAATAATATATTTTTTTAAAGCTGTAGGAAACTTTGCATGCACATTGACGGCATGCCAAAGATTTAAGGTGCGCAAGAAAGGAAAAACATTTTTGATAAACAAAATGTAGACAAGATGCCACATGTAGACTAACCTCCAGAGATAGGTTAGTACCTCTAGTGGTTCTGTGTGGCTCAGTGGGTAGAGCGTGGTTCTGTGTGGCTCAGTAGGTAGAGCATGGTTCTGTGTGGCTCAGTAGGTAGAGCATGGTTCTGTGTGGCTCAGTAGGTAGAGCGTGGTTCTGTGTGGCTCAGCAGGCAGAGCATGGTTCTGTGTGTCTCAGTAGGTAGAGCATGGCGTTGACAACGCTTAGGTTGTGGGTTCAATTCCCACTGGGACCACATATACTGAAAAATGCATGCATTCACTACTGTAAGTCGCTTTGAATAAAAGCGTCTGCTAAATGGCATATATAAAAAGTACCTAAAAAGATGTTGCTGGGAAGCGGTGACCCACTGGCAAAGGGTGTTTGCAAAGTTCAGCAGAGTCCACATTGGGGAAGGATAGTCTTCCCTGGCTGGCAATGGAACCCCTGGGGTCTATTTGGGTGCCTGATCTCAATGACACTGCTAATGCGAATTGTCACCCCCTGACCTGCATGCAAAGCATAATGCAGTCAGCTCGTCTTTTGCTACCAACATGCTGTCGGGTTGAAACGCAGTACGCTACACAATTACAGGCACGACACACGCACTACTGTCCCTTTCCCAGAGTTCCTCCATTTTCCTTGAACTGTATCCATTTGAGTAAAGTAGCTTTGCTACTCATTTGAGATTTTTCAAATGATAAATACAAATAAATACAAAGCACATTCTGAGTGACCACTTCATCCTATGGTGAAGCATTTCAATCCTGGTGGTAGTGGTCTCTTCCAGGATGACAATGCCTCCATCCACAGGGTACGAGTGGTCACTGAATGGTTTGATGAGCATGAAAATTATGTAAACCATATGCCATGGTTACCTCAGTCACCAGATCTCAACCCAATTGAACACTTATGGGAGATTCTACAGTGGCGCCTGAGACAGCGTTTTCCACCACCACCAACAAAACACCAAATTATGAAATTTCTTGTGGATGAATGGTGTTGCATCCCTCCAATAGAGTTCCAGAGAATCTATGCCAAGGTGCATTTGTAACGGTTCCTGCTCACTGCCAGAGGGTGGCATTGAACTTTTAGTGTTCCCTGATAGTCTTTGTCTAATTGTTTAATTGTTATATTGTCTTCCCTGATTGTCTTGAGTTATTCCTCCTGTCTTGTTTTGTGGCCTATTTAGGTTG
>JAINUG010000007.1:127500-152500 GCA_029706075.1 Aldrovandia affinis
AGTACCGGAGTTACGGTCGATGGCTTGACGATACCACTGTCGCTGCCGGTCCCAGGGTCCCAGGGCTTGACATGAAAAATAGAGGGTGTAATTGCCTTTTAAATTAAATTGGGAGAAAATCTATATTAAATTATTTTAAAAAATGCAATAAATAAATACCCTGTAACTTTACATTTGTGTTTAGACTTGAGTTCATTTTATAATGTTCTCCCAAAGTGGCAAATGTACTCAGCATTGACTTTGGCAGCTCTGAGATTAATTTCACTCTCAAAGCAGTCACCATTTCTCCTCAGGTTCGACTGTCTGACTATAGACACACGCTAGGGTGTGATGTGACTTTGCACTTGGCCCAGATAGAAGTAGTGATGTGTGCTGGTGTACATTGGCATGTTTCTGTGTGTGTGTGTGTGTGTGTGTGTGTAGAGTGCATGTAAAAAGTGTGTGTGAATGTGTGTGTGTAATATGCCTGTGCAATGTCCGCTGTGTGTTTACACAGGTGTGTGTGTGTGTTCATGTTGGTACCTCTGTTTGTCTTTATCCCCTAGGCCATGTTGGCTGCATGAACATTTCGTGTGTGAAGACAGTGAGGATCCAGTCTGGGGGGGGTATGCAATGGGCCTCACATAGGGTGGCCATTTCCAAAACCCCAGAATGGAGGCCACTTCAGGCAGCAGCAATTTAACATGTAATTATACTGTATATGACCAGACATGTAACCAGAGGCAGTAAAGTGGAAATACAAATAACACAGCATGTGATGCACATGACCAGCATACTACATGTGTGTAACACTGTGAAATTCACTTATTCAAAGTGACCTTTTTCATTTTATCACAAAACTCTTTCAATGGGCTTTCAAGCTTCTCGGGAACGAAGGAGGGCTTCACACAATGCTCAAAAGATACCACTTATGTATTATAGCTGATAAGAGCACTGTGTGTTGCTGCCAAACTGACTGAGAAAGGGAAAAGATATCACAATGTAATCCACTGTATTTGATTTTGTTCAGCTTACCCTCTGACCTCGCTGAGGTCATTTTGCTCTCTCTCTTTGAAGACTTCCAGACTGCAGTGCGTTGCGTGGACAGGCCGGGGGGAGACCTCAGGAGGGGCGGTGGGTAGTGTAGCGGTCTAACGCAACGTATCTTGGCTGGTCCGATACGGTGTGCGCTGCATGTCAGGGATGCGGTTCGAAACCCGTCTCTACCAGACTGGCCCTGGTCGTCAGCCCCGATCGGGGGCGGCATTTGGCTGTCCGCCCCAGGGGGAAGGGGGAGGGGGAGGGATGGTCAGGGTTTAAATGAACACCTCAGGTGCACTCAAGCTACTCAAACCCACCTGCCATCTGAACTCCAGTCCAAATAAGTCTCCAAGTTAATTTTGATTGAGGTGTACCAGTGAGGAAGTCTGCCATCAAAACACCTGAACAAAACCACACGAGCAATAACATTTCACGGGACAGGGAGTTCATTTAAAACAAGCACAAGGGCTGTCCTGCCCTATGCTAACAGGGCGGGCTCCATGCCAGCACTTCAGGGGACAGAATGACTAACAGATTTACGCTACAACATAGAACACTGGTGCATTATGTAACATTAAAGCGTATTAGTGTCTGCATAGAACATGATATGTTAGCAATAAATCTCACAGCAATACCTCCAAGGAGTTTGTGTATAGTATATTGTAGTGCAGTACAATGTCCAATGTACAATGGTGGGTTAACCAATAATAAATTTGACTATAATTTATTATTTAAACTGTAGCCATCCCGTAGTGCAATAAATATTTTTTGTTTTCAGAGTTCTGTGCAAATATTACCTCAGGCCACGGGTGTCAAACTCATTCCATCGAGGGCAAGGCGTGTGAACTTAATTAACACACTTCTTCCACCAAGGAGGGGACTTAATTGAAATCACCTGGTGTAGGACATTGGTTGCAACAAAAACCTGCGTACACTCACTTGGCCCTCGAAGGAATGAGTTTGGCACCTGTGGTCTAAGGTGACATTGGCATGGAACTCTGAGGGAAACACATCATAAACAGCTGTGGAGGGAAGCGCACACTCCTGGATCGTGATGTCCGTGCGTTAGTTCAAGGTGCAAGGCTAAAACAGGCGAGTAAGTTTAAATCAATCGACTGCAAATTTCAAACTAGGGTGTGAGCACGCAGTTGCATAGCATCACATGTGCACATCCTTCTCAGTGTTGCCACATGTGTGGAATCATTCCCCCCAAATGTCCCATCTTCAATTGAACTCCCATACCTTTTTGCTTTGAAATGTCCCCCATTCATTTTTCCATACCCACGTACATATGGGGTAAACTCCCCTGATTATTTTGCCCGCGTGTCCTGCAAAAGGCAACTATGAACAAATGGTGTTATTGATAGAAGTAGATATGAACAGATGATGTTATTGGTTGAAGCAGATATTGACCAATTGGGAGAATTAAAATTTGGAGCATGGAGCATTTTTGATGATGACGTAATCAGCAGGGAAATTAAGAAGGAGAAGCAGAAGAAGATAAGTGTAGAAATGCAAGATAGATTTGGGGCTTTACTGTGTGGCCGTGTGAAGAATTCTGTGTGTTTACAGGAGGTCAGAGGGTACAGCAGTTGATGTTTGTAAGGGCCGAGAGTCTGAGGCGATTGTAGTTATTTCTGTGGAAGACCCTGAGAACTGCCACACTCTCAGAGCTGTATAGGTGTGGGGTATGCCCTGCCAACCCATAACTTAGCGGATGAGAAGGGTCATCAAGAGCCTAATATTAATCACCTAAAAGCTGAAACCTACCAAAAAAGCAGCAGATGCTGTGGTCCTCCAGGGCTGTGAGTGGTCTAACACCACTGCCCTGGTATGTTGATACTGTCATTTTCACATTTTCATGCTGCTTTGTTCAAACTCCTGTTTGGATCATTTTGTGTCCGTCAGAAGGTTTAGTCAAGGTTAAAGGCATGTGATGTTGAATCAGTTGTTCCGGGTAAAGCGTTTTTCTCAGAAACTGAACAAAACTCACTTGTTTTGAGTGACACGGTCTTCTGTGCTACTGATAATAATAAACATATCTTAAAAATAATAAAGGATGCATGAAACAAAAAGCCAGCAACAATAACCTGAATGGACCTCTCTTGGATGATTTGATAATCTCTTGGAACTGCAGAGTTTATGTTTTTCTCTTCTCACGTTTCAGTTTTTCCAGGAAGGTTTAGCAACTGTGAGAAAATAGTCTTTACTACAGAGAGTCTTATTAAGCAACTCTGTGGGATTATCATGTGTTTGTACACCCTGGTCCTCCATCTACATGCTTCGTGTGGTGGGGGAGGACGGGGAGGGGGTGCTGTTGCTGAGAACCCCACTCTAGCCCAGCAGTAACTTCCATGTGAACTGTATTCTAACTTTTTTCCAAGAAAAGCTCACTATCTCAATGGCTACAGGCCCTAATTCATCAAGCGCTGGCTGACACATTTTTAAAAATGATTCACTTGGCTCACAATCACACAGGCTTTAATGTGACAACATGCGTTACTGTACTGATAGATTAGGATATGCTAAAACCAAGTGCAGGATGGAATTTTGCTCTTCAAAGGACGGAAAATACCGTCGGAATGATATAGCCACTGAACTTGAAATTCTGTACCAAAATTTGTCCCGAGCTTCGTCAAAATAAAACATTAAAGTACCAATAAAACCCTCGCTGTATGTAAACATGATGGATGATGGGTCCATAGACCCTTCTTGATGTGAAATAAAATAAGTATGGAAAAGAAGCAACTCAACAAGCTTAAAACAAGTGAAACTATCAAGTAATGCAAATCCTCCCAGAAGGTTTTTGTAACCTGAACAGAACGAAGGGCCAAACGATCACACGCCGAGCGTAGCCTGGTCAACGCAGTGCCCTTCTTCGGTTGAGGCCGACAGGGCACCAGGCATCTTGAAAGTCCATGTTGCAGCTGTGTCCAGCAGGCATGCTAGGCTAGACGGTCAAAACAGTTGTAAATCGGCCTCCTGGCTGGTCTACCGGAGTTACGGTCGACGGCTTGGCGAGTGCTAGTTCAGAGGAGATGGTATTTCGCCTTTGTCACTGCCAGTCTCAGGGCTACGGCAACAAACTCACAATACGAGGGGGGGATTGACATGAAGAGAGAGGGTGTCATTTGTTACTAAATGGGATAAAATCTGAAACAAAATCTTTAAGAGAAACAGTTGCAAGTCATCATTTGGTCAGCCGGTTCATGAAAGGTGCAAATTGTTTGCATTCCCCAGAGAGCATCACGTGTCCCTGCGTGGGACCTTCCCCTTCGACCCAATGTGTACTGCGGACCTGAGATGTGTCTCCCTTCTTTTGGCTATTAGATATTGTGGTGTCCCCAGGGGTTGGGCGACACGCACGGACCTTGCAGAGGGCGTAGGCAAGTTCAAGAACCAGGAGGCAGTATTCAAAACCAAAATGATAATTTATTATACTAACAAACACAAAACAAAGGGTGGGGTCTTCAGGGGAATACAAACACAAAGTCCACAAATCCTTTTCTCGTTGTCAATGTCCAATCCAATTCAAAATCCAGGTCCAAGTCCGCAATCCAGTCCGTAGTCAAAATCCCAAAGCAATCCAATACACACAAACAAACACACTCCAACACTCCTTCCTAATCCTGGCTAGTCAACGACTTCACAGGTTCTTTCTCTCCAAATACTCACACAGCACTCCTTCCCAAACACGTTCCTACTCCTCTCCCAGTGTAGTGGGAATCAGCCCTTTAAATAGGCCTTGAAATGGCCTTCAGCTGGTCGTTAGTCCCGTTACTTTCACTCGGCTCAGGTGTTTCTGGAGGCTGCTGGGAAATGTAGTGTTTCCTGGCTCCCATGTGTTGTAGGCCAGGCAGCCATTTCCTAGTGCAGCCCATTGGGCTGCCACAATATGTACATTTACATTTACATTACATTTAGCAGACTCTCTTATCCAGAGCGACTTACAAGATGTTCATTAATACATGGTAAGATCGATCATAGTTCATGCAAGAGATTAGTGCAGTAATACAGTAATAGACGTCATTGTTGTCAGGTATGTATTAAACATGATGGTGAACTGCTCTCTCCACGAGCCCCACATGTCTGCAACCATGGCCTGAGGATATTGGGGCGACACTGGCCAAAACCGTCTTTTCTACCAAAGGTAATGTCACCCCCTGCATCTTAACCAAGCTTTAGAGCTGGTGGCCTTTCACCCTCCGCCTTTCAAATAGGGAGGAGGATGAGGCGGCTAACCGCCTGTGACCCTGTGCGGGCCTCTGCGGTGTTGCATCGTTACATCGATGCGACGGCTGTATTTCACAAGGTCGTGGTATCAGCTGTTTGTCTGTTATGGCAATGAGGTGCGCCTGTCTTCGTGAAGACTCTCACACCGGGTCGCGGACGCGATTTCCCCACGCACACGCGATGTTCAGGACATCCCCGGCAGGGCCTCGGTGACGCGCCACTCAACCAAGAGCATCACCACCTCCTGGGTATTCAACTTCAGGAGATCTGCGCGGGGTCACATGAGTTCACACCATGTACATTCTCCAAGCACTACAGCAGGGCTGGGCAAAGAGGGCCGTATCTGTTTCTGGATTTCATTTTTTACATTTTTACATTTTAAGCATTTAGCAGATGCTCTTATCCACAGCGACTTACAAGATGTGCATTAATACATGGTAGGAACAATCATAGTTTGCGCAAGAGATCAGTGCAGTAATACAGCGATAGACATCATTGTAGGCAGCTGCATACCATACCTGTAACACTGGGAAGGAAAAGGTTAATTATTTTATTTTATTTTTTAATTAAATGAGAAGGCAGGGATACATATACAAGAAGTGTTGAGCAGGTCAGCAGTGGTGATGACAATTGGCTACATGTACAGAATTCAGTGGTAGTGGAGTCTGAAAAGGTGGGTTTTGAGTCTCTTGCGGAAGATCGGAAGTGATTCCGCGGTCCTGACCGATTGCGGAAGGTCGTTCCACCATCGAGGGGTCAGGACAGAGAAGAGGCGAGACCGCGAGGAGCGGCTGCCGGGCGCCCGGAGGGATGGGACAGTCAGTTTGCCAGAGGAGGCTGAGCGGAGGGGTTTGGCTGGGGTGTAGGGTGTGATGAGTGTCTGGAGGTAAGGGGGAGCAGTTCCTCTAGCCGCCTGAAAGGCAAGCACCAGTGATTTGAATCTGATGTGTGCTGTGATGGGGAGCCAGTGCGGAGAGGAGAGTAGAGGGGTGACGTGGGTGAACTTGGGTAAATTGAACACTAGACGTGCGGCAGCATTCTGGAATAGTTGCAGTGGCTTGATGGCACAGGTCGGTAGGCCTGCCAGCAAGGAATTGCAGTAGTCCAGACGCGAGATCACCAGGGCCTGGACCAGGAGTTGTGTGGCCTCTTGGGTGAGGACTTCATGCCAACTTGGATTTCATGCCAACTTCTGTTCTTAATTATTTAATTAGCCCCACTCTTTTACATGATCTGACATTTTAGCTACGTTTTCTGTTAAGCTCATGAATGACAGCTACAGTTTACTGTAATTTAATCTGAGAGTGAACCGGCATTAATACATACAGCTAATTCGTTAATTGAGCCAGGGTTCATTGGTAGGAACAAAAGCCTGCATACACACCGGCCCTCCAGGACCGGAATTGCTCACCCCTGGACTACAGCATCAATGTGGCTTTCCTGCCGATGGTTGGCGTGGCGAACTTTCCGGTTGTCTCTGCCTGAGGCATGTGCACGTCCCTTGTGACGCTGTTGACATAGCGTCTCCAATAGTTACACCTCCTGGCCTGTCCGGAACCTCGCGTAACCATGGTTGCATTCGTAACCTTTCATTTTTGTTTCAACCGGAATTGGAATTCCTGAAGTAAAATGACCTGTTCATTGTTTTTAAATTAGACACTTGATTTGTAATGGGGTAATGAGGGTAATTATGACTAACATTACCCTCTTAATACCACGTTATGTCAGAAACACAGTTTATGTTACAAATATGATATATTCACTGAAGGACTTTTATCGAGTCAGGTCAGTTACTCAGACAATAGCACTTTCATTTTCTTTGAATGTGCTGTGGCAAATATTTTTTCCTTTTTAAAGAGGTTACATTTTCACTTGATTCATTGACAGACCTACAGCTAAAATCAGTGAAGTCATAAATCACGTGGAAAACCTGGCGATTGAAACTACACCATTTTGTGGAAAAGGTCAGGGTTCGGACAGAGCTAATGGTCATGAGCCAAGCCGGCATTATATTACACTCTGTTTCAGCACAAAATAATGGAGCCTAGACACATTTTTTCAACAACCTTAATTAATCAAGAGATTGGCTGTAAGAAAACCAGCGTACACAGGGGCACTCCAGCACCGAGTGATCATTGATCTAGAGCAGGGAACCCCCGGGTGTACGCTGTTTTTTCTTACAGCCAATCTCTTGATTAATTAAGGTTGTTGAAAACGTCTGTAAATCCTACCATCATTTTTTCCTTAAACTTGTTTTTAGCACGATGCAGGTTTGTCTCATTGCCAATTCCTCTGTCACTGAACTCTTCATTTTACAAACATGGTTTACTGTCAGGGACCTGGGGCCGTATGTACAAAGAGAGTGCTGATCTAGGATCAGGTTTCCCCTGTCTATATCCTAACCGTATCCATTATGAGCTAAAAGGCTAAACTGATCCTAGATCAGCACTGCTACTCTTAGAATCTTTGTACATAATGGCCCCAGGTCTCCACACTTTCATCAATTAGGCCCCCACTGATTTCACCTCCCAGTCTATAATTGAATCAAATAGAAAACGAAGCCTAACCTCTTTCTATAGGGTCCGGGTGTCATACAGCACATTACAGAACATCAAAGCATTAGTTGATCTTAAAGTCCTTTGATGTGAATATGGGACATGTATTGTCCGTGGCATGCATAGCTATTTATGACATACCTTAACAGAGTAAATCATGCTGTAATAGAAATAGAAGTGTCTAATTAAGTTAATTAATTAACATCTACTTATAATTCAGAGGTTGCCATTACGTTTGGAACGAAAACCAGCGTACACAGTGGACCTCCTGGGCCGAGGTTGGGGACCATGGATCTAAACAAGGCCAGTTAGTGAAAACTAGGTCAAAGGACTACGATTTTTTCTATCATGTGTGTCTTCAATCTGTGCCCATTCCCAGCGCTTACTGGGGGTGAAAAGAGTGGTGTAATAATACGTAATAAAAGCAAAACAAAATGTAACGCTGGAAATGAAACAGTTGCTTAAATGTAAAAAAAATATCTTACATTTCAAATAAAAATATCTGTACACTGCCTCATCGCTTGCTCAATCCTGGGATGAGCTCAACCATCAAATAACGACGTTCCTGGAAATTGAATTAAGTGTACACGTCGTTACATACAGAACGTGGACTGGAAAATTAAGTGTAATTGGAAGGACAAAATGAACAGTCTCCAAAAATGAATAGCCGGGGAAAAAACCGGTCAGAAAGGTGGGCGAGATGAGGTGTAGTATTTACTCAATTTGTTATGAATATGTTGTCATTACGAAACGTGATAAGTATATAGGAGGGTTGATCGGGAGTTTAGATGAGGCGTGAAGCGCATTATCTGCACAGGAATGAGTTAATCCCGTGACGGGTGGATGTTTAACAGACAGACAGACAGACAGACAGAGGGGCGGCGTTACGTGCGCTCTCCCTGCGAGGCCGCGGGGTTCATATGAGGTAAGGATCCGTCCTCGCCTGAACTTCCCCGGTGGAGGAAACATATAGGAGCTGCGGCGTGCAGAGCCGAGCAGAAAGCAGCGAGGCGAGGTGGGAGAGCGACGGGGCAGCGCGCACTGTGTTTATACATACACACCAACAGACCTTTTATACTCGAGCTGATATTAAGTCAAACCTGGCAACTGTTCCAGTTGTTCTACGTCTAGGACATATTTACACCTTGAACATCGCCGTGAATAGCTATAATTATCTCAAAGGAATAAAAACGAACTTACTGACGGATTTCTTCACAGGTAAGATAACTGTATTTTAATCTGTATTTTTGACGATGTATCACAAGTTGTATTACTAAAACAACAATGTCAACATACGTTATATTTATGCTTCAATTTATGAGACGGAGTATGAACTGAACTGTAGCCTGTACGTGATAGCTCGTTTGTCAAAGTTGTAGCGGTTGTGAACGATGTCATTTGCATTTTATGAGAGAGTTAAGCTCGTAGGCCTACATATTTATCATAAAGTTAAAATCCTTTTCTTGTTTGTTTTGTATATTCCTTTGCCGCTGTGTGTCAGAATATATTAATAATTTTCCCCGAAGTTCAACGGGTTGACGTGATAAAGATTTATATAACAGGAGCTGTGTTATTCGATGTATAAATAACCCGCTGGCATCGCGCCTGCAGATGAATGTAATGCGAGTACAGGATGTTCGGACGCACCGAACCCGTGATAATGTTGCATAACCAAAGAAATGTCATTTTAGGGTGAGGCCCGAATTAAAGTCTTGCTATGTGTTGTTTATTAATCAACTATTAGTTTCAGCATGTTTCTGGAAAACTAGTGAAGGCGAAAAATGTATTTTTGACTTGGCATATTGACTTGACATATATCGCGAATAGTACCGTGGGTTTGTGTGTTACTTGCGTGCTGTGAACACTTTGCTTCAAGCTGAGAATGAAAAAAACAGGCGCCACAAATAGACTCGCTTATGTAGGTCAACGCTGATTTACTAAACGAAGGCGGTGCGTAGTTGAGTTAAACTAGCCTACATTCTCACTTGATCGGTTTGAAAATATTATCGTAATATTGTAAGCACGTTTTTTAAAATAAGTAATTGTAACGTGTTAAAATGTGCCTTCCATTTAAAGTTATTTCAGTTATTTCACTATCATAGGTCAGTAGTTTTGAATTCTAGGTCCGTGGTTTGGTCTAAACTGAAAGCAACGATTTTCTTCAATGAATACGATTTTGTATACCACCACAAAAAAACTGTGGAATCGTATTCCCTTGCGCACTTGAGTAGTTTCAGCGAACACAACAGGAAAAAGCATGTCGTATAAAGTATTTAATGACTGCTTGGCTTATTGTATATTTAGTCTGCACCCGTACAACATGGCCACCTTGTAGTGTTACTGGAAAGATGTAACTGCTTACGTAATCGTGCTGTAACAGATCTTACATAACATTTACAGAAATTCCTCACACCTCGTATCCGTGTCACTTCCCTCTGTGTGCCACTAGGTGGAGCCGTTGCCGCGCGGAAGATCGGTCTGCAAGTCAGAGGGGACTCTAATCTGACGGCATCCTTGACGTCATCTTCCAGCGCCACACCTCATTCAGAAGCCAGTTAGCACTGAAAGGGTGAGCCCATAAACCTGATGAGCGTGGCAGTGAAGGTGTCGGAGGAGAACGCCGAAGACATGACGGGACAGAGCGATCCAGTTCTGCAGGAGCTGGTGTCTCCCAGGACGTCGAGCGCCGGACGGCTGGAGGCGGAGCCCGCGGAGGGAGCAATGTCCTTCACGGACGAGACGGTGTCCATCCTGACGTCCAGCAGCCTGCTTGGCGCGTTCGCTGCTGGGGCGGTCCTCGGCTCTGAAGCGCAAGGAGACTGGGGACAGCAGCAGCAGCAGCAGCAGCAGCAACGCCCTGCGACGCAAGCGCGAGTTCATCCCGGACGAGAAGAAGGACGAGGGCTACTGGGACAAGCGCAAGAAGAACAACGAGGCGGCGAAGCGGTCGCGGGAGAAGCGGCGCGTGAGCGACATGGTGCTGGAGAACCGCGTGATGGCGCTGCTCGAGGAGAACGCTCGCCTGAGGGCTGAGCTCCTGGCGCTCAAGTTCCGCTTCGGCCTGGTGAAGGACACGTCCGACCCGCCCGGCCTGCCCCCGCCTGCCGCCCCGCGCTACTACCTCCCGGCCCGCGGAGAGGGGGGTCACCCCGGCGGCCCTCCCCCCGGCCCCGCCCCAGGCTGCCCCTACGCCCCGCGGGGCGCCCGGGACGGCGGCAGCAGCAGCAGCGCGTCGGAGGACTCTGGCTTCTCCACGCCGGGGGGCTCCAGTGTGGGCAGCCCCGTGTTCTTCGACGACCGGCTGAGCGATCAGGGCAAGCTGTCGCCGCGCAAGGGCGAGGAGCCGGGGTTCGAGCCCCACCCGCCCTGCCCCGTGGCGCCCGACCCCGGGGCGGACAGCATGAAGAGCCTGCCCCACAAGCTCCGCTTCAAGACCTCCGGGGTCGGAGACGGGGCCGACGCAGGGGGGGCCGGAGCGAGCGCGCGCAACCCCCTGCAGCCGACGGGACGCGGCGGAGGGATGAGGAGCCAGGCCCAGTTCGTGGGGGGCGAGGGTGTGGGCGCCTGGCAGCAGCAGCAGTACCCCAGGCCGGAGCAGCAGTGTTACCCCCCCAGCCCAGCGGATACCCCTTCCACCCCCCTCAGGAGCACACGGACTCGCAGTACCACACAGAGAACCACGTGCTCAAGTCCCAGCTCAGCTCCCTCAGTGAGGAGGTGGCTCAGCTCAAGAAGCTCTTCTCTCAGCAGGTGCTGTCCAAAATGAGCTAAGGGCCCTGGGGCACCAGGGGCTCTACCCTGCTGGACGCTTCAGCCAGTCTAAAATAAAGTGAGAGAAAGACAGACAGACAGCACAGCAAAGACTTGTAGACATTTGCTCTTTTATTTTCTACTGTGCTACTACCCCTGCCAACATAAACTGGAAGAGGCTCAACCTCTCTAATATTGTGAGCTAATACTTTAAAAAAATTTCCACTTTGTTCTGTCAGGGGGCGCTCTTTGCTCCGCCCAACGTAAGCAGCCACAGTCAGGTATCGGGTTGAACTGGGTCACAGAGGGATCGAGATGTTTCTTTGCTCTCTGCCTCAGACCTGTCTGGTCCATCTCCATCTCTTCAGAACCCGAGCGACACTTCTGCACTGCCCCAAACCGTCTGATCCCCTTCGTCAGAGACCGCGAGGACTGTGAACACCGATACCCTCAGGACGTCCACGCCTCACACACACGTAGCTCCCTTTTACATGCAAGCTGTTTAGAGCAGTGGTTCTCAAACCTCTCCTTAGGTTTGAGAACCACTCATTACCATCAACTCATTACTACTTAACGAGCATTGATTAGTTGAATCAGGTGTGCTGGTGGTGGAATTGAACAAATACATGGACTGGCTGGGGGTCCCTAAGGAGAAGTTTGAGAACCACTGCTCTAAAGGCACCCTGCAGTCTTGCAACTTCTGGGTCTGGTAGATTTTGACCAGACTACACTCTCTGTCTCTGGCTCTCTGTGGGTGCACACATGAGCGTGTTTACAGTGTTGCAGAAGCTACCAGACCCCAGAAATCTTTTGTTTTGTGAGATTCACACAGCATTACCCTTCAGAGCAAAACCACGTGGTTAGCCTGCGCTAAACTGTCATCAGCCCACAAACCAATAGGAGCTCTCTTCTCACCGTCAACCCGGGTCCACCAGCAAGTGAACAATGTACTTCTCATGGGTTTTAACAGCAAGCTGTGTGTTTATATTCCTCTCTTTCCCCCCTCTGCATATTTACTGTAAGGTCACAAGTCATGATGGGAGTGATATCACTTCCCTTTTCAGTGATGTCACTTCCCTTTCCAGTTTGCCATTGCACACATTCTGAAATGTCAGTTACAACCAAATTTTTACACACTCACGGTTAACACCAGTTTTAAACAAACAGTTATCTTCGCAAGGGCATCTCATGCCTGCTCTGTGCAGCACATAACCTGGGTCTGAAAAGGTAGATAGGCTTGGAGAGTTGTAGTTGCGTTTATAAAAGAGAAAAATAGGTGTGATATCGGCAACCTTTGATCCGATTTCGGGCTTCACCGAACCCTAGCACCAACATTTCGCTTCCCTATCGCTGGCTTGAGTGTTACAGTCTTCAGTAACCGTTTCGATGTGTGCAGGTAACTCACACACCACAACACCATTGCACGGTGGACATGGTCATACATTCCACTGAGAAATTAAACGCTGTAGACCTGGAACTGAAAATCCACTGGAAAGCTATTTTCTTGACCATATCTATGCGCTTTGTAAAACACAAAGTGCAGACTGGGTCACCCTCATTAAGAGCATTTAACCAGGAAATGAAAATGATGTCAGAGGTTAGCACACAGCCACGAGGGCTCTAAAACCAGCGATCGTTTAGAGGTCACCTTGAACACAGGGGGGCCACCATTACTGTTAGAATCCCAAACAATTCCTTTCAGATATTTCCAACTAGGTTTTGTGCTCATAGTCATAACAGGCACCTATGCCACATCGTACTGTACAAACTACTGAACATGCAGGATCACTCTGCAACACTGAAACTCTTCTGTGGTCTGTGGTACACCATGATATAACACTAAGTACACCGCTGCTTTGTATTGCCCTTTTTGTTCAACATCGTTCTGCAACCGTAACTTGTTGTATTTTCATGTCTATACACAGAACCATTGTTCCATACAATGCTCAGAAATATAGTTTATTTAATGGACATTGCATTTTAAACCAATAGATTTAGATTATGCGATTGTCTTGTAATATAATATGCAATACGTTTTATGTACTTGTAAATAAATATTTCCTTTTTTTGTTTTTAAATGCTGGCTGGTTTTTGGTTTTGATTTAAAACAATTCTGTCTGGAATAAAGAGTGACCCGTCCAGCCACATCACAGGATCCAGTCCACACTGCCGACCTCGGATACAGGTGTTGCATTTCAAAATGGCTGCCCTCAATGGAATCTGAGCAATAGAATCTGGTCTGACTAACAGACCAGTTCAATACAATGGCCCTTGTGCACAAACCCATCACAAAAGCTCATATGCCAGAGAGAGGGGGGGTGAAACTATCAGGGTTCCCACGCATCATAGAAAAGCCTTGAAAATCATTGAGAATCATTCTTTCATGGAAAGTCATGGAAATGTCTGATTCCATGTAACGTTATATATTTTTTTCTTCTTTTCTGATAACATTACCGCAAAATTTCTGTTCCCCTGCCACGGCAGTTCACACACACACACACACACACACACACACAATGCCCCACAGGCCTCCTCACCTTCCTCAGACACCGTGACGACTGAATGATGCCATGATAACAGCTTTTCACAAGGTGACATCATGCCAATAGCTTGCCAACTGCTGGTTGTTGCACAGTGTGTGTTAATGATAAACATATTTAGCAAACTAGTTTACAAACCATCTACCAGCAATGAGCGGATAGCTCCATTAGCCATTGTTGTTTTCACAAAGGCATCATCAAAATGATGGTAGAACTTTTTCAACAACTTTAATTGATCAAGAGATATGCAGTAACATAAACCAGAATACACAGGGGGTATACCTGGGACTGAGTACATGTTCATAAAAGAAGATTAATAACTACATGTATTTATAGAATGATAATCACAATAAACGATGTGTGCTGTACTACATTGTCAACACAGTGCCCTCCAGAATTATTGGCACCCCTGCATTTAGCACCCTCTCCTTGCCAAGATAACAGCACTGAGGCTTCCTCTATAATACTTGATGAGGTGGGAGAACACATAGCAAGGGGTCTGAGACCATTCATCCATACAGAATCTCTCCAGATCCTTCAGAGTCAATGGGGTTTAGGTCAGGAGACTGGGGTGGCCATTGCAAAAGCTTGATTCTGTGGTCAGTGAACCATTTTTGTATGTATCTGGAGGTATGCTTTGGATCCTGCTGGAAGATCCAACCATGACCCAGTTTCAGCCTCCTGACAGAGGCAGCCAGATTTTGATCTAAAATCTCCTGGTACTTGATGGAGTCCATGATGCCAGGTATCCTAACAAGTTTCCCAGGGCCTTTGGAAGTAAAACAGCCCCACAACATCACAGATCCACTACCATACTTCACAGTGGGGATAAGGTTATTTTCTGCATGACCATCCCTCTTTTTACGTCAAACCCACTTCTGCTGTTTGTTACCAAAAAGCTCTATTTTTGTCTCATCTGACCATAGAGCCCGGTTACACTCAAAGTTCCAGTGACGTTTAGCAAACTCCAGGCGCTCCAGACGTTTGTGGTTTGATGACAGCACAGGCTTTCTTCTGGCAAGCCTTCTAAATAGCTTGTTGGAGGTGCCATCTAGTAGTAGTTTTGGAGATTTGGTGACCGCAAGATACAACCAACGTCTGCAATTCTCAAACTGTGATCCTTGGAGACATTTTTGCCTCTCTAACCATCCTCTGGGTGGGGGCAAAATACATGTGCGTCCTCTTCCAGGAAAGTTCATCACAGCTCCAGTTGTTTTAAACTTCTTAATTATTGCCCTAATAGTGGAGATGGGTATTTTCAGGCATGTAGCTATTTTCTATAGCCATTGCCTGATTTATGAAGGTCAACAACCTTTTGTCTCATTTCATTTGTGTATTCTCTGATCTTCCCCATGTTAATGGATGACTAAGGGAGTTTGGCCTGTGTGTCACCTCATATTTATACCCCAGTGAAACAGGAAGTCATGGATGACCACTTAAGACTTCCTAAAGACTCTTGAACGAAACAAAATCTATATAAATGGGAATATATTTAATTTAGATTTTGTTCATAAGAATTTCTATTGGTACCAATAATTGTGACATGTGTTTTTGAGAAAAATATGGATTTTCTTTTTCTTTTTATAATTTTACTTCATTTAAAGGTGTAGGATCAAGGTAATGAACAACAAAGACATTTTTTTTTTTTTTTGCTCATCTTTTCTGGCAAGGGTGCCAATAATTCTGGAGGGCACTGTATATATATATATATCAAAGTCTCTACACCAGATGGAACTTATGTTCAATAATTTATTATGAATTATTAACATGCCATACCAATAACAAGGCCAAAAAAAAAATGGATTTCACTTCCTTCCATACTGTAATAAATTGATATTGAGTTTATTTTTTTTGCAGCGTGCAGATATTCCAAAACTTATTTTGTACCGGAGCCAGCCTGTCCCAACAGACACATGCAATCAGGGCACCAGGTTTTAGGCCTGCCAGTCACTGGCCTGCACAGGCATCAGGCATCTCCCCTCTGAAGGGCAGGCCCAGCATGACCAGACACACAGCGTTGAATTGAACATTGGACTTATATAGCGCTTATATAGCACAAGAAACCCAAAGTGCTTTACAATGATAGGGGCAACTCACCTCAATCACCACTATTGTGCAGCACCCACCTGGGTGAACACGACAGCAGCCATAGTGCACCAGTACAAACTCACTACACATCAGATACACAGTGGAGAGGCGACGAGGGAGGGAATGAATCAATTCCATATACTATGTATATAGTCTTGGTTGGGAATTTGGCCAGGACACCGGGTTAACACCCTACTCTTCTTCGAAAAGTGCCATGGGATCTTTTTCTGAGAGCCAGAACCCCACTTCTTACCGTCCCATCCGAACAACGGACATGTAGTCCCGTGGGATCGAACCCACAACCTTGGCATTGCCAGTGCCATGCTCTACCAACTGAGCTACAGGACTACAACTTCAGTCAGTCAACACCCTGGGACACAGCAATGCTGAGCCTGGCACAGCCCAGAGTGGAGCAGGAGGAGGAGGAGGTGGCCGGGTGTGATGCGACAGACAGGCCAAGCAGGGTCAGGGATTCATCCAACACAATTAGATGTACAAGCTGTTGCTGAAACAATACTGTTATATATATGTTAACCATGTCTAATATAACAATTAACAGATGAGTAACTACGGTAAGTACCAATAGACAAACTTAGGTAAGTATGAATGGGTAAACCAACATAAAACAAATACCATGGCCTGGATTCAATCAACATTTGTCCTTAGCCTAACTTTGATCCTGGATTAAATGAAAGTGTTCGCCAAACTATTTTTCTATGTGAAGAAAGAAAAAGAGTCCAAGTCCAAGTTGACCCTGCGCTCAAACCTCTCTGATGGTGTGTGTGCATCTAGGAGAGATATGCGGAAAGATGCTTTCTGTGTAGCGATGAGCTCATGCCATCTTCCCTCCCCTCTCCCCCTGGAGGGCAGCCAAACGCCGCTCCCGAACAGGACTCCCGGTCAGAGTCAGGTTGCTGCAGCCGGGGCTCAAACCCTGGGCAACCTGCACTTAGAATGAGCACCTTTACCGGTTGCTTTGGTCCCCTTTTACTGTATTATTTGAAATTTGTCTGCCAAAACAAGTTTTTCAACATAGGTTTGGATGTGAATTGTAAGATAAAACTGAATTGTGATTTAAAACTGGGCAGACAGCAGCACAGACTAAAGAAATTATGATCTCATAAAAATGGTTATTTAAAAGCAGTCTGTCCACAGCAACAGGTTTATGATAGCTATTATTTATGATATATTATAACTGCATGTTGATCCGGTAATGTAATTGTGAGACGTGTGTTCACTGTGTGCCGTTCTGGAGTGGGGACAAAGAGAATGTGCTCCTCTGAGCCAGCACTCGCCAAGCCGTCAACCGTAACTCCGGTACACAGAGCCACTCCTATACGCAGCGAACTCATGTCGGCTTCCCTCCCCCCTCCCTGGGGCGGACAGCCAATTGCCGCCCCCTAGTGGCACTCCCAGCCAGAGCCGACTTTGGTGCGGCTGGTGGAATCAAACCCCAGTCGCAGTGGCCAGTGTCGAATGTTGTAACCGCTAGACCACCCGGGAGGCCATGCTACAAAGTCTCAAGATGTGCGAAATTGGTATACAGCCATATTTTGGGTCAGATCATTAAAGTTAATTCACTGATTGTAGTAATGTCATGTGACCAGCAGGTGCAGCCTGAGCCACACCCACCTATGAGGAAAAACCCTCATGAGCACGTTGGTGGGAAGACCCCACACAGATAATATTCAAGCAAATGAATTACATGGAGCCCTGATGGTTCACAAAATATCTTTAATTTTATCAGGTCACAGCATGCCTGCCATCCCAATACACACACACACACACACACACACTATTTGTGTGGTAACTAAACTAATACACATTCAAATATACTAATACAAAGCCAAATATACAAATAAACTTTCAAATTAATTAATACACCACCAAGCACACCAATATACCACTAGGTATACTTATATTGTATTGCTTCTTTTACATTTTATTAAAAATTTTATTTTTTTTTTTTTGCCTTGTTTCTGGTGAGCTTGAAAAAGGCAACACATGAATTTTGAAGTTAAGGGCAAATTTTGTTGAATCCAGGGGTAAATGTTGATTTACCATTTAAACGTAGAGCCTCAAGCTAAATTTCCAACAGCTGTTGAACATTTTGACCTTCATTCTAATCCTTTTGAGAACATTTACATTTTTTAGTCTTTGCAAAAACAAATGCACCACCAGGGGGCAGCAATGATTACATATAATTGGTAGTTCAAAAAAATTGATTAGGCATTGCCTTATAGTCATTGTTGACAAGATAAATAATGCTTATATTCCCAACGATTTGCTAAAATCATACATCAAAAACTGTGTTAGTGTTTATCAAGGGCTCTGAAATTGGCCAGAAATGTGTAAAACCATAATGAATGTGTTTGTCCCTGTTCCGCTTTGTAAACCGTGAACGTCATCAGAACTGAAGGCATGCGATGTTTAAAATATGTTACAAGCCAAAGAAAACTACAGGGAGGGTTATTTTGCTGTGCAGTGGGTTACATCTCAGCGCGCACTTGTTCAGTCTGGTCAGACTCACGTCCTGGCTGTAGACACTAGGCAGGGGTGGGTGGCATTGTGTGTAGGCACACATCTTCAAAACGTATAATTATTATTACTATTTTTTACATTATCTGCTTAATTAATTGGATGAATTAAATGGCATGCTTCCCTCTCCAGGCTCCGAGGGGATACTGCACATACTGAATGACAAGATATTGCTGCAGAAACACAGTGGAGCAGAGAGGCTTAAGGCATGTTAGGAAAAGAACAAGGTCTTACTGGCTCCATCCCCCTGGCTCATTTTCTCAAATGCATACTTTGAGGGCCTCCGGCGTGGTCTAGCGGTAAGAGCGTTCGACGCTAGCAACGGCGACTGGGGTTCTATTCCACCGGCCGCGCCAGTTTTGGCTCTGTCTGGCAGTGGCACAATTGGCTGCCTGCCCCAGGGGGGAGGGATAAAAGCCGATAAGAGCTCGCTATATATAGGAGTGGTCCTGTGTGTTACGGTGACAGGATTCGGATTAGGTGGGTACCGGCTCAAAGGAGGCAGTGGAGCGCTCACTACCGGCCGGACTACAGCAGCGAGTTCTTATACGAGAGAGGGGATAATTGGCATGAAAAAGAGAGGGGGGTATAATTGGATACTAACAGTGGGGGGGAAATGGGGAAAAACAGCTCAAATAATCCATTTAAAAAAAGCATACTTTGATCTGTCTGCTGCACAGCAAATTTGAATGCCGGAATTCAACACCCTTGGAGTTAAATGTAACACTTTGAAAGTGTATATATGGAAACCACCACCAAAGTGTTAAATTAACACTTTCCAAAGTGTTGCCAATATAACACTATCATAGTGTTACTGTACCAACACTAAGAGTGTAAGATGTGAACACCACCTGTGAACACCAACACAGATAAGAGGAACACTAATAGTGTTGGCTGCAGCCAACACTGTTAATGTTGTAATTTTACACTGTCCTGGTGTATAGTAACACTACGGTAGTGATAAAGTCTTCTCCCATTTAACACCTTTAAGAGTTAAAAATGTACACTAGGCTAGTGTTGAATGTACATTATACTGGTGTTAGGTTTCACATTAGCCTCAACCCTCTGGGAGTTGAAAATGAACACTTATCTAGTGTCAAATGCAGTGTATTGGTATTATGATGTACAACAAACTGGTGTTAAAAGTTCCAATAAGCAATAAATCATAGACATCAGCATGTAACAATAAGTGTTTATTTTATTTTTTATGTTTTAATTAAACATCATAAAACATTAATACATTCTCAAAAAACAAAACAAAAAATATCCCACCCCCCAGATTAATAAAGGCTTATCTTATCATTAGAACATTAAACAAAATGTTTAATCCCCCGGGATCAATAAAGGCTTACACCACATAGCTGTCCAAGACAACATAAAACAATGTGTCACTGCCACTTGCAGACATTTGCAGATCAAAAGGCTTATAAAATTGCAGTGCATCAGGTTTGATGACTGAAAGACTATCCTGCTTAACAACATTAAAGGCATGAAGATGCTCAACAAATAAACTTTCCAGGTCTAATACCAAAAAATAAATTTCAGCTCTCATTAAAAAAATACACACAATCTGGCCAAACACTGGTATCTCTTCCATCAAGTCTAAGCAGACAACAAGACCGGTGCGATACTCAATACCTTGACATATGACCACGGTGTGACACTTACTTCATTAGACAGATCAAGCTGGAAATGCTCTGAAATAATCTCACCATTTTCAAGATCAGTCAACATTTCTGTTTTAACAGGCCCAGACTCAATGCCTTTGATGGCAAGGGATTCCCAATGATATGCAATAGCTATTTGGTGTTTCTTTGCTAGGGATTTGGTTATGTTCTTAAAGTTTTTTATGCTGGACTTGAAAAATTTGTGTTTGGCTTCATATCTCATGGTCCACACATGTACCAACGGACCAATTTGACGAATGCATTCAGGATAGTGGATCATGAAGTGATGTTTTGGAATGAGACTATTTAGAGGATACAACTCGGTGAACAAACCATGATGCTCTGCTATAAGATGTTTCAAAATATTGTCATTCCCTCAGTAATGCTGGGAGAAAATATTATATTGACAATATGCAACAGCAGCAACAGTAAATACCAGTGTCTGTTACCCTCTGGGACTACATCACCAAATATGAGCGGAATGTTCCTAATAAGACACAGTGTTTGACTGGCATTGAGTCCAATGCCGTTGCCAGCATGTTGAAGGTTTATCCTTGTTGGACGGTTCTTTTTGTCCAAATATCCATAGTTGAAGGCATACACTCTTTGGAGAATGCCTTCACGAAATAAAATTGGCATCCAAATATAAAAACAACAGCTTGATTTCATATTGTGCTACACCTTCTAAGATGTCATGCATTATGTCAAACACAAAGTTATCACATACGTTGAAGTATGTCAAGGTATTGAGTATGCTATTATGTTTGATACCATAACAATGGCCTTGACCTGGGTTCTGAATGAGATTACTGTAATGTTCCTCATTTAACAGTTTGGTGCGCAAAATCACCCGTGGATCATCCTCACTGAACACAGTCTGAGCTGATGTTTTGTCAGTGAGACACATCCTACAGTAATAGTTTGCACTGAAAGATTCCACATATCCAAGAATGCTATTTACACCTAGATTGTCACCTGTAATCTGTGCAATGGTACCATAGATAGGTTGCTCAGCAAATGACACTTTCATTCCCTGTTCCAGTAGTTTTATATCATCAAGCAATGGACTAAGTATTCTGTCAATGCCATACTTTTTCCCATCCTGAGAGTGAAACAATGAAATGAGATGGATATTCATTAGAGAAGAATTCAGGCGCGGTGGTAGGTTACGAAGTGTGAAATATAAACATCCAAGTTTATGAATGCCTTGTTTAGACCCTAATGGGTTTGCCGTTTCAAAGTCGTCATAATAAACTTGGATTTGAAGAGCATTACTGTACTTGGAATACAAAGGATGTTTTTTATAATACTTTCCATCAGAAAAATCTTCATACATGTCACTGTGTCTTTTATAATGAATGTGTTGACATACTTCTTCATTCTTGAAAATAAACTCCAAGGTCTTCAAGATGGGTACATAAATGAAAGTGTCATTGACTGGTACCTGTTCATATATTCCAGAGATTTTATTTCTCTTTGAATCGAATCGAACACCCAAGTGCACTTCGACTGGTTCAACAACCCCCCATTTGTCACTGAAATATTTCCTCCATTTACTGTCTGTGTTAAAGTCAGTGAAAGAATTGTGTGCATTTTTGAAAACTTCCTCAACTGAGATTCTACTAGGATTATCAGGAGGCACTACACTCAACACTTGTTCCTTCAGATTTGTGTGAACTTCATCGACATACTCTTCCATGCTTTCAACAACGGACAAAATAACACTATTGGCAACACCACTGCCCTGTAATTTGGCTATAATAGATGCACACATTTCTTTAGACTGATCATTCGAGATGTAAGATGCAGACCCACTGGCCTGTTGATTTGGCAAATCTTGATCCATGTCAGAATCACCAGCATGTAAAACGTCTTCCTCAAGATTAACAGCTTGTTGGGCTGGTGATGAAGGGTTATTGCTTGATACGGCCCTATCCTTGTCATGGTATTTATTCAAGTGTTTTCTAAAACCTAAAAAACTTTTGAACTGCAATGAGCAGCCATCCTGAGCGCATATCAAATTAAAAGATTTTCCTGGATACAAGCCATGCACAAGCTTAAGGTGCCGAGTTAAATAGCCAGCCGTATCAAGCAATAATCTGCAAATGTAACACTTATACATTATTCACAAACTTAGTTCTCAGTTCCTTGACCTTAGGGCTCTCGCTGGTGGTGTCAACATCTATGTTATAGACTGTTGTTTGCAGAAATGTGTACATGCTTTTGAGTGCTGCATCATAGCTAATGCCAAATACAAAATGAACCTTAAAAAGTTCATCAATTGCTGCCAACGAAGTAGTAGCCTCACAGGGGATGAGCTTCTTGTCGAACACGATGAAGAAACTGCTGATGGCCTCCTTGCTGGTCCCTGAAGCGAGAAGATATGGCTGGCGATTCTCCTCCCTCTCAAGGTGCGCATCCAGACTCGTACAGGACTGAAGGACAAGGCAAGCAAAATAAATACACTTTCAAATGTTATGTTGGCATGAATGAAATCCATCTTTCTTGTGTAGTTTAAATTACTAGATCTGGGTTTCCTCAGGCTAGGCTTTAGGTGGATCAACTTAAGACGTTTTCTGAGCCAACTAAAACAAATATGACAGACGGATTAATGACTTACCAATATAAACCCACTGATGTTGGTGGTTTTGTGGGTGATTTCTAGCAACACAGCTTACCATAAATGGCATAATAAAGCAGATTCATAACTTCAATGAGAGCACAACAACTTCACATTTTTAAATCTGCCATATACCTTGTGAAATACCACCAGATGGTCAATGGCCTGAGCTACGCTGATCTTCCGGGTTCTCTCCCTTCCCGCAGGCTGGGGGGCAGGAGGTGCAGAAGGAGGAGAGGAAGGATGCCATATCATTGTCCCACTCTGTAAGAAGTGAGAACAATGATCTAAATGTGTTTTTACTATCTATATAAGGTCCAACAGTTCATAGTGCATGTCAGAGCAAAAACAAGCCATGAATTATGTCGAGGCATAGATCATAGGAAATGTATAAAACATTAGCTAATCCATTCAAAGTTCCCAGGAGCTCAATGGGATCCATCATTGTAAACTGGTATATGCATAGGCAATTTACAATAATAGGCAATATGATATGACGATGTAGTTCCTAAAACCATACCTGGTAATGGTTCATCAGCATGTTGGTTCTTGGCAGACAACAACAAGCGCATCAGCAAGGGTGTGGAAGTCAAGAAAAGCATGTCTGCCTGTTTGATGACCTTTGCTTTGAAAGAGTTTTGCCACTTTTCCAGGAGTTTGGATGAGGTTTCTGACCCAAAGAGGAGTCTGAAGTCCTGGAGAATCTGAAACCCATTATACAGCAAAACCACACAAGAACAACCATCATGTATTACATTTACTACTAAGGCCACTGATGCCAATTTCACAGGTGTAGATCATCTCTCTTTAACTGAAGGTTGATTAAAATGTCTATCAAAATAGATTTCCTGTTTTTTTCTAGTAAGATTTAAATTACATTCATTTTTCTAATAAAGAAATAGAGCAATAATAGTAAAAGTAGGAGTAATAAAATATTACCAATCCTTTAGTGTCCAGCAGCCGTGGGAATACTGAAAGGACAGTGGAGGATCTGTCAGGATCATGGATAAGGTGCTGTCTATATTCCAGTGTGTCTCGATCTTCTTCATGATGACTTCTCGGTCGTTTGTATGATTCATCAAAGATATGATCTCTTGACATTTCTGCTCATCTGGCTGATCATCACGGTGGCATGTTTCTCTCCTCAGCATGGGGCCTCCATTCTCTTCTGTTCTTGAATCCTCAAACTTAGCAGAAAGTCGCGTCCCTCTCTGAACGGACTTCAGTCGCCACGATAGAAACCCACTGCCTTTCTGACCGTCGTAAAAATGCTCCTGACCAAAAAAGAGGACGACACCTTTTTAGAGTTTCAATGCATTTGCCTGCATTCGCGCATGTGACCGTGCCTTATATGGGTGTGCAAAACTGTCACTCTCTGCCCAGGACCCCTGCCTGTACCCGTGGCAAATATGAACGTTGTCAGACCGACAGTATCCGAGGAAAACGCACCAGAGATACATATGTACAGAGATACAGAGGTTTGCCTCTTTATGAGTGAGATAGACCATAATCAAGAATAACTTACATATCCTTTCTTCCCATGTGGATCTCGGAGCGAGGAAACAAAGTAACAATTCCCAGTGCATACTTCTCTTTGGTCAGTCGCTGAGGGATTCTCCTGTACAGCAAAAACAGTCGGTGGTTAAATCTCATTCATTTAAGTCTAAGATGGACTTGAGTTTTAGGAAACTTTAATGAACTCAATTTTGAGTAGAAATACAACTGTACCAATTTCATCTGCACATCACCTATACAGACACACCACTTAAATAAGCACATTTGAGTCTACGCTTGTCGTATGAAATGTGAATATATTTAGGTATTATGGAATATTACCCTCACTCTCCACCATGTCTGCAACTAGAATGTTCACCATCACTTTTCTTGTGCCAGGACTGATTGTTCCTTTTCCTCATACTCCTTCAGCACTTCTGTTCCACCTGGTTTGGTCAGCAGAATCTGTTTTATCATCTTAAAAATAAATCACAA
>JAINUG010000007.1:157500-177500 GCA_029706075.1 Aldrovandia affinis
AGTCAAATCTAATAAAACAAAGCACCCCCCGTCCATCCCTACTACACACACACACACACACACACACACTCACACACACACACACTCAAACACACACACACACACACTCACACACACACTCACACACACACACACACACACTCATCATCAGTTTATCTATAGTACTTCCAGCTCTCTTGTAATATACGTTTTTTTCAATCGCTTCAATGGCAGAACCGTGATGTCATTTTTCAAAACTCAAAACGGTCACCACTTGTAATACAGGCTGTCCAACTTTCAAAACATTGCATTGTGTATTCATATCTTTAAAGAAACCTTGCACTCACAGAATCATTGGTTCAAACAACTCATTTATCATGAAATAACATAGGGACATTTATTTAGATCACCCAAATATATATTTTAATTTACACACAAGATACAGATAGTTTCACTGTTAAGTTGTTCGTATTAGACCCCGCAACCATTAAATATTGTAGTACAAAATATGTGATACATGTTTCGAGTCAGAATCGATTTGTGCTACAAGTAATGTCACTGTAAAAGGACTAGTAGAGAGAATACCACAGACGTCAGTGGAATCATTGAACAAATCTGAAATGTATTGATGAATACAAACTGTAAATGACAACATAGGTTCCCGGTAAGCCCCACAGTTTGAATGAAAGCAGAAAATTAGCTGAAAAAAAAGCAAAACAAGAGTCCTGCAAAACAAACTGCAATGTTCCTCACCTGGCTAAGAAAAAAAAGCAAAACAAAGGATCAATCACTCATCATTCCCATCAACCCTGTTTTGTGGATTTGGCCACAGGTTCTCATCCACATCAACATGGATGCTTTCATTCGCCAAACATCTTGGAAAGAACCTTCGGGCATGGCAAATCCAGGCCTGACACTGGTCTGCTGTGATGTCGTTGCTGGAGAAGGGTCACTTGTTGATGCGGACGCCTATCATACACTTTCCACCTCCGTGTGGAGAAAAATTCCTCAATCGGGTTTAGGAAAGGAGAGTATGGGGGCAAGTACACGTGATGAATTGTGGATGGGCCTGAAACCATGCCTGCACCAGTTGAGCATGGAGGAACCTGACATTGTCCCACATAATGACATATATCACACCAACAGCTCTACCGACTAGAGTTAGCTCATCAAGGAAGGCAACAAGGAGCTCTGCATTGTATGCGCCAATACGAGGTCTGCGCCCCACCACACCATCTTCTGATATAGCCGCACACATGCTGATGTTGGTCCCACGTTGTCCGGGTACTTGGATGGTTGCCTGCTGGCCAATGAAATTCGACCTCTCCTCCTTGTCTTGGCCAGGTTGAAGCCTGCCTCATCCACAAAAACTAATTTGTGATGGTTTTCTTGCCTCATCCATGTAAAAAATGTTGGAAAATTTGTGATGGATTTTTCTTCAGCAGGCATCAGGGCCATCACATACCAATCTAGTTGTAAAAAGACATGTTGGAAAGTTTTAGGGACACCTTGTGCCTTTTTATTGATTACAGTACAATGATTGAAGATGTCTTCATTTCACAAACAGGCATCATGAAACTGAACATACCTGAACATACTCAATCCTCAGTTGCCTTCACTCTGTAGTCTGCAATTCTCTAGGGAGTTTTACAGAAGGACACCTGTAGAACACATTTTCTAGTTTTAGGGACACATTGGCATGCAGTGTTTTCATTTGAGAACGAGTGCAATGGTCTGCAAACTTAGTGCATGCTGAAGACTTACCGGTTCTCATGGCAGAAAGTTCTGATGATTGAGGCCACGGTTGATCTTCTGAGGTTTGGTTGAATCATTCAAGTGGCCTCAATCATTGTCATGCCATGATTTATGACATGGTCTATAACCATTACTCTGATCTCATTGGAGACTCTTTGCTGTTGCTGCCGCTGTCTTGGTCCGTGGGCCTTGTCCTCGACCCCGTCTCCCCACACCTCTCAAACGGGGCCCATGGCCACCTCTCAGAAGGGGTGCTTGTCCCCTGCCATTCCTTTGACCACCACGTCTTCCTCCTCTTCCTCCTCCTGCTTGACCTCTATGGTGCCCACCTGCCTGCTCCATGTTGTATCACTATGTTGCTGTGGATGCCACTTATTTATACCCATACCACAAGGTGAAATCAATCATCAGTAACAAATTGCTGTCAATGGTGGTGTCAATCAATCTTGTTATCCTGAAACTTTCATGATCTGAACATAGGATATTGTTCCTCAGTTTCCATAAGACTATGCTTTAAGAGTAATGCAACAGTTACTTGTCATTTTGAGCAGTTGTATCAATTGATAGTTAGATCATTGTAATGAAATTAATAGACAGTCATCTCAAATGTAATGTGTGAACAGGTGATTTTAGTTCAATTAACAAATGATCTTTGGTTTATGTGTATTGTATCCAAGAAATTGGAAAAAGTGTTAGAGTTTTCAAAAATGACATCAAGGTTCTGAAACTAGTGCCAAAGCGATTGAAAAAAACTGTAAAAAGGTATAAAAAGTATTTTTACCTTATGCCTAAGTGGGTATAAAAAGTGTTCCCCCCGACACCCAGTATTTTTCACGTTTTATTTTCTTACTTCATGGAATCAAAATTGATTTATTTGGGATTTATAAAAATAAATAAATTTAGAAAAGGCAATAATTGATTCCATAAGTATTCACCCTGTTAACCTTTAGCTGCAATTACAGCTGTGAGTCTATCTGGGTCAGTCTCTACCAGCTTTGCACACTGCAATTATTTGCCCTTTCTTCTTTACAAAATAACTAAAGCTCCATCAGGTTGGATGGGGACCATTGATGAAAAGCAAGTTTTAAATATTTTCACAGATTCTCAATGGGATTGAAGTCAGGACTTTGGCTAGGTCACTCCAGGACATAGATTTATTTGTTTTTAAAGCACTCCAATGTGGCTTTTGTTGTATGCTTTGGGTCATTGTTCTGATGGAATATGAATCTTCTCCCAAGTCTCAGGTCTCTTGCAGACTGCAGCAGGTTTTTCTCCAAGATTTGTATATATCTTGCTCCATCCATTTTACCCTCTATTTTGACAAGTTTTCCAGTCCCCGAAGCAGAGAAGCATCCCCATATCATTAGGCTCCCACTAGCATGTTTCACAGTAGGGATAGTGTTTTTGGGATGATGCGCAGTGCTAGGCTTGCGCCAAAAAGTTCAATCTAGGTCTCATCAGACCATGTGATAAAATGGTGTAAACGCTGATCACACAACTGATGCTGAAAATGCCAGATTAAATTAAAACTATAACTCATTCTCTAACAAAATGTTAGAAATACAAACAAACATAATTAATTTTTCAATTGTGACCTTTTTTTGACACTCATAATTTGAATAAGTACTGAGAAATATTGATCAAAGTCATTAAAACTGGGAATCAGTAATTAGATATAATTCCGTTTTTCCCATTCTTGAATGCTCTTCATGTCAATATCTTTTAGTCCAGTGAGCAGAGTGGATTGAACTGGCTGTGGGATGTGTCTTTATGAAACACACTTTCTAACTATCCACTATCTCAAACTCTCTGACCGCAATGTAGATTAATTGCCTTTCTTCCTCTACTTTAGAATCTTGTTGCTGCTGGATCACGCTGTGATAACGAGCTCTAGCTTCAAAGTGCAGTCAAGTATGTGTGCAGCATTAGCTAATAGTGACAGAAGCCCTTTACCATTTCCACTGAACTGTGTTTAATGTGTTCATGAAAAGCGCCCTGCAATTTCACACTGAAATATGACTCACAAGTTCTGCATTTGCACTTCTTGTTTTTTTAAATATATATATATATAACACAAGATGGGTTAAAAGGTCTATGCATGGGAAGGTTTGCCAAGCCTGATAAAAACATGAATTTACCAAGTTAAACACCGTAACCATATAGCACCGTTAGTTTATTCCCTGAAATGTCTCGTTCGTGACCGAAGGCCCAGCAGTATTGCCTGAAATTACATTGTTGAAGGTGAAGGCAGACAGGTAATGTGAAGGGCAGGGGTGGGGCTGTTCTTATAAACCTTAACGTTGTGAGTTCAATTCCCAGACAGGGCCACTGCGTGCACACTTGAGCACGGAACTCAACCTGGATTCATTCTGTGATTACATTAATATGCAAAATGTTAGTATGCAGGTCACCCTGAGTGTATATGTCAGGCAAACAAACAAGACAAACAGCATTGCACCTTGAGTTCATTGTGCACCGAGTCACCATCAGCTGCAGTAACAGTGCACATGTTTGACTTTGACCTTCAAAAATGATCATGTTGAATATCAATGTGAGGTTAACCCAAGCCCATTTGAAATATGTGGATATTATTTACATTAAGGCACCAAATGTGGTTTTAGCCTTTTCTGTGACACTGGTGCTATGCCCTTGATCAAGTTACTTAATTTATATTGTTCCAGCAAAACATCCAGCAGTATCAACTAATAATATGAGAAAATGTCTGTATCGCCCTGGGTAAGGGCGTCTGCTAGGCAAATACAGTGAAAATCTAACACGACCAGTTTTTCAACCAATAAAAACAACAATCTAACACGACCAGTTTTTCAACCAATAAAAACAATATATTTTTTTTGAATGACGCTAAATATGGGTTTCAGTAACCCGCTTGCCCGTTGGAATTCGTTACCGAAACGCACTCTGTAGGGCACCCACTCCATTGTGCGTTACTGATACACTTCCCACACAATAGCACATAAAACCTCACTTTATTCTTTCATATCGGCGGCTGGCGGCATGTTTCTAAAAACGTCTCCCGAGGTATTCTATTTTTCAGACTCGGCGCCTCCCTCCCTTCCTCTTTCTCTCCCTCTTAGGTAACCTCGTTATGTATGCGCATATGTGCCCTACATCTGAGCGAGTCTGGCGCTATGCTGATACCCCCTCCCTATCTCGTAGGGAGAAAAGCGATTGAAGAGAGAGAGAGAGAGAGAGAGAGAGAGAGAGAGAGAGAGAGAGAGAGAGAGAGAGAGAGAGAGAGAGAGAGAGAGAGAGAGAGAGAGAGAGAGAACAAAAAACGTGACAAGGCACCCAAAGCTCGCTGTTATGCAACTACTGACCTACTAACATACATTTCGAGACTGGTGAGAGAGAGAGAGAGAGAGAGAGAGAGAGAGAGAGAGAGAGAGAGAGAGAGAGGGAGGGGGGAATTGGAGCAAGTCACCAACATAACATGAGGATTCAAAGCAAAGAGGGAGACACTGAGCCCACGCGCTGAGACAGAGGAACACTACCTTTAGTGCCAGACACTGCTGTTCGACCACACAGCGCATTTCAACTCAAACTTAGGAGACCAAAAGCAAGAAGCGAAAACAAGCGACAGCCCGAGTTACCGACCAGAAGCGGAACGATACGGAATTGTAATTAAACAGCGCAATGGTAGGCTATGCTTGTTTTTAATTATTTACATTCGTACTGTTCAGTATTTAATCTTAAATCATATCAATCATTTACTTCATATTTTTATGTGGAATTTTGACGTACTTTTTTACTATTTTTATCTGTCGCTATTTGCACTAAAGCGTTTGGTTTTGCAGACGGTTCTGATGCGGGGTGATTTGTGTGATGCGGGGTGATTTGTGTGTTTGCTGTATCACGCAGCGAATGTTCTCAATGCCATGGTGAGGCGTTTTCTCTCCCCCTCATGTTTCCGTGGTGAATTGTATTGAGGGTGAAATTCCTTTTGGAAATTCAAATGGTGAATAAGTCCGGTAAGACTGGGTGACAGGTGGCTGGAGCAATTAAAGAAACATATTTGGAACAGTTATATTTAGGGAAGTTTATTAGGTTGATAATCAGTCTTTCGAAACCGTATGCATTTCTAATTTTCACGCATGTAAATATATATTTTTTTAAAGCGAACGCAGCTATTCATTTAGCATGAAAAAAACGAATGTTTAACTGTAAACAATACTTCCCTAAAGCCACATTGTGGAAGCTACTATTTAGTTGCGCGCACTTCTTGTTTAATAGAAAGTAGGCTATTGCTAAAAATATTGCGACTGTTTTTAACGAGGTTATGAGTCCACGCGGACAACTGGAATTCCTTTTCACAAACCCGGGAGCGCGCTTGTCGCTGTCACGTAGAGTGGTCCTGCGCGCAGTGACTCTGGAGCCACTCTTACAACTATACCTCATCTACAGAGAGAACCATTAACCATAAACGAAACACTTTATCATTCAGTTTAGGCTACTCATGTGTGCAACTCTGAATATATTCATTATGTTCTAGCCTGCAGTTTAGTAGGCTACTGTGGACTATGACATCACCGTTTGCGTGTTTCTGTTCGATTGAGGCCAACGATTGTAGCGTTTGGTGTGGATTTAGTTTGTAGACAAACGTAGGTTTGGAAACTTCGTAGCGTTATATTGAGTTGGAAAATATCTACCGTGACGTATTTGGAATGGTACATTATGCTTAAACCAGGTGTATGGTGACCAAATTGTACAACACATGCTGTACACTGTAAACTTTCCTGTATTCATTTTAGGTGTGGGACGTGTAAAATGTTATGAGTGTTGGTATAGAATACAACTAATATTCTTTTGGTAAAGCTAGACGTCCAACAATACACATCTAAGACGTTGATTGGCATTCTAAATTTCAAGCGAAACGTTTTTAATTTACGTTTAATTCGATTTGATTCCGTATACGGCAGTCACGCAAAACCAAGAAACTGCAATAATTTAGATTTTGAGTCGTAATCCCATTTAATTGTTTTTTCTATAAAAAAGGTTAATGTGTAAGGCCTACAATACACGTGGCTTCCTATTCATTCGGTTTATCTTGGATACACCTGCAACAGCCAACACTTTATATGGTTAAATCCTTGCACTACGCACGCTATTTTAAATATTAATATATACATATTTATGTATAGGCCTAGTAAATAATCAGCAAAAAAATCCAGATGAAATTAGCTAACTGCAGAACATTTGCTTGCAGGGAACAGATTTAGGGAGGAAATGTTTTTCTTTAGAGTCCTTTCCGTTCATGCAACAGTTGTCCTTGAGGTGGAGTGTTTGAGAAATAAGCCATTGCGCTAAGATGTGGGGCCGGCAGCGTGTGATGTTGCAAGCGCTCTACACGTGAAGCAGACTCACGTGTAGAACTCAAAGACTAACAACTGCAATGTTCTCTACAGTGTGACGTTACCTCGTCATGGAATGATTATATTTACACATTCTAAACATATATAGGCACGGAAGTATTGTTTGCTTTTCCCCAAAACCACGTTAATGTTATTATTCAACTGCGTCACTTAGATGTAATAACACATTTGTACCCTGTTAAACATTTGTGAAACAATGACAATCAACAGGTGACAAATATAGCCTACCTTAAAAACTGGATGTTTGATTGTAATTGGGTATTCAGAAATACTATTTTTTATTGTTTTATTGTCCTTATCGGTTGTGGTTTGTACTAGTGTTGACGAAGGACACATTTCTGCAGGTGTGTTGCGTCTTGAGCGCTTTTGCGCGCGTTTGACGAGCACATCGCAGATTTTTATTGTGTTGCGTAATAAAAGTAATAATTAAACGGGTTCGTGTAGAGGAGATGATGCAACTGGTGGAAACCCAAAGTCTGGTGCTCCCACTGAGTACAGCTGCCAGTTGGTCCGTGCTTAACCCAGTTTGCTTTGCCAGCTTTGAAATGTAGGTCAGATTAGTCACACGGGGAAAGGGGAGGGAGGGAGTAAACTTCAAAAAAAAAAAAAAAAAAAGGCTTCCTTACATAATAAAAAAAAAAGGGATGAATGTAATTCTGTCAATTCATAATTTATTAATTCTATATATCAGGCCTGTTTACTCCATCCCTTACCAACCAAACAACTTTCTTTGCAAAACATGCACTAAAACACATATGAGTGGGGGGAATGTAGTCTACACAAAAATGATATTTAGACACAAGAAGCTCGTTATTAACTACAAAGTCACTGGTCCATAAAATCTTGGCATCAAAAGCATGCCAAGTTCAAGTTGTAACTCGGTTGGCCACTCACTCAGAGGTCTGTAACATAATTTGTCATTAATCTTTATGAACACTCACATGTCCACGCAGTGCTGCCGATAGACTGAACCCCTTTCCAACGCGTGTGCGGAGCTACAGGGCTCCCTTGTCTTTGTGGACGTACGTCAGGGATCCCCAAGTGACAGACAGAACTGTTGTCACACCTCCTAGAGAAAATCTGACAGGACTACATGCACAGCAAAATATTCAGTCTTAATTTAACAGTGTTGAACTCTTAACAGCCCCTAACAGTGTTTTTATGGGAGTGATAAGGATCAAATGTACACTATCAGAGTAAAAATGTACTATTATCTATTATCTGACTTACATTTGACTGTGTGGCCTTGCCCCTCTCAATCGATCAATGTCCATAATGTCCTAGAGACATATCTTCTCCTAGTTAAAAGTTCAATTACTAGGAGACGGCCATGGATCTCTCCAGAAACAGTGAACCACTCAACGCCGCAGATAAGGGCATGTATTTTCTGTGGGTGTGCCAGAGATGAGTCACACCGTTAACAAAAAATATCTATAATTTAGTGTGCTGTATAATATGTGTATTTCGCCTCAGCGATTGAGAGACTTGTATCAAAGTGCTGTGGTGTGTAAAGCTTCGACCCAGGTGTGCTACTCGTAAAAGAAGATGGTGTGCCTGACAACTCTACACAGCGTGCAATGTCTGTACTAACTCAATGGCAAACTCTATCACACACTTTTTGCAGCAATGGTATATCTGCACACAGGCATCATTTTATTCATGCTGGAACCTCACATCTTGAATACATAGCGTATGTGTTGTAACAGGGCGCATAGCGGCGTATGCGGGGGGTCGTGTTAGAGTTTACAGCCCACAGCTCTGATTTATGTCACAATCATCATCTCTGAGCACCCATGTGATCGTTCTGCCCAGACGTTATCCATTTATGATTTATCTCCCTCCACGAGCGGCCCCACATACGCAATCTGTCAAACATTCGCGAAAGACTCCCGACTCCCACGCAAGCCCCAGTTCGCCTCAGCCTGGCTCTTTTTTGTTTGTTTATTTGTTTGTTTGTTGCTGTCAAACTCAAGGATGATTCTGCTGTTTACTTTCAGCTCTGTGAGTGTATAATTGATATGCCAATTTGCAATTCGCTTATTCTTAAGAGTCTAGTTAATTACACATGAGGAAAAAAACATGAAGTCCTCCAGCTGTGCTGAGCAAAAACACAGCGTGAGCGTCGTGTAGCACGGGAGAGAGCGCTAATCCGCACGTAAAAATATCGCTAATTAACGGTGCTCGGAATTCTCATTTCATGTGTGGGCTTCATTCAGTGGAAGTACACAGCGATAGAGCTTTTAAGGGTGTAGAACGAATAACATTCTGTTGGCTGCAAACTCACTCCCCCCATTTAAAATGACGTGTATGTGTGGTTCATGAAGAGGCCCGATCTGTTAACTGTGTAACTGGGCGATCTTGCCTTGTCTCTCCACCAGCCCTCCGCGTCTGTTAACACAAACGGTCGTAAAGATGTGAGGGTGAGGGTGTAACGTTACAGCGAGCTGGTTTAAAGGTACTAAATTACAGCGCTCTGAAGGCCAAGGGCACATGTGACTGGGGAGGCTCATGTTGTGGACGGGACGTGTTTTGTGTTTATCTCTGTTTATTGAACTTGGAGTTTGCCTGGAAATCCGCCCCGACTTTCAGGGATTCTCTTTCTCAGAAAACGACCCCTGCACGTGCGCAGGCTGAGCATGTCTCTTAGAGAAACAAGATACCACACACACACACTCACGCACACACACACACACACACGCACACACACACACACTCACTCACACACACACACACACACACACACACACACACACACACACACACACACACACACTTACTCACTCACACACACACACACACACACACACACACACACACTCACACACACACACACACACACACACACACACACACACTCACTCACACACACTTGCACACACACACACACATACAACATACAACAAGTGTCAAGGGGAGAACACACTTAAACACATTTCAGGGGGTGTGAAGTTGGGTCCACCATTTCTTGCACCCCGGCAGACCCACATTACAGGTGAACCTAACATTAGGGAAAAAGGAGAGTATTCTACCTGGTCTAAGGGAAAAAGGACAGTATTCTACCTTGTCTAAGGTACAATGGCATTCTGCATTTGCTTGGCTGGGTAGAATAATAACAGGTGTATTAAAGAATCAAACAAATCAGGTGTGTTCATCCCAGGGTTCAGACAGAAAGAAACGGGTGCATATGCAGTGAAGTCAGTGTGTATTTGTGTTTGTTTGTTTGTTTGTTTGTGCTGCTGTAGTGCTGCTCTGTATCACGGCAGACTCTCAGACTCAGAGACGCAGTGGGGATTCATGTAGGTATGATTCATCCTGCCGTATAAACCCTTTTTTCAGTTGCTGACGTTTTTTTTTTTTTTTTCCTTCGTCCTGCAGTGCTGGTAAAATACCCCTCCTCTCAGCCAATGAAAATCCTCTAGGCACACTCCTCCCCCTCTCTCTCTCTCTCTCTCTCTCTCTCTCTCTCTCCTGCCTGCTCTATTTTTAGAGCATGCTCTTATTCTCCCCTTCCCTCCCTCCCTCCCTCCCTCTTTCTCTCTCTCTCTGGCAGTCCTACTGACCTATTTTTCCAGCGCAGCGTCAGAAAGACAGAAAGCAGTGTTTACCGTGCCGCCCGGTTTCTAGGTCAGTGGGACACCGCCAGCAGAAAGACTCTCTCCCCCTGGTTCCCCTTCTCTAAAGATCCGACCCGTTCCCCTTTCATGTTACGCGCACCTCTTCATATATGAATGTGGCTGATTTACAGTAACAACCGCCAGCCACAAGTGCAAACGTTTTTTTTTCGTTTTTTTCTTTAAAAAAATGTGTTTCTGTTTTTTTGAATGGATGAATGAATGAACATTGGATTTATATAGCGCTTTTTTTCCAAGGAACTCAAAGCACTTTGCAACTCACCTCAACCACCACCAATGTGCAGCACCCACCTAGTGCGCCAGTACAAACTCACTACACATCAGATACACAGTGGAGAGGCCAGGAGGGAGGGAATGAGTGAATTCCTTGAATATATATTGTCTTGGTTGGGAATTTGGCAAGGACACCGGGTTAACACCCTACTAAAAGCACCAAGGGACCCTGACAGAATACGGTGCGTTAGACCGCCATGCAATCCGCCGCCCCTCTTTAATGAGTCGGAGGGAGGTGTGAGGTCTCCTTTCTCGCAGCCAGCCGACAGAAACTCGTTAAAACGGAGAGAACGGAAAGCTCAGGAAGCAGGGAGCAGGCTACTGAAGCGCAGGAGGGGAAAAGAGAGCGATGACGGTTGGTGGTTATGTAACACGATCGCAGGCTCCAGGGGGATCAGGAGGATGTGGCCCAGGAAATGGCACTGCAGATCGCTCAATAACATGGAGCCAAGTTTCTAATGCCTCAGATTCTCAACAGGTAATGCCCAGTTTGAATGAACACTATTGGCTACATTTCGATTGCAAATTCAAAATGAAATACAGAAAAAGAAAAAAAGAAAGAAAAAAAACAGTAGTTGTAGTAGTAGTAGTAATAGAAGTATTCGCGTATATAAAGAGATGGATGTATACATTTCATTGATAGGTAATTGATATTGTATTTCAAATATTCAGTATTTCTCATATCTACTTAATATTTTAACAGGTTAATTTTTGTAACGGATACCTGGCAAAACTCATATAGGTTTGTAAGCATGCTTTTTTTTTGTAATGTAAAAGCATTTATAAAATAAATGTCTGTATAGTGAGAGATGTTGTAGTGAGAACAGGCTGGGACTGAAAAGGTCTCAGTACTGAAATAATGAGACAATAAATCAAATCAGTACATTCACTGAATCAAGTTTAATTTGATTATGCTGTATTACCGACAAACGTCACTGGAATTAGTCCACATCCACAGGGTATGTGTGTGCGCTCCTGGTACCATCAGATACAGGCAAAAACATACACAACCAGTATTGCATGAGAGCAGATATGGGGGGAAAACTCCTACAATTACTCTAAATATGCAGGGGAACCGGCAATAATTTAATTTTAATAATGGATGTGTTTTGTTTGGTAAATTATGTTGCTTAGTCAAGTTACTAGGAATCAAAAAGTTAACATCTAGAGTAGAAATCTTAAGGAGTTACAGTATATTAACCTATGATAATATTATTGATAAAATATAAAAATATCAAATATCAATAAATATAATAATATGCATTGTGCAGTGTTTTCTATTGATGCTGAGAGTGGTGATGTTTTCTGTATGAACATTCAAGGTTGAGTAATATCACACTGACATAACAGGTCTAAAACTTGGCTGCAGCTTCTCTGTGTTAAGAAAATGGAATTTCAAGTAAGCACAGATTAGAAATTACATACAGAAAATTATACGATGAATTATATAAGCCTGGCGTGTGTAAAGCCCCATTCATGTGCAAAAACCTCTCTGAAAATGAAAATGTGTTGTCATAACTGTTTATGTAATAATTAGCACAGTTCAGCTGGCATGTGTGGTGAAGCACAGCTTTGCCAAACTCACTGAGCCAAGCCCTCCTGACATGTGAGTGGGCCGGAGGGAGGGAGGGAGAGAGAGAGAGAGAGAGAGAGAGAGAGAGAGGAGGGAGGGAGAGGCTGACGGTGGTCACACCACGGCCCCCGCCCTCCCTCTCCCCTCGTTAGCTCCGGCTGTCTCTCTCTCCCCATGGTTACGGCACACGGACGCAGTTATGTGATATTCTCAGCGTGTTACACAAGCGGGCAGGACACATTCCCTCGGCCCCCCTCCTGAATGGACTGACCTATATTCCTTCCTCCTCCCCCATCCCCCTCTCTTTCCCCCCACATTTAAGCAATTGAATTTTCTCCTCTTTCCGTCTTTCACATTCACCCATTCCACCTTTCTTCCACCAAGTCTTGCCAACGTAAAACATAAGAAATCATAAATTCACACGTAGAGGTACAGTCTCCGCTCCCAGTTCATCTCGATGTTTTCTTTGTCTTAATTTTGCACATTCTGAAATTCTCCTTTTATGGCTGGGTTAGTGTGGAGGTCTTGTTTTATTGTGTGAGGGGAGTGGTGGTGTTTCAGTCGCTCACACACTGGCCCACATTCCACAGCGGTACAGACCCTTCCTCCTGCACCTGTGGGCCCCACTACCTCTGGGTCTATCTCAGATCCTGTCTGACCACTTCTCTAAGCAAGCGTGTGTGTGTGTGTGTGCCATCATGTCACCATAAGAGCATTTTAAGTCTTGATTTCTTGATTTCTTGATTAAAGCTCATTGATTTCCTCCTGCTTAGGTGATGTCATTATTGTCCATTATCCATAAATATGACATTTCTAGATTTAGATAAATGCCACTGAAAGGTTAAATTTATGCGAAATGGCAACCTGGACCACATTGGGCTATTTTATTAAATTCTCATCCGGTAGATGGTCGTGCATAGTTATAGACGTGCGGTTATGTCATATCAGTAGACTTCAGCGTCAAGCCAGAGGTCAAAGGCAGGAACAATTCCTAGGGGCGTCAGGTCAGACAGTGGTTGCTAGGGACACAGTCAAAGTTAGTTTGACCAAAACCGAAAAAGGAAGCATAATTTTAGGATTTTTAAATATTTAAATTTGTAAAAATGTAACAGATTTGGATCTCCACATCTTAACACACTGTCTGTATGCTCATTAAATAGAACGCTATAAATACATGAATGAACTCCCTCACGTGAAGCGTACCCTGTTATTCCCTCTGTGCCCTGAGGTCCCTTGTGTTTGGACCTCAACATGTACACTCATAACACTGAAGGCAGTGGCGTGGTTCTGTGTGTCTCAGTAGGTAGACCATTGTTCTGTGTGGCTCAGTAGGTAGAGCGTGGTTCTGTGTGGCTCAGTAGGTAGAGCGTGGTTCTGTGTGGCTCAGTAGGTAGAGCATGGCATTAACAATGCTTGGGTTCGATTCCCACTGGGACCGCATATACTGAAAAATGTATGCATTCACTACTGTAAGTCGCTTTGGATAAAAGCATCTGCTACATGGCATATATATACAGTATATATATATAATCATTCAATAATGAATAAAACCTTTTTCTCCATTTTTGTCTCTCCAGACCTTTGTTTGTGAGCAGTGACAGAGATCCCAGGCCCCCAGAAACCAGCGAGGTGCAGACTGAGTGACCTACATCCGGACGGACGCCTGGAGCAGAGCGTCAGATCTCTGGAAGAAAAAATCTCAACATTCTCCAGACTCCAGGAATTGCTTCGGGCAGCGACGACCCACTTTTCCCGTAGAAAATCCAGAAGATTGACCGTGAGCGTGAGCTCCCGCTCAAAAGAGCACCCCAGTGACGCTGCCACCTACAAATCCAACCCAAATCAAAACAAGAATTTTTACCAGTTGGTCCTTCAAACCTTTTTCTTTTCAAGAATTCCATTTCAATGTCAGCCGAGAGCCCAGATTCAAACACAGCCTCCGGTGAGGAAGAATGGAAAGCCTGAACCTGCAGATCCCATTGTCGTCGTCATCAAACTCTGAGACCTTCTCCGGTGGCTACAGCGAGAGCTTGCCCTCGCCCCAAGACGTCCCGGCCCGCCAGAACCGCTCGCTCAAGCCCAAGCCCAACATGACGTGCCGACGCAAGCGCGAGTTCATCTCCGACGAGAAGAAGGACGCCTCGTACTGGGAGAAGCGGCGCAAGAACAACGAGGCGGCCAAACGCTCGCGCGAGAAGCGCCGGCTCAACGACGCGGTGCTGGAGAACCGCGTCATGGCGCTGAACGACGAGAACGTGCGGCTGAAGACCGAGCTCCTGCAGCTCAAGCTGCGCTTCGGCCTGATCAGCACCGCGTCCTACGTGGAGAAGAGCCAGCAGATCGGCTCCTCGGGGACCCCCTACCTCTGCAGCAGCGGCTACTCCAGCGCCTCTCAGGTGATGATGAACTCGGACTCGTCGGAGACGGAGCAGTCCACCCGGGGCGGGCGCCACTCCCCACTGCCCAAATACTCCCCCCACGGGTCCCTGTCCGACATGTCGGACGCCTCCTGTGACAGCTCCGGGCCCCTGGGCTACGAGGTCAAGCACGAGGCCTCCATGGACATAGCCGGGGTGGAGGCATCCAACATGTTCAACCTCCATCACGGCCTGGGCTCCTCCGCCCACCACCACCGCCTCCACCACACCCAGGAGATGGAGCAGGCCATGGACTATCACCGGGGCCCCCAGGAGGCCGCGGCCAGCCCTGCCCCCCCTGCCCAGAGGAGCGTGATCCTGTACCGATCCAGCAGTGTGTCCTACCCCACGGACAGCCACAGACCTCAGGACGTGGATCAGCAGCCGGCCTCCCTCGCCTCCATGGCTCGTCTCACCCAGATGGGGAGCGTCTCTGCCCGGCCGGAGGGCTCAGAGGTGGCAGAGCAGCCGGAGATGAAGTCCGTGGACTCCCTGCCGTACGGCTACGCCAACAGCAGCAGCAGCGACGCAGGGGAAGGGTTTGGAACCAGCGGCCACCGCCAGCAGCAGCAGGAGGAGATGCAGAGACACTACTACCAGACTCGCGACCCACAGAAGGACAGCGACTCCGGTTCCTTCGCCCCGGATCTCCTCCACAGCAGCGCCAAGGACAAGCCCCACCCATACCACCACTACCACCACCATGCCTACCTCAGCCCCATGGACGAGGGGCCACCCCTGCTGACCTACGAAGGCGGCCCCGGCACTGAGGGGTACTACCAGGAGCGCTCAAAGGACACCTCGTCTAGTGACGGGGACCCCCGCAGCTCGGACAAAGAGGCGTCCACCGACGACGAGTCCCCCTCCTCCTCCTGCTCCGAGATGGAGAGCTGCCGGCAGCGCCTGTCCCACGGCCCGCGGGCCTTGCCCTCAGCCGGCCCGCCAGGCCCCCAGAGCCACGGCGAGGAGAGCCAGGTGGAGGTGAAGGGCACTGCCTTGCCCCACAAGCTTCGCCTCAAACACAGGGCGCTTAGCAACGGCGGGGCAGGTCCCCAGGGCGACGCCTCCCCCACGACGGTCTTACCCCAGCACCCCTACCTGGCCCTCACGCACATCTCCCAGCAGGCCGGCTACAGAGAGGGGGATGGACAGTCGCCCGTTGGGTTCTGCAAGCAAGCGTCCTCCTCCTCCCGAGATGGGCAGGGAGAGCTCACCGAGAGCGCGAGGAAGGAGTCGTCTGCCAATCGGAACGTCCGAAACAAGAGGCGCGACTGAGAGACAGGGAGTGGAGAGAGAGATAACGTGAGGGATAGACTTATGGTGGTTAGTGACGAAATATCTCCCTGACGCGCCATCGTTCAAGAAAAACGAATTCCTCCACTCTCCAGAGATTGTCTCCCTTTATGTCCCCTTTGCCCAGAGCCCACCATAATGACTAGCCCCCATCCCCAGAACCAGAGAGCAGGACTCACTAACTAAACCCTCAAATGCATCTGCTGGACTTCTGGGTGCACTGCGTTTGTACTGTCGTATGGTATGGACTTGTGTACGGACACTTCTCTGGCTATTTTCCCTGCGTATCACAGAGCAGAAGCACTGACAGATCAGGAGAGATGTGTGGTATGAGAAGGGGACATGGAACTCCACATATTTCACTGTTATGAGATGTTAAGGAAAGATAAGTTGTTAAGACACACAAATTAACATTTGAAAGAATAGGCTGTAGCCCATTCTTCTTTGTGTGAACTTCGAGTGCCCTTGTTACGGTGTGTGTGGTCGCAGGACTTGCTGGGTGGCCTCCGCATAAAAGGCAAGGCATTCTGGGAAACATCCCTGACCAAAGTTACTCCTTCGATGGAGAACTCCATCCTTCTTCAACCTCATCACTTCCAGGCTACTCTTGTACATTTTGTTTCCATCCTAGCCACCACCACCCCTTTGATTTTCAAGCACTTGGGATTGTATTTTACTGTGATTATACATACAAATATACATATGATATAAATATATTTTAAGAAGAAAAAAAAAAAAAAAAAAAAAGAAAGCAAGATAAAAAATTGTAATGGAGTGTGCGGACTCGAAAGGCCGTGGGTTTTGTCGATGTTTGAATTGTTGTACAGTCCTATCTTGTCTAACTGTTGCAGATACCACTTACAAAGCTTCCAATGTTATTGTTTTAGTTTCGCTGTCTTTTTTATGGCACTTTTAAACACTTCTCCCCCGTTATAACACTGAGCCCAGGCCGGTGACATCACTGGAGTCCACCCCACTGGACAGTGCAGGCTGCTCACGTGTCCAAAATCAGCCGAGAGCCCTTTCTACTGCTCCTCATAATTGAAACATTTTCAGACTAAAAGACTGTTTCAATGGCTACACTCGAGACACAAGTTAACATTCACAAACATCGAAACGTTTCCTGCAGTTTGAATTGTTTTGAAAAAACATACACAAATACAAAACAGATGCCATACTTCGCTTTAAAAATCGCTTTAAATTGCTCAAAGTGTGTGTAAGATTCAACCAGTGCCTTCCCAACAAGACTTTCCAGCAAGCGGATAGTCCACTCTGCACTTACTGCACCCCCGCCCTGCTCTGCGCACTTACAGATTTGTGTTTCCACTTTCCATCCTGCTATATCTCAGCTTGTTTCCCACATCCGTGGTAGAGAGGGGAAAACGCACAGCGACACAACCGACTCACATAAATAACTCCACCAGCAAAGTGGCACCAGAGTGTTTGTTAGCAACGCTCGATTTAGGATTTGAGTCAAAATGGTGAACATGAATTGAGAGGTCTGTGTAAATATAGGAATATAATATTTAAAGCAGACAATGTTGATGCCATTGTGGAAAGCTAGCGGGTGCGAATACACTGTCCCTACGCTAAACCCCACACACAAACTACACAAGTCACTGTGCTCAAAGCTTCACTACTGTGGAGACATGAAGACACATTCAGAGCTCTTCCTCTGAGGTTAGGGTTCGACGAAAGCTCTCGTACCGTCCCCATGACCCAAAGAGCACTTTGCTTTCGGCACTTTGAGGGCTCTCATATTAGCCACTGTTTTTTAGGCATAACCATGTTTAGCTGAAGCAGTTCCAGCCAAACCCTAATGTTCGTAATTTGGTCTATTCATGTAATCATGGCTGGAATCCCTCATTAGGTCTCAAATATTAAACCGCAGGGACAATCTACACTTGTTTGAGCAAAACTGCTTCCTTGTCTTTTTATTTCTTGTTCTTTTGTTTAACCCATTCAGACCTAAAATGCCTGCTAAAAACGCCTATTAAAACCTAAGCAATTATTCTACACAACCTCTTAAAACCTGAGGGTTTTCTGGAAAAAATTTCAAAAAAAAAAAGCCGACACCAACGTGCACTTCATTTCCCCACGTCTATTTCAGCGAATCACAGCGCATTTCATTAATCGCAAAATCGATGCGACCTAAACGTCACTCCAGGTCTTAATGGGTTAAAGTGCCTCCCTGTATTATAGACCTGACCCTGTTTCTCATGTTGGGTTGGACACTTCTGAGTCTGCACTGGATCGGACGGATTATAATGTCTATCTGTGTTAAGTGTTTTCGTGTTTCCGGTGCCTGCCACTGGCCCTCTGTGTATAATTGTAAAGTTTTTTCTCTCTTGGATAATGTTGTATGGTTTATTTTATTATTTGGTTTTGTATTATTATTATCATTATTATTATTGTTATTATTATTTCATTTGGATTTTTTTGGTAAGCGCTTTCTCTGTTCCCTTTGTCGTTCTCCTCCTGACAGTGATGTGTACTCGCCCCTCTTCCTTTCCCTGTGAACATGTGTTTGGCAGCGATGTGTGTTTTTGCCAAACGGTTTTTAAAAAAAGAGAGGGGAGAAGAGGAGGATGGTGATGCTGGTCTGTTGATAAGGGTGCTCATCGCCCCCTCCGTAACACGTGGACGTGCGGGAAAATACTAAATGTTATCCGAGGAGAATCAAAAACGAATAAAATCTAATAAAAAAGCTGTTTTCTCAAAATAAGACTTGGGTGATTTCTATCGTTGCTGTTGTCTCAACCTCCAATTCCCTGGTGAATGAAACAGAGTGCTGGCCACGTTATAGGCCACTCCCACTCACTGTTAATATATGACATTTAATATAATAATATGCCATTTAGCAGACACTTTTATCCAAAGCGACTTACAGTAATGAATGCATACATTTTTCAGTACATATGTGGTCCCAGTGGGAATTGAACCCACAACCTAAGTGCTGTCAGCGCCATGCTCTACCTACAGAACCATGCTCTACCTACTGAGCCACACAGAACCATGCTGTACCTACTGAGACATACAGAACCATGCTGTACCTACTGAGACATACAGAACCATGCTCTACCTACTGAGCCACACAGAACCATGGTCTACCTACTGAGCCACACATAACCATGCTCTACCTACTGAGCCACACAGAACCATGCTCTACCTACTGAGCCACACAGAACCACGCTCTACCTACTGAGCCACACAGAACCATGCTCTACCTACTGAGCCACACAGAACCATGCTCTACCTACTGAGCCACACAGAACCATGCTCTACCTACTGAGCCACACAGAACCACAGTCTACCTACTGAGCCACACAGAACCACATAACCTGTTTGATGGTCACAGATAAAACACAGGTTTCTAACAGTGAGTCAAACATACGGTGATACGGTATCATCGTTATCATAGTGAACCACAATATTTTCGTGTAATGCTGTTGGGATAATGACCCATCCCTTACAGGATTATAAGACAGCGAAAATTACCCCTGTAAGAGCCTGTAACTTCAGCCTGATTCCTGGGCCAGAATTCCCCAAGATTTATGCAGCGCCTGTAATTTATTCCAAACATCCAAAGAAGGGGCCAGGTTAACACCACTGTGCAACCGTGAAACAGCCATGTTTCGTCTGCTGGCCGGTGCCTTTCCTGAAGCTACAAACATGCGGCTGTGTGTAG
>JAINUG010000007.1:182500-270000 GCA_029706075.1 Aldrovandia affinis
CACGGGCTCACACAGAGCGGGGCCATCCTGCATGTCTCTGATGTTTTGCATACAATTCAAGTTCCTTTTATCTGAGGTAATGGCTGACATTACATTTTTACATTTGACATTTTAGGCATTTAGCAGACGCTCTTACCCAGAGCGACTTACACAGTTTACATACAATCCATTTATACAGCTGGATATTTTACTGAAGCAATTCAGGCTAAGTACCTTGCTCAAGGGTACAACAGCAGTGCCCCACCTGGGAATTGAACCTGCTCCCTAACCATTACACTAGACTGCCAGCCCAAAATCGTGACTAGGAGCGCATGCAGAGCAGAGCTGGGCCCGTGGTGCAGTGAGGGGTCTTTAGAGGGGCGTGGGGGGCCTCACGGTCAGCTGAGCTGCCCTGATGGGTTGCAGTGTGGAGCAGCAGATCGATGAGAGGAAGAGAGGAAGAGGAGAAAGAGAAAGATGTGTTGGAGAGGAGGAGAGAATCCCCAGGCATGGCCTGATTGGCCGTGTGCCCGCAGGGGACACTCAGAGTTCAGAGCGGAATTACAGCTGCCGTGACATTTTTTTACCTTTTCCTTTTGTGGAGAAAAAATAGGTCAGTCGCCCTGTGAGGAGCACAAGGGGGGAGAGAGAGAGGGAAAGATAGAGAGAGAGGGGGATGAGAGATGGGGAGGTAGAGAGAAGGGGAGGAAGACAGAGAGAGAGAGAGAAAGAGAGAGGGAAAGATAGAGAGAGAGAGGGGGGATGAGAGAGGGGGAGGTAGAGAGAGAGAGAGAGAGAATGGGAGGAAGAGAGGGGGAGGAAGACAGACAGAGGGAGGGAAAGATAGAGAGAGAGAGAGAGAGAGAGAGAGAGAGAGAGAGAGAGAGGGGGCAAGAAATGAAGATAGAGAAGGATGGGAAGGGAGGGGGAGAGAGAGGGAAGAAGACAGAGAAAAGGAAGGAAAGATAGAGAGAGAGGGGGATGGGGAGAGAGAGGGAGGAAGTCAGAGAGAGGGAGGGAAAGATAGAGAGAGAGGGCAGAAAAAGAGAGAGAGAGGGATGGGGAGACAAGATTAAAATATTTCCGACGCTAGCCATTATGTTGTGGGGCGTGTGAGTCACATCGAGTCCCTGCGTGTGAGCTGCTGTCTGTGTCGGTGTTCTGTTCACTAGCTCCCCTGCGGTCCAGCCGGGGCCCAGTATCACGCAGAGGGGTTCATTTTGGATGCTCTCCCACTTCACTAATCTTTTTACGTAAGAACTCTGGCTGACGGCCATCGTTGAGCTCAACAGCCTCAGTTCACACCGTGTTCCCTGGAGAACAGGATGAGAAAGACCAATGCTTTTTAAACTTGTGTAAGGACAACTGAGGTCCAATACAATCCTTTTTCTTTTTTGCAAAGGGATGATGATGAAGTGAGATAGAAGTTGGAATTTAACAGTGTGCCAAGACATGAGCGAGTGAGTGAAAGCGAGAGAGAGGGAGTGAGTGAGTGAATGAGTGAATGAGTGAATTAGTGAATGAGTGAGTGTGAGTGAGTGAGTGAGTGAGTGAGTGAGTGAGAGAGGGAGAGAGGGAGTGAATGAGTGAGGGAGTGAGAGATGGAGAGAGTGAGTGAGTGAGACAGGAAGAGAGGGGGAGGAGAGAGAGAGAGAGAGAAGGGGTGAGTGATTGAGTGAGAGAGAGAGGGAGAGAGGGGGAGAGGGAGAGAGAGAGAGAGAGGGAGTGAGTCAGTGAGTGAGTGAGTGAGTGAGTGAGTGAGAGAGTGAGAGAGGGAGTGAGTGAGAGAGAGGGAGAGAGGGAGAGAGAGGGAGTGAATGAGTGAGTAAGTGAGTGAGAGAGGGAGTGAGTGAGAGAGAGAGAGGGAGTGAGTGAGTGAGTGAGTGAGTGAGAGAGGGAGAGAGGGAGTGAGTGATTGAGTGAGTAAGTGAGAGAGGGAGAAAGGGGGACAGAGGGGGAGAAAAGGGCGATGCAGAATGTAGGTCAGCCACTCCCCATTCCGCAGCGCCCCTCCCACCCACCTCCTTCCTCCAGCAAAACACGTGTTCTCCACGGCAACCTCACGTGAACCCTCCCTCATACATATCTGCAGCCTGTTGGGCTGAGCGCCCAAGGCAGGGGTGGGAGGGGGGCAGGCTCGTTAAACTAGGCCATACCCGCCCCATTCACTCCGCCCCTCCGCCCACCCCCATTCACCCCCCACTCCTGACTGCAGGAGCTGCAGGAATCCTGACCATATACAGCCCCAATCAAAGTGCTACAGGAACATCTGTCATCCTCTCTTTACGGCCGCGCTTATTCACCAGGAATTTGGGTTTCTGCCGATTATCTCGCCTGGCTTCTGTAACGTTAACAGCGCGGGCCTGTTTGGCCTGTTTTGAGAAGTCTTCGGTGGCAGCTGAATGACTTTTAGAAGAGAGAGAAACCATTTAAGGAGCGCCAGAAGCACTGTTTCTGCAAGGTGTGTTTGTCGTTTATGGTTTACGATGCTGGGTGGCAGGGTGTGGAAACAGGGAGTGATGAGTTGTGAAATTGACTGTGAGTAGAATTTCAGGACCTTTGTCAGCTGTCCAGTTTAAGCGTTTCAGAGTTACAGTACGTCCTGTCTGTGGCCGGTGGAGCTATTTCAGGGGTCTGAGAGTCTGAGAGGAAGGGCACGAGGCAAAAATAATACACCACATTACCCCCTTGACGGACGGACAGATCTGGGAGGGTGTGCGGAGCACAGCTTAGAGTCCCTGGACTCTGGACAAGTTGAGCATTCAGCATCCCAAGTGAGACTCAAATTGGGCACTACGTTTCTGGGAAAACTCCTGGGAGAAAAGAGTGTCTTTTTTTAAGCAAACAAATGAGGCGATGTGGTAATGGCAGGCCAGAAGCGGGAGCTCTATGACCTCATACAGAGTCGCTCCACTTGGGTGAGCGCTGTTGACATAACAACGCTCCCCGGCTCTCTCTGTGAGCCCCCCCCGTGTTTTTGGAGGGGGGGTTAATCATTCACAGTTGGCGGCTGTTTTCATTTCTTTACTGCGCTGTCCACTAACAAAAATTACTTTATTTATTACACAGACAGACACTCCCAAAACAGAGGGCTATTCTTTACTTTCCTGAGGTCTGCTTGCCATTTAGGGGCGGCAGAGTAGTATAATGGTTAGGGAACTGGGCTTGTAACTTAATGGTTGCAGGTTCAATTCCCAGGTAGGGCACTGCCGTTGTACCCTTGAGCAAGGTACTTAACCTGAATTGCTTCAGTAAATATCCAGCTGTACAAATGGATTGTATGTAAAGAAATGTAAAACTGTAAGTCGCTCTGGATAAGAGCATCTGCTAAATGCCTAAAATGTAAATGTAAAAAAATATTTAACGAGTTAACGAGGCCTGCAGGTAACCAGACCCAGTTAGTTTGGCCCCTTTTAGGGTGTCTCTGTGCGTGCCAGACGCGGTACGTTCTGCTCCAGACCCTGATCGAGGCTGGCGAGGCTTCCAACAACGAGGGCTTTGATCACGGTCCTGCCGGTGACCGGTCCACACCGACCCGCCTCACACCCACGGGCCTCTGGGCCTCCACTTATTTACGCAAACCATCTCCATCTCCCCCGGGCCTCTCTGACGGCTTCACACACATAGGACTCTTTCCCTTTCTCCGGCCCTGACAGGAATCTCTCCCCTCCTCCTCCTCCACCATGCCCTCCTTCCTCTCCGTCTCTTGCTCGCTCACTCCAGTGACGCACAAAATGGAATCCAAAACATGAGGTCTGTAGGTCATTGTGGTGGAATTCCCCATGTCAGGGCAAACGCTGGCAGTGTAGGAGGCCTCCGGGGGCCTGTTTTACCCTCCAGCCCTCTCCTGTCCAGCTGGCTGGGCCTTACAGCCATGGATACGCTATATTGGCAAACTCAGCGATGGAAACTAACATTCCCAGTGCTTAGCTTACTTCTGTCCAGTCCAGAGGTCATACACATCTGGGTCTACTACCTATAATGCACCTGAAAGAGTCGTTACACTGGAATCGCACCTTCAGTTATTTGGAGGTGATGACAGCTATATTATAGTCAGCGACAATCAAAGTGCGCAGCAGCAAGGCGACGAAACCGGAGCCCGGTAATAAGTGCGGAGCAGAAAAAAATGAAACGAATTCAGCGCATGAGCTCTCGAGCAGACGTGAAATATGAAGCGAGGCACGGGGGTGACTGTAATTAATCTGTTCCACATTATGCAACAGAAACAGCCTGGAGGGCAGCAGCATCCTGTCTGTGATGGAGCTTTTAGACAAAAATATGCTTGTGTGTGTATGTGTGTGTGTGTGTGTGTGTGTGTGTGAGTGAGAGAGAGAGAGTGTGGGTGAGAGAGTGTATGTGAGTGAGTGTGTGTGTGTGTGTGTGTGTGTGTGAGTGAGTGTGTGTGTGAGAGTGTGTGTGTATGTGAGAGAGTGTGTGAGTTAGAGTGTGTGTGTGTGAGAGAGAGAGAGAGTGTGTGTGTGTGTGTGTGAGAGTGTGTGAGTGTGAGTGTGTGTGTGTGTGTGTGTGTGTGTGAGTGTGTGCGAGAGGGTGTGAGAGTATGTGAGAGTGTGTTTGACTTTTCCAGCCTTTCAGTCTCACCATTTCAAACCAGGGCGAGTTATTTTTACAAACCCCATTTTTACAAGCCCACGACCCAGGTGTAAAATCTGCTATCATACAGAGAGAGAGAGAGAGAGAGAGAGAGAGAGAGAGAGAGAGAGAGAGAGGCAGGCCCTCAGCACACGCTCATTCAGCTTGATGCAAATCAACTGTGCCGATGAATTATTCCTTTTATTTTCCTCTCCGACGCCATCGTGAGTGAACTTACACAGCCCTGAGCGAGGGATGATTATTAAAGACAGGTTGTTGTTTTTTGGTGGCTGTGCAAGATTTTTACATTTTTTTCAGATTTTTTCCACCACTCGTCTCCACAAGGCAAGCTAATTCTCAGAGGGCAGCGAACTCCGCCTCCTTCGAGATGGAATTCGCCCACACACGTTCTGGAGACTCCCTCACGTGCTTCATGGTGGACCCAATTCGGCTCACCCTCCCCCCTCCCCCTGGGGCGGACAGCCAAACCCTGACGACCAGGGCCAGTCTTGTACTGACGGGTTTCAAACCGCGTCCCTGATAGGCAGCTCACACTCGTATCGGACCAGCCAAGATACAGTTCGTTAGGACTGCTACGCTATCCACCGCCCCCAGGAAAGATTCTTTATTGGGCACAACGGCACGGCAAAGATCCTCTCAGGACAGGAAGCTCCCTCTTACACAAGAACACAGTTTTTAGAAGTAATCCTCGGCTCTATGCCTGCCAACATACAACACACACTATACACTGGCAGGCATAGCAGAGGGTCGGTTCTAATAGCTGTGATCTTGTGCCATCCACCTAACTCTGTCCAGCTCCGTCTCCTACATTGTGACATGCGTGTAAATTGCTCAAGCTTTAGGGTATGTTCTCTGAGTCATTCCACACCGCATTCCATGTCATTTATTCCTTTATTTGACAGGGACAGTGCACACTGATAACATTTCTGTAAATGTGCCAGAGTTAGCCAAGGAGGCTAATTTTCATCTGTAGTCCTATTCCAGCAACACAAAGATCCACTACATGCCATGCATGATTCATGCCACACAGTGCTTCCTGTAGTATTTAAAATATAAACGCTGCCGGACTCATCCTCCTGCTCGAAGACTTCCCCGAGGTCTTGTCTTCACCGAGGCTGCTCAGCGCTGCTTTGAGGAAGAAAACCGCACGAGCTGTGAACCTGTTCACCTGCGATGTGTAGACACGTCAAACATTCCCCCCCCTTCATAAATCAAAGGCATCGTTCACGTGGGCCTGCCCCTCTGGGAAATGCTGAACCACAAATCTTATCTTTATTTGCCCATAAACGTGTGGGAGGGAAATGAGTCCTGACTGTAGCTCTCTGTTAAAACGCAAACTGGAATGAAAGTTTCTGTAATGTGTGTTTCTGGCGGCCACGTTCCCCGTCCTGCCTCGTTCCCCCGTGACTGCAGAGCACACTAACCCGATTACTTCATAGATTAGTGTCAGCAACTCCTCCGTCTGTCTACCGCAGTTCAATTAACTCAAATCCAGCGTATAGGGTTCTCCACACATCTCCGCACGCTTGCAGCTGATGGGAGCGTGCATTTCACAGAGATTTAAGCGGAAAAATCTCTCCCTCTTCAACCATATGCATACACTTTGGAAGAGATTACATTGAAATCTCTGATTCAGAACTGCAATTGGTTATTATGTGAGGGTCATTACTGAATTTAATTGAAATGTATGTGTGTGTGTGTGTGTGTGTGGGGGGGGCATTTTAGTTTGAGGAGTATTGTTTAAAGGAGATAAAGTTTTCTGTAATAGTTTTTCTGAAGGGCTAACGGTGCAGTGACCAGTGTGCCCTTATCTCAGGCTGCTGCTAAGTGTGCTTTCAGCCCTTGGCAGGGCCTCAACAGGCTGCCGCCTTTCCTTCTGCGTGTGAGACACTGCAGCGGCGTTGGCCTCATTACCGAGCAATTGAACACAACTGAGAACCAGCGGCGTCGACGACAACAACAACAACCTCCACCACGGAGCGGAGAACCTGAGCTCAGAGGAAGCAGAGAATCCTCAAATTACTGATGTGACAAAAGAGGCTGGGCCCTCGTAATCCAGAGTGCGCGAGAGGGAGGGAGGGGGAGGGAGGGAGGGAGGGAGAAGGAGAGGGGCCCATGTGACCCAGCCCTCACATGCGGCTGGGGAAAAATGTGTCAGTGGCTCACCTTGACCGGGGCCACATGCAGTTACATAAAACAGCAGCGTTGCCAAACTCTGCCGTAAGAGGGGGATCTACTGTAGGCCAGGGTTCACACTACATGTGTCACTTCACTATGAACTTAACCATGGGTGGCAATGTTAGCATAATGGTTAAGGGACTGGGCTTGTAACGCAAATGTCATGTATTAATGCACATCTTGTAAGTCGCTCTGGATAAGAGCGTCTGCTAAATGCTTAAAATGTAAATGTAAATGGTAGTTGCAGGTTCGATCCCAATTTCTTCAGTAAAAATCCAGCTGTATAAATGGATTGTATGTAAAGAAATGTGAAACTGTGTAAGTCACTCTGGAGTGTCTGCTAAATGCCTGTAATGTCATGTAATGTAATGTAACCAGGACATCATTTGTGGACGTACTTAGACAGGCTGTGCAACTGGTCACCTGACAAACAACTGATTGGTATATGACACAGAAAGAAAAAAGAGAGAAAGAAAAAAGAAAGAAAAAAAGAGAGAGAGAGCGAGAAAGAGACAAAATGTGAAAAAAGAACAGAGACAGAAAGACAGAGCGAGATGGCCGCTCCCTTTATTGAGCCCCTCAGAAGGTTCACTCCGGATTGAGCAGGCCAGGCTACGCAGCGATCCACAGCGCTGTGGGCAGGTGTGTCCGGCTGCGCTGTAGTCTGCCACTGCTTTGCGTCCCGGCGTCTTGGTGAAACCGGCGTGACGTTACCCAGAAACAGCAGCCTTTGTGCTGTTGGCCTGTGCGCGGCAGGCCGACCGGCATGATTTCTAAAACAAACACCCCCGGCAGATCTGAACGTGCAGAGGAATCGTTTGAGACCTAGCTCAGCAAAGCAGAATAAAACACCTTGGGCAGAAATGAAACAAAGCAACCGTACCGAAATAAGTGGCCCAAAGCTAACAGTGCTGCGCAGGCACACCTGCAGTAGAACACAGATCTCTATATCAAAAGGACAAAGAAAAACAACCAGTCCCGACGAACCCATCCGTAACTTGCCAGCTCCCTGTGACCGCGATGCTTTGCTTGGCCGACTGCATCCTGAACTCTGCGCTGTGCAGACTGAGCACGCCACAACACACTCCTGCTCGCTGTTTACAGTGTTTGAGGAAACGCAAGCAGATGTAGGTCGCTCACTGCCAGAGATAACAATAGCCCCATAAAATGTCTTCCCGCTGGGCCGGGATAGTGAGTGATAAACACAGCCATGCGCCATTGTTTACGCCAATCTCTGGCCCGCGGCGCTGATACAGTACGACCACGACCTCATTCTGTAAGTGGATTAGCTCGTTAGCTGGCCCCGTCCATAACAGCTCTACCTGTGACACCGGTCGAAGACACAGTGACAGGGCCCAGCAGCAGACCGGACTCGCATCCCGGGAAAGAGACCCCCAAAAAAATAAAAAAGCTTGTTAGCCATGAAATGTGGAGTGTGGACATAAGAACATAAGAATACATAATGACGAGAATGGGCCATTTGGCCCATATAGGCTCGTCATGTCATAATCTAAAGAAAATCCAGTACTGCATCTAGCCTGGACTTGAATAGCCCAAGTGTTTCTGCCTCTACTACCCAACCTGGCAAGCTGTTCCAGGCTCTACACACTCTCTGTGTAAAGAAAAACATCCTAATATCCAGAAGGGGGGGCGCTATCGTGGGTGAGAGGAGGGCAGGTGGAGGTGAGGGCACGGCAGAATCTGTCAGTGGCTGATGGACGGACAGTAGGACGCCCTGGTAAGATGGCCAGCCATATATATGTCCTAGATGACTATAACTTGATATTTAGTCATTTCAGAAACATGTCCGGGGAACCCCAGATGGCCTGCGCTGTGTGTGAGTCACACAGTCACACAATCATGGTGTCCGGTACAGATTAGGGAACTACAGCCTCCTGTTTCTCACCAAACAGAGGTGTTTAAACACAAAAAGCAGAACCTTAAACGGCATTAATAACAGCAAAGAGAAAAGGAGAAGAAGAAAAGAGAAAGAGAGAGAGAGTCTGACATTGAATAAAATCATGAAGTAATCCTAGTTTGATGGGCTGTCTTTCCTGACAGGAGAGGGCTGTATGAAAGCAGGGATACAGAGAGAGGACAAAGGTGTTATTGTTCATGCAATGGAAAGAGAGAGAGAGAGGGGGGGGTGAGAGAGAGAGGGGGAGAGAGAGAGAGGGGGAGTGAGAGAGAGGGGGAGTGAGAAAGAGAGAGAGAGAGAGGGGAGAGAAAGCGAAAGAGAGAGGGGAGAGAGAAAGAGAGAGAGAGAGAGAGAGAGAGAAAGAGAGAGAAAAGGAAACAGAGAGAGAGAGAGAGAGAGAGGGGGGCAAGAGAGAGAGAGAGAGAGAGCAAGGAAGGGGGAGAGAGTGAGAGAGAGAAAGAGAGAGGGGGAGATGGGGTGAGAGAGAGAGGGAGAGAGAGAAAGAGAGGGGGAGAGGGGGGTGAGAGAGATAGGGAAAGAGAGCGCAAACAAGCCGCCACGTGAAGAAGGAGAGTGCAGCGTCTGGCAGCCATGTGCAGGAGGAGAGCGTGTGAGTGAGGCTCTGTGCTTCAGGGTGAGAGAGCGAACGCACGCACGCACGCACGCACGCATGCACACAGACCTGCAGCCCTCCACTTAACCACGCTCACCACCATCTCTCGAGGATCTGCAGCGTGACTTTAAACAGACAGGGTCGAGGAATCGCTGTCTGTAAACCCTTTCTATAATTACCCTTTCCTGACTCTACAAGGACTGGCTTCATCATTTACCCCTAGCCTATATTTAAAACAATGATTACCACACCACAAACGGCAGTACAGAAGTGTGAATCTCCTACCCTGCCCTGCACACACACACACACACACACACACACACACACAGGGCAAAGTATGGATCTGGATCAGCCAACCGATAAGTAACAATGCTGTTCAAAGGCAAAAACAAACCAGACATTTGACAATTTCCTTCCTGAAAGAAAAAGCATAATTCACACAGATTTGTGAGTCAGAAATCTGCAATGTTGCCTACGATATTTTTCTCTTTCTTTGAAAGCTCCTTCCCTTAATCTAATGTTGCCTTGTTGATGAAGTGGCTGAGTACGCAGGCCATGAGGCAGGGGAATATCCTGCCCCTTCATGTGGTCAAACAAGTGCTCACAATACCCCGCATCGCATTAGCCCATAGCACCCACACACGACGCTGCACAGGTCAGTCAAGTGCAGTGCTCTAGATAAAACCCAGGGCCTGCATTGCCCTGCAGAACAGTACTGTAAAGAGTGCGGTCACATTGTGGGCACCACGGAAGGCCACCATAGGTCATTTCGTGTTTCCCGTAGCTCAGTTGGTGGAGCATGGCACTGGCAATGCCAAGGTTGTGGGTTTGATCCAAATGGGACTGCATGTCCGTCGTTTGGATGGGACGGTAAAAACCGAGGTTCTGACTCTCTGTGGTCATAAAAGATCGCATGGCACTTTTCGATAAGAGTAGGGTGTTAACCCGGTGTCCTGGCCAAATTCCCAACCAAGACAATATATATATATATTGTGGTGTCCCCAGGGGTTTTGCAGAGGGCGTAGGCAAGTTCAAGAACACAGAGGAGGCAGTAATATAAACCAAATTATAATTTATTAAACTTACTCTTGACAAACACTACACAAAACAAAGGGCGGGGTATTCGGGGGAATACAAACACAAAGTCCGCAATCTTTATCTCGTTGTCAGTGTCCAAAATCCAGTTCCAAAATCCAGTTCAGTTCCGTAATCCAGTCCGTAGTCAATCCAAAGGGGGTCCTCAAAACAATCAAATTTCATACACAACACTCCAAAACACTCTCTCCTCAAATCCTGGCTGGTCAAACGACTTCACAGGCTCTCTACTTCCCAAACACACTCACCAACTCCTTTCCAAACACGTTCCTACTCCTTTCCAGTGTGATGGCAATCAGCCCTTTAAATAGGCCTTGAAATGGCCTTCAGCTGGTCGTTAGCTCAATTGCCTTCACTCCATTCTGGTGTGACTGTGGCCTGCTGGGAAATGTAGTGTTTCCTGGCTCCCATGTGTTGTAGGCTAGGCAGCCATTTCATTGTGCAGCCCCTTGGGCTGCCACACACCCTCCTCCTCAGCTCTGACCTCAGGAGGGCTGAGCGGTCTATGTCCAATGGCCACCAGGAGGGCCACCTCCAGGTCCACTCAGGCAGTGCTTCGCGGGGATCAAATGTCCAGATTCTATCCCCATTCATTGCCTGAAACAGCCTCTGACAGACGTTAGTAAATGGAGCAAGTTGCTCACCGTGTCTGCCCCCAACTGGCCACATGTGGGTACTGGTTCTGGGCTCCATGGACCGGACAACCACCCCTCGGGCTCTGGGCTTCACCAATGTTCCATGGCTCCCCCACTGCACTTGATGCAGCTTCGTCATCTGGCGTCCTCTCTTGGGCCTTTTCCGCCACTGCCACTTTGCTTCCATGTGGTCAGGTTCAGCCACCGGGGAAAATCTGCTCTTCCAAACTCTGTTAATTTCATTCTTTGATTTCTTTACCACATTTGAATTTCTTTCCCATAAACGTTTCCTATATTTCTTCCCTTTAAATTTAGGCCCGTTCTTTTCCTGGTTTCCCTTCAGGTGAGAGCTTTGAATCTCCATTCCTCTTCTCTGTCTTCTTAACTTTACGGAAGGAGATGTACTCACCACTTCAGGAGATGGTTGGGTGTCCCACCTGACCTCAGCCATCGCCAAGAGGCTTTCCTCCATGCCATGGTCTCACCATAGCTCCTCCTCTGCAAACTGCTCCTCCAGTTCCCCTCCAAGGTCCTGCAGGCTGAGTGGGACTGAGGACCATCTATCCCACTCCGACTCCAACGTCTGGTCATCATCTCCTCCCAGCTCCGCTGGCTGCGAGACCTCCACCTGTGTGCTAGCGTCTTTGGTGACAGGAACACACTTTATGCAGTCAAGTTCCGCACTCACCCCTTCCAATCGGTCTTGTAGATCCAGCAGAGTCTCGGTTTGTATTTTCAATACTTCACAAAACAAGTTTTCGGTGGCTCGCTGCTGGGCTTCTTTTTGGTCCAGTCTCTCCCTTAAGTCATGTACTTCCTCTCGCAGTAGAGGAAGCTCTTCATTTTTCTTTTGTTCAGTCAGGAGGGCTGCAGAGGTGGTTTGGTGAAGTTCCTGCAACGCAAAAATCTTCTCTTCTTGTTGTAAAGCAAGGGCCTTCCCCTGCTCAAACTGAGCCTTCAGCTCCCTGCCTTCCCTCGCTCTCCTGCTCCACTCTGCACCGGAGTTGCTCCGTCTCGGACGCATGGTTCTCCGCTGCTTTCCTTAGCTCTGCCTCCTTCTGGGCAAGCTTGGTCTGTGCATCCCCCAAGGCCCTGGTATATTCATCTGTGGCCTGGTCCTGGGACTCCTGGATGTCCAGACACTGTCGCTGCTTATTCTCAAACATCTGGGTTAGGTTTCTCACCTGCTCTTCGAGCGCCAGGTTGTGGGCCTCTACCCGCCTCACTTCATTGACAAGGGATGCCTTTTCCTTTTCCAGCTCCCCAGCCATGATTCCCAGCACTCTCAGGGAGTTGCCGTGCTCCTCCTCCAACTTCACCACAGCCAGCAGGTGGTGCTCCTCCAAGGTCCCCAACTCAGCCTTCGTCTTGCACAGCTCAATCTGGGCACTCTGCTTCAGCTGTTGGACCTCACGGAGGGTGACACGCCATCGGTGTATATATATATATATACATGGAATTAATTAATTCCCTCCCCCTAGCCTCTCCACTGTGTATCTGGGCCCGTATTCACAAAGAATATTAAGGGTAAAAGTTGGTCGTAACTCCGGAATTTAGGAGCAAGTCCCAAAAATAATGGGCGTGTCACTCATAAATTTAGGAGTCCTACATTTTTGGGATAAGAGTATTTCACAAAGGGTTTGAGAGCTAAAAACAGCTCCTAAGTCCAGGAGAAGTTAGAAGCAGGCAAGAGGACTTCTAAGTTGCTAAAGACCTACTCACGGCGATCTGAAAATCTGCTGCTGTATGTGCATCCCACACACACTAGTGCTGTATGTGCTGCAGTGATGCGCAGTTTTGAGCAGTGTTGCACAGTGATGGGCAGTTTTGAGCAGTGATGCGCAGTTTTGAGCTGTGATGCCCAGTTTTGAGCAGTGTTGCACAGTGATGAGCAGTTTTGAGCAGTGATGCGCAGTTTTGAGCTGTGATGCGCAGTTTTGAGCAGTGATGCGCAGTGATGTGCAGCTTTGAGCAGTGATGCACAGTTTTGAGCAGTGTTGCACAGTGATGCAGCAGTTTTGAGCAGTGATGCGCAGTTTTGAGCTGTGATGCGCAGTTTTGAGCAGTGATGCGCAGTGATGTGCAGCTTTGAGCAGTGATGCACAGTTTTGAGCAGTGTTGCACAGTGATGCGCAGTTCTGAGCTGTGATGCGCAGTTTTGAGCAGTGATGTGCAGTTTTGAGCAGTGATGCGCAGTGTTTAGCATATTATAAAAATATTATATATCTTTTTTAATATTTTTTAATTAAATTAATTCAGGCATAAGACCACCCTAGTTACATCGCCTAAGGCGTACTGAATCTAAAAATGTATTTTGTGAAATTTTTGAACAAAAATTTAGTGAAATAACTTACATTGAAAAACTGAAATTATCATTCATTCGAAACGCGCCTTTGGTCCCGTTATTATTTTTTTGGCTGATCCGAAAAATGATCCGATGCACCCCTATTATATTCTAATAAAGATTCTAAAATACAAATGTAGGCTACGTGTCACTGATTTAACATGAAACCAAGAATACTGACTAGTCAATTGGTTACATGTCTGCATCTCGTAAACAATCTGAGGGTATCTATATATAATATTATATATATAATACCCTCGCGATTGAGGCGGTACCTTTTTATGAGCTCTATATCATTCAATATCTCCAGTGTTGATGCGATTGCGACAACGATTGCCGGCCGCAGCAGATTTTCGGATCGCCGTGAGTAGGTCTTCAGCGACTTAGAAGTCCTCTTGGCTGCTTCTAACTTCTCCTGGACTTAGGAGCTGTTTTTAGCTCTCAAACCCTTTGTGAAATACTCTTATCCCAAAAATGTAGGACTCCTAAATGTATGAGTGACACGCCCATTATTTTTGGGACTTGCTCCTAAATTCCGGAGTTACGACCAACTTTTACCCTTAAAATTCTTTGTGAATACAGGCCCTGATGTGTAGTGAGTTTGTACTGGTGCACTATGGCTGCCGTCATGTTCACCCAGGTGGGTGCTGCACATTGGTGGTGGTTGAGGTGAGTTGACCCTCTCATTGTAAAAGTGATTTGAGTTCCTTGGGAAAAAGCACTATATAAACCAAACGTTCATTCATTCATTCATTCATTAATTCATTACAACACCAGCCACAGTAGCTATATCAGCTCTAGCAGCTACAAAAGGCTCCAGTTCAGATGAAAGATCTCAGTATGGTCGGCGAGAAGCAGGCGATGACAGCAGACACGGGGTGAGGACTGAGACACACTGGCCCTCCCTGTCAGTCTGTCTGTCTGCCCTGAGTGTCAACACTGCTGTGGACAGTGGACAGCACACACTAATGCTGTCTGACTCCACTACCACTGTACATTTGACTAATTATCATCACCACTGCTTTCATGTTTAATATTGCATTTTGTAATATGTATTTATGTTGAAGACTGTACAATTTTTTTTTTTTTTTATCTACTAACTTTTCTTTCCTGGTGTTACAGGTACGGTGTGCAGCTGTCAACAATGATGTCTACTGCTGTATTACTGCACTCTTGCGCTAACTATGATTGATCTTACCATGTATAATTAATTGTAAGTCGCTCTGGATAAGGGCATCTGCTAAATGCCTAAAATGTAAATGTCTGTCTGTCTGTCCCCACCCCACACACACTAGTGCTGTCTGTATGTCTGTCTGTCCCCACCCCACACACACTAGTGCTGTCTGTATGTGTGTCTGTCTGTCCTCATCCCACACACACTAGTGCTGTCTGTATGTCTGTGTGTCTGTCCCCACCCCACACACTAGTGCTGTTTGTCTGTCTGTCCCACCCACACACACTAGTGTTGCACCTTCCCAGAGTGCATTTACATTTGTTGCCACCTGCGCAATCATTCACTCTGTTGCCACAAATGCCTTTTAAAATAATAAATAGTTTTCAATCTCTTTTGCGATGGCATTAGATGCTGAAGGTCACATGTCAGTTTGTCCTTCAGTGGGTCACGCATGCAGAGCTGGGAAAACCTGAAGCTTGGTGTGGAATTAAACATGAAAACACATGACAGCTCACCAGGGCTGCTGTGGCCAGAGTGGGTAGGGGTGTCCTGAGTGGATAGGGTTGTGGCCTGAGTGGGTAGGGGTGGGGCCTGAGTGGGTAGGGGTCTGGCCTGAGTGGGTAGGGGTGTCCTGAGTGGGTAGGGGTGTGGGGCTGGTTTCGGGTGGACAGAGTGAGCCCCACACTGCTGATTGGCTGGCCTGATGTCCTCCTGGTTTGGGGAGGTCAGTGGGGAAGGTCTGTGTGTGTGTGGGGGTCTCCTACATTCTGGGGCACACGGCTATATTTATACCCCCTCACCCGTCACCTGCCACCTGACCTTTACCCCGCTGCATGCATCCCGCAGAGAGGGGAACAGCAGGGGACACCGGGCACCCCCCACCCCTCTGCCCTCATCCACACCATCCACCCCTCTACGCCCCTCTCGGGCTGGGCCCTCATCCACCCCTCTCCGCCCCTCCCATCACTGGAGCCACTGGCCAGAGAGGACTACGTGTGGGGTGCCCTGAGCGACAGTGGCGTTGAATTACAGGGTCACATTCTCACGTTTCCGGTGTGTATGACAAGGCCTCAGACAGCGTGGTGTGGGTTCTGTGCAGCTCTGGAGAGCCCAGGGTCAGAGAGAGAGACGCATGTGTGTACAGAGATCTGTTCTGGTCACAGGACGAAAAGCCCATTTATGATCGGCACCTCTTTTCTGTGACGTCCAAAAACACTGGCGGCATGGTAACGGAACAGCCACGCTTTCCAGCACGCTGTGACGAGGTCACTGTGACACCCAGGGTCACTCTGGCACCTTGTTTGAGAGGTTGTTCTTTAGCCGGAGAGCACGTGTACTGATCAAAGCTCTGTAGGTCAATCTGAAGGCTGCCAAAATGAGGGCAGTGAGTTCACTGCCAAGGGTGTGTGTGTGTGTGTGTGTTTGTGTGTGCTAGTGAGTGTGTGTGTGTATATTGGCGTATGTGTGTTAGCGAGTGTGTGTTCATCTCTCCTCTCTCTCTTTCAGGCAGCTGTCCACAGAGCAGATGACCCTGCAGCAGACCATCATGAAGGAATCCAAAATGAACAACCGCCTCTCCCTGCAGAACGAAGAGCTGCTGTGGAAGCTCCACAATGGGGACCTGTGGCCCCCCCGAAATATGCCCCCTCCCCCAGTCCTTCCAGTCCTCCCGCAGCTCCAGCTCCATCTCCAGCCCCTGGCTGTCCTCCAGCTAGCCCCTCCGCTCCAGGGAGCCTCCCAGGAGAAGTACAAACATAGTCTGCTCGATGTTTTCAAAAAAAAAAGAAAAAAAGACGATACTGCACAGATGCACTTCCCGAGCGAGGCCGGCCTTGTTCTCCACCCTTCCCTCTAAAAACTGATCTCAGGACCCGAGGATAACTTCTCAACGAGTGTGTGACTTCATTCCTTGTTTTTTTCCCTTCTTTTTTTGGGGTGTGGCAGAGGGGGGGGTTAAGATAAGGTGCAACAAACCATCTTGAGTGGGGGTGTCCTTTGTCCATTGATATGAAGGTGAAACGGGTGCTTTGGTGGTTTTTGAAATCCAAACCAGAAGTCCTTGTCAAAATAGTAGGGCGGGGTGGTGAGGGGTGTGTAACACTTTACCTTACAGTTCTGGTACCAATTAATTTCAATGAAATTGTTACTTTGGCTCTCTCTGTTTCTGAAGCGATCCACAGACTCCTCTGGGGGAAGGCAACGTTGGCATGTTTTTCACCATGTTGTTACCTCCTGTACCCGGAGCTGGAAAATAAAGTGTCGTAGGCTTGTGTTTGTGTGGCTGAGTAGAGATCGACTCTAGACCTGACATTAGCACCTTGGATCTGTACTGAAACACACACCTGTCACATTGTAACGGTCACGCGTCTCTCTCCTAATCCAAGCTACCATTTTGTTTTTTGTCTATTTTAGTAAGACTAGAAAGACTAGAAAGACTTCTAAAAGTATTTTCTCACAATTTAAAACATTTATAAGCGTGTATTGACTAATAGCAGTGCTTACACGGACTGATTTGGATTTTTCTTTTTATCTCGTTTTGAAGTAAAATTCAGTTAAATCACAGGTCTGCTGGGCTCCTGGTTCTTTGACTACAGCACTTGTCATTTTCTGGGTTTAAGGTTTTGGGTTTGAAACTCAAACAAAACACAAGTTTTAAATTGCATAATGAGAACAACCACAGGTGTTAAAGTTTATAAAACACAACTGCTGTCTTAAAATTGATAAAACACTGCTTTCGTCGATCCGGGAGGGAGAGGTATGGCATGCACACCCTTTGAAACGTGTGAAGCCAGCCAGTCACTTCTCAGCTAAACTGCAATCCATCAGCCCTGCAGCCCTAGGTATAGTATTGCACCAGAGGACTGCACAGCTGAAGGCAACGGCACATTACTGCACTCTCCCAGGGTGATTTTTTTACCTTCATTTAAACAGGTAGGTCAACTGAACTGAAGTCTGATTGTCCAGGCTGTCACTGCAAATGAAAGTGGGTATATTCAGCACTCTGGAGCCCCCTTCTGTTTTAATTGAAGCAAGTGTTGCCTTTGATTATTTTTTGTTTTTGTTTTTACCCATACACACACAACTAAAGAGTATTGTATTTGTGAAGTAGATTCAATCCAACTGCTTGGCGCCATTATGTCAAGCAGTTGGATTGAATGCAGCCCTCGAGTTTGTGATAAAGGCAAGGGAGATTTAAAGGTAAAAGGTACAGCACTCCCTCAAAGTCCCTGATTTATTACGGCTGTTATGGTTAAGTAATAGTTCCATATTTCTGTCCTCAGATATGCCAGATGAGTTACCAAAGAATATGAAGCTCACTGCCCTCTCGATAATTCGCCCCTGGTAACTCCTATATTGAAGAGTGTGTGTAAGTAAGGTATGCAGGCATGGTAATAATGACCTCTACCTGTAGCTGACTACTATTAGCAAACGAATGCTAACTTAAAAACGAGCTCTTAACGGGCTCTTAAAAACGAGAACGTTACAAACGAAGTTGAAATGTCAAGAAGAAAGACCATACTGTATGTGTTCATTTCAATGAAACCGAAAGCTAGTGACCAAGAAAGGCGTTAGGTACAAAGATACACGGGCAGGACGGTGTGCTAATAACGAGGGATGGTTCTTGCAGTGTCTTAAAAGACAGTCAGCGATGGAACATTGAAGGGTGAACAGCTGTCGGTGACGAGCAGGCGGTTTGTGACCACCCAACTCAACTGCTTCAAGCACTATATATAATTACTATATGCATCAGTTAATGTGTAAAACAATATAAAAATACAGATGTGACAAGCGAGAGTAAAGTATAAAAGATTTCGCTGTTTGCTTTCGTGAAGTTTGCTGTGTGGTAAATATCGTCTTCGTTCGCTTTCCGTTTCCGTTGGAAAATCTCTGGTGCCATCTAATGGACATTGCTGGCAAGTCAAACAGTACCACAGATAATTTTATAAAGGACTTTTGCGGGTACTTTCACAGCTAGGTACTGGAGCTTGAGTGTTTGAGCCAGCCGAGAGAGCTGGAATGGCCAAACCTGGGCTAGAGAATGCAACATTAAGCTAGGGTATCATATACACTATGAACATTGATGGCTAACACCAAATACATTCTTTGACTATTTGTCAAGTCTGGTCTGGTTCGGTTTATTTGAAACTTCTGACAGGATGTAATTGCAACACGATTGTGACAAATTATTACTGTTGTTATTTAAATTAAAACAAAGCAAGACTACCAGAGTGGTAGTGGCAGTGGTGTCATTTCAGCAAAAGCTAAGGTATGGCAAAGTGACGTCACGTAAAATGTATTGTGTTGATAATGGGTGAAACAGTAAATGGCAAAACAGTTTGGCCTCACTGCTTGGCAATAATAGTATCAATAAAAAATATTACTTTCATACAGTGTTGCTTGACTAATATTTTAACTGGGAATCCAAACTTTTTGGACTAAATTAGTTGTATTATCAATGTAGGCTTAAATCATAACCATATCCAAACAAACCATATCCTTGAGGAAATGTGTACTCTGACCTGACCTTTGTGCAGGGTAAGGTAGAAATTGTGTGATATTGTGCTGGACTACGAGTGCCACCAGTGCAATCATTATTGCCACTATCAACAATAATGTCAGGGTGATAGTTTTCCCTTTCATTGGAGTAATGCCAAGATGGATGTGTGTTCAATTTGGGTTATGAAACTGTATGCAATCGTAATGACAAGGTGCTTAAAAATTGGTAATTATAGTTCATTTGCTACTTTTAATTTTAAATAGTTTGAGGTTGAATTTGAATCTCCCCTTGAATTTGAATTTGAATTTTGTTCAAACCCCCCTGAACAGGATTTTTTAATGATCAAATAATAACTAAACTCTTGAACTATAATTAGTCAATTCCATAATGGCACTCGTGGTGGTGTACATAATGACTGACTATGTAAACCTGCTTGCTCAGAAAATGCTTTTGCATGTGTATACTGCAAGAAATTATGTGACAATTAAAGCACAATAACTTACATCTCCCACACAAACACAATCAACACATATTCCTGATTTACAAAGGTAACTTTATTTAATGCAATGATGTAGTACAGTGAAACGAAAGTGTGGAAAAAAGTGATACATTAACTACATTATGAGAAAAGTTTATATTAGTGAATACGTCTCTACAGGGTTCTAAAAGGGTTTGCTAAAATAGCCTCTAAAAGTTTCTATAAGGTTCTAAACGGGTTTACTAAAATGGCCTCTAAAGTTTTCTATAATGTTTTAAAAGGTTTTACTAAAATGGCCTCTAAAGGTTTCTACAGGTTTCTAAAAGGGATGTACAGAAAATTACCATGTACTTCTTACCATTGTACCATTACTACAAAGACTTCATTATTTTATACTTCTCGCACCACATTTTTCTGTCATCTTGCCCCACCCCCACATTTGTCATATCCTCTATATTTTTATCTGTCTTATCCTCACTGCTATTACTGTAAGTATCCTTCCTTGGTATCTGCCTTGTCATGAGAGAGAACGAGAAAGAGTGGGGAGAAATACAAATGTTGTAGTCATAACTGTGAGTAGATGTGTTGCTGGTTTAATGGGCCACCCTTGTGTTCTCTCATAGTTCACAATGCTCTGGAGGCTTGTACAGACCTTTAGTCTATTGCAACCATTCTTTGTCTGCACTGGAGCTTATTCAAAATATGTCTGAACCAACCCACTGCCAAAACCATACCTTAGATTTAGTCTTATCCTATGGTATCGATGTCGAGAATATCATTGTGTCTCCCCATAATCCTGTACTATCGGATCACTTTTTGATTACTTTTGAAATTCAGGTAAATATTCCTATTAAATCGGAACCTAGATACTATTCCAGCCGCTCTATACATTCATTAACGGCTTCAAAATGTATAAACATACTTCCCGAATCGTTAGTATCAAGTCAGGACCCAAATAGCTTTTTGTCAATTGATCATCAAGCAGATGCGCTAAATCATATTTTACAGAATACACTTGATGCTGTCGCACCCCTCAAGAGGAAAACATGCAGTCAGAAGAAACTTGCACCCTGGTTTACTGACCATACCCGTGCACTAAAACAAGTTTCCAGGAAATTAGAACGCAGATGGCGCTCTACCAATTTGGAGGTTTTTCGGTCTGCTTGAAAGGACAGCCTCATAGAATACAAGCATGCCCTTACTACAGCTAGGTCATCGTACTTCTCAAAATTAATTGACCAGAATAAAAACAACCCAAGATTTATATTTAACACGGTAGCTAAACTGACAAAAAATCAGTCTTCAGATTGCATCAGTTATCCTTCTAACTATAATTCCAGTGACTTCATGAAGTGACTGTGACCAGTCACAGTGACTGGTCTGGAGCACAGAACCACCCAGTGACGGTAGTTTTATTTCTGTAAATGCTTATCATCAGTCCCATGTAGGTGAACGATGTAAGGTCCAAGCACGAAGTGCTGGAGAAGGAACTGAAAAGCAGTCACACTGAGAAGGTGGAGTCTCTGAAACGACACTACAAAACATCTTTCGAAGGTTAGCTGACATTTCTATGATCTGTCGGCGAAATGATGTAACGCAGGCCTTGCCACACAGTCCCGTTAAAAGGCGAGGCCCAGAGCCGACTTTGCAACCCTGGCGGTTTGCGACTGTGGCAGGTGACACCGTCTCCACTTTCTCCTCCAGAACTAAGGAAAAGTCACGACCAGGAGAGGCAAACCCTGGACCAGTCACGGAAGCAAACGGAAGCCACGTTATGTGTAAGATCATTTTTATTTGAAAAAATCTAATAAAATGTCCTTGTGATGCCTGAAACACTTTTAAAACCAACCGTTTCTGCAGAGCTTCAGCTACAAAAGGTTTTGAGATTTCAAACCAGAAATGGTGAAATGTACAGTAGTCTCACTGTACCACACTATATATAATTAAACCAGTTTGTGGGTGTTTTATTGACATGGCATGGAAGCAAGAGCAAAATGAGTAACAAAAAACTGTTGTCCCCTTCTCTCTGTTTGTGCGTGTCTGTGTCTGTGGGCATGCATGTATACGTGTGTGTGTGTGTGTGTGTGCATGCATGCGTGTTCAGGACTCCCACGCGCTGTACCTGCAACAGGAGTTGGAGAGTCTGAAGGTGGTTCTGGATCTGAAGAACACAGACCTTCACCAGCAGAACAAGAAGCTGATGGACCTGAAGACACTGGTGAGGCCAGCCACACAGAGGGAACGCTGTCTCCACAACCTTGCATGGAAACGTTCACTCACTTTGCCACAAGAGGCACAGGCATCCGCTCCTTTTTACCGCGAGCCTTCCTTCATCCGCTCGCTTCTCAGTAATTAAAGATCTTTCCGTGCTTTGTGAACCAAAGCAATTTGTTTAGGATCATTATGCAAAGAAGTTTGGTTAAAACGAATGCTTGATCATGCTTGAGTGTTTGTAGTTGAGAGGTTGGTGATGAGGAAATGGATTGTGTGAAATTCTGGAGCTCACTTGTCTTTCAACACAGAGGGAAACGAACATGAATTCGGAAGGATGCCTCAAAAAGACTCCGCAAGAAAATGAGGACCTGAGAGCCCGGCAGCCTTGCACAGGTACACACATTACCTACCGACTCCCATCTGCTCTACTAGCCCATGTGCGTGCGCATGTGTGAATAGGGGTGCACATTTGTGTGTGTGTGTGAGGGTGTGTGTGTGTGTGTGTGTATGTGTGTGTGTGTGTGTGTGTGTGTGTGTGTGCATGCGTGTATGTATGTGTGTGTCTGTGTGTGTGTGTAGGTATGTGTGTGTGTGTGTGTGTGTGTGTGTGTGTGTGTGTGTGTGTGTGTGTGTGTGTGTGTGTGCAGTAAGGGGAGGGGCTGTGCAGTTTGTAAGTGTGGTTACACAATTGTGGACCTCGATCAGAAACGCCATTTTTAAAAGATTATCAGCCACAATATCAATCAAGCATTATGAATTATCAGGAGGGATAAAGCAAAATAACAGCAACAAATGTTCTCCTCTCTTAAACCCATTTGCCCTGACAACTGGAGATAACACACTGGTGTAGCTAAACCTTCAACGTCCAAAATGACTTGCTGTTGGAATTAAGATTTGAACGCAGCAGCATTGGACCAGCGGGCTGGACCAGGACAGAGACCCACAATGACCTCACACACTGTCGGGCCAGTGGACTGACTCAGCCCTGACCGTCTCCTGGCAGATGTTCCAGGTTCTGAAAGCTCAAGAACCATTCCAGAAACTCCTATTCAGCTCAACAGAACATAGGTTTGTGTGTGTCCCTGTTTCCCACTGTAAACTTTGTCTCCCACTGTACTGTGTTTTATGTTGTTCATGTGTTGATGTCATCCTTATGCCTGAACTATTTTGCATGTATTTTTTACCTTTTATTTATTTGATTTTTTTTTAACCTTTGTAATTCCTGTTTTAGTTGCTCTTATTTGGGTCATTCCACGAATCCGGTCCGATTTGGACTTTTTTACCACTTTTTTACCACTTTTTTGATTTTCATATTTTTTACCAATTTTTTCATATTACTTTTCTGAACACTCCACAAGATTAAGAACATATTTAACTTCCAGAAAAATATATTTTCCCATCTCAGGCATGAAATCCCTATTATTATTGGTCATTATTGTATGATATGGGCACCACTATTCTTCAACCCCGTTATGGACACTCTGGAAGCTCTCTGAGTAAGATTACAACATGTATTTGTGATAAAGTCAACATGTATGTGGGATAAGAATGTTGAAAAAGTTCAATAATTCATTTAACTAATTAGATAACTTCAAAACCAGTGTTAAAATCACAACCCTGTCACAATCTCACAACCCCGTTACGATCAAACATGTAACGGGGTTGAGTGTAACGGGGTTGAGATTTTTGCACAAAATGGCTGCTACTCCACATGTGGTGAATACCAGGAGAGCACACATGGCATGCATGAGATTAAGAAATCATCTATATTTTTTAAATAACAAAGATCATTTTCACAAGTAATAGTTTTCTATCTTTTTTTCATGTGACGGTGTTGAGTCATTATGCTTGACTACCATAATATTACAAGATAAATGACTAAAAATATAGTAAAATAAGGTAGCTACTTGCCTGTTTCTGATGTTATGTTTTTCAAAAGACTTCAATGTTGTCACTTCCTGTTGTACATGCTTATAGGGATCGAACCATTATTTTTGTGGGGGGAGAATGCTCCATGTAACGGGATTGAGGGGTTACTGAGGTACAGAACTAAATAATGTTATTTTAATGAATAATTATTCATTTATTTTGAAATAAATCATTACCAGCATAAAAGCACAAATAGATGTTTATGTTCATAGAAAAAAGTATGGACTTTTTACTAATTTTGTTCGTCATATCCCAAATTCATTTTCATGGAAGGCCACAAGGGACATGTCAAAATACATGGTGTCAACTGAAAAAAAAAAACAATGCATAATTTAAAAATAACATTTATGCAATGTTTTTACACTTTATTAAAGGGGACATTTCAACTGAAATAAAAAGCTTTTCAAAATACATTTTGGTGACTGAATAGATAAGACACTTAAAAACATCAGAGGGACTCAAATCGGACCGGATTGGTGGAATGACTCATTTGCTTTTATGTAAGGTGACCTTACGTGCCCAGAAAGGCGACAATTTAATCAAATGCATTATTGCGCTCCTCGCGGTCTCGCCTCTTCTCTGTCCTGACCCCTCGGTGGTGGAACGACCTTCTGCAATCGGTCAGGACTGCGGAATCACTTGCAATCTTCCGCAAGAGACTCAAAACCCACCGTTTCAGACTCCACTACCACTGAATTCTGTACATCGTTGGACCACGAGCCACCAGAACAGCTTCAATATACCTTGGCATAGAATATACAAGTGTCTGTAACTTCTATTGGAGGGATGCAACACCAATCATCCATGAGAAATATATATAAAGATAACGTCCGATATCCTTACCTCTACTGCCCCCCTGTGGTGTGTGGTAGAACAGGCAGGTATTGCTCCCTGACTGCTATCCGACGCCTGTCTCTGCTATTCACAGCCACCTTTTGGCTGGCTACAAAAACTGCGTGTGCAGAAAAATGCAGGATCCCAAAAGCCCATATTTAATGTTTCGCGTTTGTCAAATTTTACGTTATTTTTTTTACCTCGTAATTATTTCAGATATTATTATTTTTTAAAGATTATCTTCAACTAGAAATTAAGGGAAATTAAGACGCCAAAAGCTGAATAAAACAAAAGGTCCAAGCAAACGCGACCGACCAGATCAAGTTTTAATATTAGAAATCTAAATTAATCTAGGTATTTCTCTCTGTATAGAGACTTTTGCTCCAGCACATCCCAAAGATTCTCAATGGGGTTAAGGTCTGGACTCTGTGGTGGCCAATCCATGTGTGAAAATGATGTCTCATGCTCCCTGAACCACTCTTTCACAATTTGAGCCCGATGAATCGTGGCATTGTCATCTTGGAATATGCCCTTGCCATCAGGGAAGAAAAAATCCATTGATGGAAATACCTGGTCATTCAGTATATTCAGGTAGTCAGCTGACCTCATTCTTTGGGCACATAACGTTGCTGAATCTAGACCTGACCAACTGCATCAACCCCAGATCATAACACTGCCCCCACAGGCTTGTACGGTAGGCACTATGCATGATGGGTGCATCACTTCATCCGCCTCTCTTCTTACCCTGATGCGCCCATCACTCTGGAACAGGGCAAATCTGGACTCATCAGACCACATGACCGTCTTCCATTGCTCCAGATATGCTCCAATATGCTCCCTAGCAAATTGAAGCCTTTTTTCCGATTAGCCTCACTGACAAGTGGTTTTCTTAAGGCTACACAGCTGTTTAGTCCCAATCCCTTGAGTTCCCTTCGCATTGTGCATGTGGAAATGCTCTTACTTTCACTATTAAACATAGCCGTGAGTTCTACTGTTGATTTTTTACGATAAGATTTCACCAAACGTTTAAGTGATCACCGATCACGATCATTCAATGTTTTTTTCCGACCACATTTCTTCCTCGAAGATGATGCGTTGGACAGTTCTTAACCCAATTTTAGTATCCTTCCAGGTTTGAATAATTTGCTTTGAAACAGTTCTTAACCCATATTTTAGTAGTTTCACTGCAATCTCAATTATTTTAGTTGTTTTCTTTAGGAAGCATTTGATGCAGGACTATAAATAGTATCAATAATTTGACCCTTCTAAAGAAACAGATTAACATATTTTCCAGTGCTCGCTGGAGTAGCACAGGATGATGTCTTCCGACATGGTTGTTTAAGAAATGACGCCTTAAAGCTACTCACATTTTGCATCAGTTACCGGGTTGATACGCTTCGTCATATTTTTTTAGCTTTCGGGTGATTTTAATATCTTCGTCTCTTAGTTATTAAAGGTTAAATAACTTGTTGCCAGCTAAAACATATTAATCACTGCAGTAATTATCCAATGGAAGGCTCTTACCTATTTGCTTAGTTAAATCCAGGTGGTGACTTTTTTTTTGGCCAGGCAGTGTATTACCTGAATTTAAAAAGTGTGTTCGCTTGGTATAACACACTTGGGACACACCATTGAGACTTGAGGATTTGACACCGAAATTAGGGACTCGTGGCTTGACTTGATTTCAGCACAGTAATTTGCGACTTTACTTTACAGAGATTATTTATTATTTGGGATTTATTCAAAGCTCAATGGTTAAAACTTGACGCTCTCAGTACCGGAAGCCACTCGTTTTCTCATTTCCTGTGAGGAAGAGCTCTTTTGCATATGGAAGATATTAATTCTAATAGGGCCTTGCCCGCTTCGCCAGTAAATTGGTCAACGTCTCTGCTCACAGTGAGTTAGGTAGCTAAGATACTTTATTATGTTTTTTTAATCTTTTGCCCTCGCTATTTGACAATAGTATTTATTAAGGATGGCAAGCTCGAAACTTTGAGACAACTCGAGACATTTAAAACATAAGTCAACATTGGCCTCTACTGGCAGAAGCTGTCATTGCAGCCATTAATTATAAGTGTGTTGGTGACAGAGGTTTTGCATAACGTTAGCCAAAAACCTCGTCACGGGGATACTTGAAATTGTGTTGATGAGATAATACTTTATTGTCTGCTCGTGCAGAAAATAGTTTTGCATCTAAAATAGCTTCCCATACACCACAATGTATAAGACGAAAGACAGAGCAATCCGTATAATAGCACATCTATACATATATTGCACAAGTCCCAGCACTAGGTCTTATTGCACTTTACTAAAATTGCACAAATCCATAACAAGGTGGCTCTTGTGGTTGTCCTTAAGAATAATTTGCTGCTGGAAGTGGCGTTGATGCGCCAGTAGGGGGCAGCCTTACCCCAGGGTAAAGCGGAACAGGCCAATGCCCCAGTTCAGTGACTGGGTACATTGCACTTTAGAAGACACTTGTGCTTCGGATGAGACATTAAACGAAGGTCCCGATTAACTGTTGTCTTTACAGATCCCATGACATAGATTAGGGGGGTTCTCCAGTGCCCTACACAGACTCCCACTCTGGCTCATTCAATTCTGCCCATCTATCGGTCCCTTACATCAGGCTCTTTGACCCTGGTCCTGGAGGGCTGCATGGTGTGGCTGGTTTTCGTTTTCACCTTAAAATCATCATCCAGTTCAGACCGAAGAAACCAATTGAGTTGAGTTAACTCTGCAGTCAACCACTTTAATTAAGAACATAAGAATATAAGATTACATAATGACAAGAACTGGCCGTTCAGCCCATCTAGGCTCCTCATGTCCTAATCTAAAGAGTATACTGCATCTAGCCTGGACTTGAATAGTCCAAGCGTTTCTGCCTCTACTACTCGACCTGGTAAGCTGTTCTAGGCATTGACAACTATCTGTGTAAAGAAAAACGTCCTAATATCTGTGCGGAATTTGACTTTAACTCATTTCCACCTGTGGCCTCTTGTTCCGCTGACTCCACTTATCTTAAAAAATATTTGGTAGTTCACCTTGTTAATCCATTTTAGGAATTTAAAAACCTAAATCAAATCCCCCCTAAATCTCTGTTTGCTAAGCTTAAATAGATTGAGGGCCTTAAGTTCTGAGAAGTCACGAAAACCCAGACCCCCAGCGGCCCTCCAGGACCGGGGTTGAAGAGCCCTGCCCTAGATAATAACTGGTTACATTCGTGCCTCTCCCTGCACCCGGGCTGATGTGTGGAGTGCAAAATGGCTGCCATGCATCAAGCAGGTGGTTGCTACACATTGCCGATGGCTGAGGTGAGTCAGAAACAACTATAAATCAGTTTGAGACCGCAAGATGAATGGCCCAATGCAATCCATTATAATCTGCTCTTCAGATGTAGAACAGCTATAGAATATGAAAAATGGCACTTATTGAATTAATAAATGCTTGACCCACGACTCAGAAAGACATGCATGTAACATAAATGCCATCAAGGCTATTTTGGTGCACATCTTCCGAGCATTTAAATGTCCATATACAAATACATATTTATTCAACAAAATTCATATAATTATTAACCTGGCATATTAATATCTGTGCGCTGGTACTTCAGTAGTTTGATGGTGTCGATTTGAATTGTTGCAGCGCTAGTCACTTTTTGCTATCGATAGAAATTAGCAGAAGGGTTTGTTCCTTGAGAAAACACAATCCTGCCAAACATGGCATTAATTTGACATAAAATGTATTAATAATTCAGTTGAATATAATGGATACAGTAGCAGGGATGGGCAGTTCTGGTGCTATAGGGCTGGCATACCACATTTTTTGAGTCGTCTGTTAATTAGTGAGTAATTTGCACCATGGGAACCACCCTTTCAAACTAAATGAAGCCCAATTTAAATATTGAGAATATTGAGGCCTGAGGTTGTGAACCAATCATTGCTATCTGTTGTGAGGAGCAAAACCTTCTGATTGGCTCAAACAAATCAGTGATTGGCAGGTAATTGTAGCTCCACCCATTTTTGTGTCACCTCATTCTCACAACACTAGGCCGAGGTAGAACAATAACCAGTCAGGCCAGAATTGTCCATTGAAATCCAACACACTGAGTTTGAGAACCCCTGAAATTGTTTTGAACAACAACTAGAATATAAATCATAAGCACACAGAGAACATGAGGAACCAAGGAGGACTCTTTTCTATGAAGTAAAATGTTTCATACACTACCGGTCAAAAGTTTTAGAACACCCCCATTTTCCAGTTTTTACTGAAATTTAAGCAGTTCAAGTCCAGTGAATAACCCTGAAATGGTACAAAGGTAAGCGGTAAGCGGTACCAGAGGTAGAAAAAAAAGTTTAGGTTACCAAAAACTGAAAAATAATGTACATTTTTGGCAGTGAGTAGTTTCCTACACCATCAAAACGCACTTGGAAACTGGAGGACTGGAAGAGGTCTGGCAGACCCAAAGCCACTACAAAATCAGAAACGTTTCTGAGAGTCAACAGCTTGCGTGATAGGTGGCTAACAGGACAACAGCTTCAAGCACAGCTTAACACTGGTCAAAGTAAGGAAGTCTCAGTTTCAACTGTGAAGAGAAGACTTCGAGCTGCAGGTTTGACAAGTCGAGTGGCAATAAGAAAGCCATTGCTAAGATGGCAAAATAAGAAAAAGAGGCTTGCCTGTGCCATGAAGCACCGCCAGTGGCCTACTGAAGACTGGAAGAGGGTCTTATGGACCAATGAATCCAAATTTGAAATCTTGAAATTTTGAAAGGTTTTTGTAGGCTGTCGAGTAGGTGAAAGGATGGTTCCTCAGTGTGTGACACCAACTGTCAAACATGGAGGAGGAAGCGTCATGGTCTGGGGCTCTTTTGCTGGATCCAGAGTTACTGTTAAGTGACTGTTAACCCACGTTAACCCATTTTCCCTGAAAAGGGCCTATTTTTATAACTCTGAAATTGACATTATTTTTCAGTTTTTGGTAACCTAAACTAATGTTTTTTAACCTCTGGCAGTTTACCGCTTACCTTTGTACCATTTCAGGTTATTCACTGGACTTGAACTGCTTACATTTGAGTAAAAACTGGAAAATGGGGGTGTTCTAAAACCTTTGACCAGTAGTGTATATAATAATTCAGACAATATTTCCCTCAGCAGAGGTCCTGAGATTGAGAGCTGTAATTCTGCAGCATCCTTAGGGGGATGGTTTTAAGGTGAGGTCTCTTGAGATCCTGATCCTAATGTCAATAGTGAATGTAAAGCCTTCCCTTATGGATGACCTCCCGACTTATTTCCTGAAATGCATTGTGTTCCGGTCTGAAAGACGTTGTGTAATGTCATCCTTTTGCCTCAAGGGGGCAGGTGCAGGTTGTTGTAAAAGTGGTGTACAGTATGTTAGTATGTTATTATATCGTCCTCAGACAAAAACTGTCCTGGGGCCAGTTGTCATTCCAGGCAATCTCTGGATAAAATAAGTTAATTGAAAACATCTGTTTAAATTATTTCTGTAATTTTGTCACAAAACTGATTTTAACATAATGCCAGTTTGACTCATTGCACTTTCTTTGGTCTGTGAACTCTTAATTTCCCATGAGCAGTTCAGTTTCGGTGACCAAGGTCCACAATTTCAGAGTTTTGGACCCCACTAATTTCATGTCAGTTAATTAATAAAGTATTTCTTCACAAATAATCTTTCATAGCACAATGATACAATTAAAGCAATAGCTGTCCAATAACTGATCTGAATTAAATGATTTTAAATTAATATGGGATATTAATTAATTGTAGTATGCATACATATTTTGGTATTCATAACATGGCCATACAAATTAATTAGCCATCCTGCATTAGAGATGCAATTCTAACTATGGTTGTAATGGAAAAACAGCATTCATGGGGAGGACTAAAGACCAAGGTTGAGACCCCTTGTATTTGAATTAAATGATTAAACTATCAGGTATTTCTGGTGAAGTGCTTGAGCCATTGCAGGCCACTGATACCGTGAAGTACAGGGGCCGTATGTACACAGATTCTAAGAGTGGCAGTGCTGATCTAGGACCAGTTTAGCCTTTTAGCTCATAATGGATAAGGTTAGGATATGGACAGGGGAAACCTGATCCTAGATCAGCACTCCTATTCTTAGAATCTTTGTACATATGGGCCCTGGTCCCTTCCTGGTGTGTTTGGTTTCCATTTATACCATTATGTTTTTAAACTAAATAGATTCTATAAAATCATCTTAAATTATATATTCTTAACTTAACTACTACAATCAAATGGTAAACAGTAGAACAGTCCAGTGAACTGATGCATTTTTATTAAATTAATCATTTTCCAGTTTATCAGTGACAGATAAAATAAGTGCTTTAACACCAAACAAAACAAAATTGACATAGAAACGTGATAAAATACTTAATTTAATACTTAATAAAAGACACGGTGTGAACAGTACACTTTCCAGAGAAACTTTCATTCTTGTCTTCACTCAACTCCTTCACTGGATTAAGGTGCTTTTTTTCACAGGACTGACCAGGGAACAGTGTCTGCCTCGGAAAGTGACCAACTGACAAAAGACCCACAATCCAGCCTCACGGGTGGTCTAGCGGTTACAACTTTTGGCGCTGGCCACTGCGACAGAGGTTCGATTCCACCAGCCGTGCCAGAGTCGGCTCTGGCCAGGAGTGCCACTAGGGGGCGGCAATTGGCTGTCTGCCCCAGGGAGGGGGGAAGGGAGCCAACATGAGTTGGAGTTACAGTCGACGGCTTGGCGATTGCCAGCTCGGAGGAGACAATACTTCACCTTTGTCACTGCCGGTCTCACAATACGGGGGGGGGGATTGACATGAAAAGAGAGAGTGTAATTGGCTACTAAATTGGGAGAAATTTAGATAAAATCAGAAACAAAATCTTTAAGAAAAAAAGACGCATGATTCTTCACACCCTCCTGTCCCTTATTACAACCATGTCTCAAACTCCAGGCCTCTGCATTCAGGAGCGCCCTCCTCAAACACACACCCTGACGTTCTGTGACTTTATCCAGCAATGTGCATTGGATTCGTTCCACATCCTTTTTTTTTTTTTTTTTTTTTTTAATGTTTTAAAGAATTTGTTCCACATTTCATAAAACTTGAGTAACTATTCTTGTGCATCCACCCCCCACCGCAACCCCACCCCACCCAAACAAAACACAAAATGGCCCTAAGCTGGAACTGGGTGATATGCACCGTGCAGTTCAACAGTCTTTCTGTCAAACAAACATTTAAAAAGACAACAAACAATTCATATCCTTCATTTAATACACACAAAAAAGACAAAAAAATGTTAATGATGGCTTCTCACTCTCAAATGGAGGCGTTACACCTGTGAAATTGAAATGGACCCCTTCAACCCCACCCCCTCCACAAACACACAGATTCACACAGTTTCCCCAAAACTCCACCCATAAGTGAGATATGGGTCATGAGGCACTCAGAGCCCTGCACGTTCTCCTGTACTCTAGTCCTCACACCTCCATCCAAGCTGGTGCTCTTAACTGGAATAATAACTCATAAATGTGATGCATTTCCCCAAACAATGCCGCCATCACCCTCTGGTAAGACTCATTTCACCTTGTCATTTTAACACTCAATGAACGCACACAATTCTGGATGAGATGGAGGCCGAAGGCGACAGCACTGACCGCAGAGCTTCGAGAGGGAACGGGCGAGATGCTGACATGCACATTTAAGTTCACATTCTACCAAAGACCAAGTCTAACAACAAAAACACAAAACATGAGATGGCTCTTATTGTCTCTCAGACGTGAATGCTGAAACGCCCGTCCCCGCTCACGACGGCCTCCTGATCACGCAGGAACTCAGCAGCCCTGCTCTGGAATGCCACTGGGCCAGTCGGGCGGGATGCCTCTTCAGTCACACGCACGGTATCACTATCCCCACGCCGAGGATCCTGATGGGTATGTTCCTGCATGCTGCTGTCCTCCCCCCCCGCCCCCAGCTCATACACTGCTCTCACTCAGGAGAGCTGTGGTGGTTTCACCCCAGTGGATCGACTGTCTTTACCTTTTTCCCCCTTGCAGAGAAACCCAGGAAATTAGGAGGAAAACTGGTTTCTGAGATCCTCTCCTAAGACTTGTCCTGTCACCTTTTAGCCTCAGACTCAGTCACACAAATGAATCATCGGGTCAATCGTGCCTAATACTTACAGAAATAATTTGGCGGATGGAGGAGAGGGCTTTTAGAGCTAACAAACTACTCGCATGGCTAAACACACACAACAGTAGTAATCCAACATCTTCATGTGCTACAACTTGCTTATTTATGGTAGTGCAGATGACTTTGATGGATTTTGTTGCCTGAGCAAAGAATGTCCATTTATAGCTAAATGTCCAAAACACAAGGCAGTTGTGATGAGAAAGCCAAAAAAAGGCTCGTGTCACCCAGACCACAGTTCCGTTCTGGCGGCTCCCACTGACATCCCAACGTTTCACATCTTCCCAGGTATTCTGAGTCTTGCGTCCACTTGCTCAAAACTCTTCACAAAGTGCTTCTTAGTTTTCCTTCCAGATCTTACTTCCATTTTCTTGCTGTCCCGTGTAGCATGAAGCAGATCTAGGATTAGCGGTTGAAAAATAGGCTGTGTTACCAAAATCAGTCTATAAATTCAGCACGTCAAAAACCCAGCTCACGCTTGCGGCTCTCGAGAAAGTAAAATGTCACGAGGCCTTCTTTGCTGTCTGTTCTGACTTCTGTCAAATTTATATTTATTTAAATAAAATCCAAGCTAACAACAACAAACAAATAAACATTTTCAAAGAGACCGCATTCAAATTCCTCGGGTGCCCAGTTCTATTTAAGCAATGTTTTTGAGTCATTTTCCTCTTCTGTGCTGCAGTAAGTCCTCCAGACCAGAGGGGGTGTGACTCACTCCTGTCAGAGACCCTAGGCTGGAGGAAGACCCCAGCAGTCTACAGTGGTTTCTCCATCGACGGCGTAAGATGAAGTCGTAGTTGGCAGATGTGGACATGGCGTAGAACACGTTGGCCTTTTCCGGAATACGTAGCTCTGAAAAGGCACACAAAGACATACATATTTGTTTACTGCTCACTAAAATAAGCAGAATTCTTCAGAAAGGGCAAAGACAAGGTTGTGGTAGTTCTCTGTCAGTTGCTAAACAATACACAATCTTCATTCTAAATTCTAAACTGAAAAATTAGATATTTAGTTCATTAAAATGCAAATAGAAAACAATGTGTAACATATAATATACAGTATGTAGGCCATGAGTGCAAACTTTGGCTATGTCCTTCTCTGTGGCTGGCTGCCTGAGCAGCTCCCCCAGCATAAAGACAGTACCTTGGTGTTACACCTAGATGGCAAAAAGTGCCCCTTTAAAGTCTACACCCAAAGTCTCAAAAATGACTTTGAAAGCCTTTGTTGCTGTACAGCCTGAAATTAAAACATATTAAATCAGACTTTTCCAATTTTATTTACACATTTGTGATGTGTACAACTTCCAAGTGAAAATTTTTTTCAAAATTTCTTAACATAAAGTACTACAATAAATACATTGGATTGATAAATCTACACCCAGCTTATCATGCCAATTGTAAACTAGCTCAGGGGTAACCAATCACCTTCCAGATCACACACCATCCTAATTGACCTCCACCCGTGTTCAATTGTAGTGATTCTGATTACTACAAACAATGGAAAAAGTCTGATTTAACATGTTCTAATTTCAGGCTGTAAGGCAACAAAAGGTGAAATGTTTGAGACGGGTTGTAGACTTTAAAAGGGCACCGTATGTGGATCCAACAAAGTAGTCTTAGGCCTTGGTAAAGTGCTTGTTCTGGCTGGCGTTTAATATTGAATGAACAGATGAGACAAAACAATGGCTTTACTTTCTTAAGCCACTTTGTGTAGCACAACACAGAACATTCGCTGGAATTTCAGTGAAAGTTGTCAAAGTGCACTTTTTATTTTAATTTAATATATATATTTATTTACAATTTTTTCCAGTTTTTCTCCCAATTTAGTAGCCAATTACACCCTGTATTTATTTCGATTTACCCTCCCCACAGCTAATTCTCTGAGGGCAGCGAACTCCACTTCCTTCGAGATGGAATTCGCCCACCCACGTTCTGGAAACTCCCTTATGTGCTTCACGGCGGCCAGCTCACCCTCCCCCCTCCCCCTGGGGCGGACAGCCAAACGCCACCCCCGATCGAGGCTGACGACCAGGGCCAGTCTGGTAGAGATGGGTTTCAAACTGCGTCACTGACAGGTAGCGCACACCGTATCGAACCAGCTGTGATACAGTGCGTTAGATCGCTACTCTATCCGCCGCCACCCAAAGTACACTTTGAATGCCACCCAAACACAAAAGAACAAGGCCTGAGCTCACCTTTGTCCTGGGACAGCACCTGGCTGAGGCAGAATTCCTGCCAGCTCGCCCCCTCCAAGTGATGCTTCTCCAGCGCTCTCTGGATCACCTGCGCCGTCTTGTCCTGACTAGTCAGCTGACAGGGTCACAGAGGGGCAGTGCTGTTAACTAGTGCTCATCAATAAAATACACATTTAGTATTCAGGGTTTTTTAAGCTGGACATTCAATAACATTTTAGCACCGGGCATTCAGAGAAATCACATCTTAGTTGATGATGAGAGGACATTTATTTCACAGCATTGTTTCCCCACATAGTATACAGTATATAGTAGGTCTATGCAACCAGATACAGTAATTCATAAATAAACCAAGGCCAAGAATCTAAGCGCAATACAGCTTTTTTTTTTTTTTTACTTTGAAGAAAAAAAACTTGAGTTCTCTTGTCGCTGAAATTCAACACTTCACTTTTATGAGCCAAGGTTCATTTGTGAAGGTTGATAGCATGTTGTATCAGTTCCAATCAAAGCACTTTATTAGTATGTATGTTTTTGTGTCTGAGGTCTTTATTGCTGCTGTTGTCTTGGCCAGGTCTCCCAAAGGCGATGTACCGCCTCCTCCGGGAGTGCCACTAGGGGGTGGCAATTGGCTTCCTGCCCCAGGGAGGGGGGCAGGAGGCCGATATGAGCTCGCTGTGTATAGGAGTGACTTTGTGTACCAGAGTTACAGTCAACGGCTTGGCGAGTGCCGGCTCGGAGGAGACGGTACATCACCTTTGTCACTGCTGGTCTCAGAGCTATGGCAGTGAACTCACAATATGAGGGGGGGATTGACATGAAAAAGAGAGGGTGTAATTGGCTAAATTTGGAGAAAAATGTTTAAAAAAAAGAATAAATAAAGATTAAATAAATGTTTAAAAAAAATTAAAAATCGAAGTGCATTATGGGTAGGCTGACGGCGACTGCGGGGACTCACCAGGATGCTCTTGTACACGTTGCCGGTGTTGGTGCTCTCCACGCTCACCCTCACGATGCATGAGTCGTCCACCTGCTTGTTGTAGAGCGGCAGAGAGACCATGGACACGGATCGCTGGTGCTGGACGTCCTGGGCCGGGTCCGGGCTCGCCTCGGCCAGGGAGGAGGTGGAGAGGTCCGGCTGGGAGCTCGACGAGGAGCTGGAGGGGGAGCAGGACGAGGAGGAGGAGGAGGAGGAGGGGAAGGGCTCCGCCACATCGTGACAGGACCTGGAGAGAGGCTGTGGAGGAGGAGGCCCAGAGTGAGTTTCATGTTCCTCACGCTCATCGCTGTCTCACTGACGCAGAGCAAACGACACTTGCGACACCGCCTTGCCTCCGGGACAAGGTTAGCCAGAGTGTTTGCAGGAGAACTATGTAACTAGGATTGTGTTGCACACACAAAAAATATGGGTCATTCAATTTAGGTGGTATTTATGACACTTTCAGGGCTGACTGGGGAAACCAGGCCAGGTGGGAATAAAGAGAGAGAGAGAGGTGCTTAAATACACGGGAGGACTGCGCACCTTTAGTTTGAGTCTGAAGGGCGACGACTGGGGGGTGCAGAAATCCTCCATTTCAGATCCACTGGATCCCGAGGACGACACACTGATCTGGTCAGCATGCGTCTTCCGGCCCGATCCCTCACTTGCGCTCAGAAATCTGCTGACACACACACACACAACACCCATATCATAATTAATAACACTTTAATACAAAGATCAAACAATTAACGTGGAGCTTGGGGCGTGAGCATTTAGTGTCAGTCACCCTGAAAACGACCGTTGACCAAACAAATAAAGGTTGATAAGGATGCTAAGTGCTTAACAGACACGGGAGAGGCTCGGAACTCGTAGGGAGGAGGGGACAAGGGTCCGGCACTTACGAGGTGAGTTTTTGGAAATCAGGCGGTGACTCCAGATGCCAGGGGGGGTGGAACAGGGGTCGACGGGGGGCTCCAGTTCCCGGGACAGGTCATAGCTGTGGGACGGAGAGACAGCGGGGGCGTTCACAATGAGCACACACTGGACCGTGAAACTCGTACTGCTTTGTGAAAGAGCCACCAGGCAAACAGACCATTCTCAACCATCTAATTCAATCAGAAACCCATGACCACTTTCATCCAAGAGAAGCAAGCAAACCACAGAGAACACAGCCGCCCCCCCTCCACACACACCTTTCCTGGTCGGTGAGCAGTCTGGCGTCCTGCAGCCAGGGGGCGATGTGGGGGTGTGGGGGCAGACTGTACTGAGAGCAGCACCTCTTGAGCTGACGGATCTGTGAGAGAATTTCAAACTCCTGAGAGACAGGGAGAGGGAGAGGGAGAGGGAGAGGGAGAGGGAGAGAGAGAGAGAGAGAGACAGAGAGAGAGGGAGAGAGGTCAGTACCCGAGCCACCTGCATAGATAAGCAGTGCTTGGTTTCATATCTTTGGCCATGAGTGTGTGATGAGTTATGTGACTGGACACGCATCTACGCCCTGAAGTAAAAGAGGCTTCTCCTAAACCAACAGTGTGACAGTGTAGATGTGCCCCTAACCCAACAGTGTAGACGTGCTGCTTATTGGAGATGCGTGTCCTCAGTGTACCCAACACTAGACCAGGCACAGGGCCATTCGTCAGGGAAATATTTTAATAAGGGCCTCAAAGCAATCAGGGCCCGTACGTACAAAGATTCAGGAGTGCTGATCTAGGATCAGGTTTCCCCTGTCCATATCCTAACCATATCCATTGTGAGCTAAAAGGCTAAACTGATCCTAGATCAGCACTCCTACTCTTAGAATCTTTGTACACACGGCCCCTGGCCTCTCATCCCATCTCACTGTGTGCTCTCTGCGTCAGAGAGGAAGGGCTTAATGAAAACCAGGGTTGGGTGGGGGCCACTTACCCGTCTGCGTTTCTCCACATTAATCAGGCCGCCCTGGGGAGAAGAGAGACGGAGAGAAATCGTGAGCTGGTGCCAACATTCGCTCTGATTCTTCAGTGGGTACAGACACAAATGAGTCACTCTTTCCATTGTGGGCCCAGCCCTGCAGTGTAAACGATAGGGGTGTAACGGTACACGTATTCGTACCGAACCGTTCGGTACAGGACTTTCGGTTCGGTACACGCTGCAAACCCAACGAATGCAATCTTGCTTTAACCACTAACGCAGAAAAAAAGATATGTGCCTTACCTTGTTCAGTAAATCATGGGCCAATTAACTATAATAAAGTTAGTTCATAATAAATGAAAAGCAATTTTATGTTTTGCATTTCCTTTTTTCTCCGCTGTATCGAAAACGTGACTTCAAAACCGAGGTACGTACCGAAGCGTGATGTTTGTGTACCGTTACACCCCTAGAAAATGAGTGCGTCAGTAACTTCAGTGTGTACTCACCACCACAGTGTCCGGCAGGGCAGTGTCCAGCATGGTCAGGACAGTCAGGTAGGTGCCCAGGTACGGCACAATGCCGCCAGTGGTGTTCTGTACAAAAGGCAGGAAATGCAAAGATTTCAAACAAAGGGTCACCTACAATCACAAAAACCCACAATTCAAGGCCCATAAAAACACACCCCAAAAAAAAGATAAACAAGGGGATCTCCATTTTTGATCTTTAAAAGACTTGGGGCTGTATGTACAAAGATTTTAAGAGTAGGAGTGCTGGTCTAGGATCAGGTTTCCCCTGTCCATATCCTAACCATATCCATTATGAGCTAAAAGGCTAAACTGATCCTAGATCAGCACTTCTACTCTTAGAATCTTTGTACATACGGCCCCTGACGTCATCCTCTACCAGTCGTGTGATTTAAGATGTTAAAGCAACCAAGCCAAGCTATGACAAAACAAGGAACCTTTGGTTCCTTATGGAAATACTCTATTTTGGGGAAATCACAGATACTTTGCATAGACTCTGGAAAATGTAAGAGGTTTGTGCGTGACCATTCAATGAGCAGAAGCTGTCAAGACAGACTGCCACATCTGGACAGTCCCTTGCTCTTGTCTTTTAATTGTGAATCACGAACCCGTTTTTGTAACACATTGATAGAGCTCTAATTTCATCCTCCCGATTAGGCTTTTCATTTTTGTGAAAGGAGGAAGAAAGAAGTAAACAAGTGACCGCTCGCTTCTCCAGAAAGCCGTCACTGGCTCCCCCAAGAAGTCTCCCTAATGTCCAAACATTTTACATTTACATTTTCATTTTAGGCATTTAGCAGACGTTCTTATCCAGAGTGACTTACACAGTTTATTATTTTTACTGAAGCAATTCAGGTTAAGTACCTTGCTCAAGGGTACAACGGCAGCGCCCCACCTGGGAACTGAACCGGCAACCTCTGAGTTACAAGCCCAGCTTCCTAATCATTACACTACACTGCCAGCCAGATAAAACAGATACAACAGGGAGAGCTGCGAACTGCTACAATAGATTTATCCCTTTACAATGTGAGATGAATGTACTATAAAATGTAGGTGGTGTGTCTGTTCCATGTAGTCATGTACTGTCTATGCACTTTGATGTATTAATAATGTTGCCTATTGCACTAGTACACTGTCTGTGTGTTTTTCATTATGTGACTAACTGTACTGCGGAAACACCAAGAAACATTCCTGCACACTTAAGTGTGAACGGAACTAAAGACAGAAAACTTGTAGGAGGCGTTTTTCGGATTTTTCTAAATGATTCTGATTCTGATGTCATTTTTGAACAAAACACAGTGGCAAGGTGACGTTCCAGTCACGGGACCCTTACCATGTGCCTGGAGACGGTGCAGAGTTTGGGAGACCTGGGCGTGGAGTTATCCTCAGCCAGCTGGCTCCCGTCCTACACGACAAACAGACAAACAAACAGATGCACATCTGAGTTCAGCACAACAAAGCACATTGAGATGTGACACGCAGGTGTGTAGAGTTACAGTCCTGCCCTCTGTCTCACGCCGTTGTGATGGCAGCAGATTTATTTGTTGTGAATAGGAGTCATGTGGTGATTCACCGATGAAAGGCCCAATCTCAGGTTTGGGGCGAAACTTGGACGCAAGCACAAAGCACCTCAAAGGTCTCATATGCACAAATATCACCAGGTAAATATCTTGTGATTGGTGAACGATTTGGAGACTTGCCTGAATTCCAGCTCTCATTAAGTAATGGCTCTTGAAGTGGCAAGAAACTATTGTGAGCGCTTTTAATGCTAGCAAAAAAACTAGACAAAGAAGTGCAGCTTTTAGTTCGATTGCACGCACACAATGGTGCTTTTGTGTGAGGCGATTAGAGATTAATGCAAACACATCCTGTCACTATTCAAACACCGATATGACCCCTTCTGACTGAAAAAGCACCACACACTCCGGCCCACCCACCGATTAAGATTTCAACGTATGTAACACCATGCTTCACGTGTAAAAGAAATGCAAAGAAAGCAAACAAACATAGAAAACATTTACACAAAGATTTCAAGCATTCAAGGCTTTGAGTATATGTCTCCATTGAATGGCCTCTTTCATGTGCTTCACCTCTGGGGCTTTCAGAAGTTAACAATTAAACCCTTTCACCAAACGCTGCACCTCTCTGTGGGTGTCAGAACGAGGTCACAGGCCAGAGTAACCATTCCAAACGCGAGGACAGTAAACAGGCACAGCCCTGTCCTCCAGTCCTTCTGCAACCCGCTTCTCATAATGGACCACTGTGTCACAGGGGCCGCGCCCACACCTCCAACAATCCAGGTCCACAATGCAGGTTTCATTTCTGCTTATGCCTTCATGCTGTACTCGATACACAACAATCATTTTTTGCCGTCGGCACTAAAGGACTAAAGCAGAGAGAATTCCTCCCTTTGCAGCGTGTGAAATGGGCCCTCTACTGCATGTAGGCCGGGAACACGTCAGCATGCGTGTGCAATATTCAGCATGCCTCAAGAGTTAATTACGCGCTTGGCTACAAAAACAACAATTTGAACTACACCTTGTGTTCCTGTGTTAGTAACGCCCGGGGCTACAGCGCCCAGCAACTAGAACAACCGCTCTGCGCACAAGAACAATGTTGGAGAAATATGCTGCCTGCCTGATTCAGCGAGTCAGCTGAGCCTTCGCCCAGGAATCTGACACAGTAACTCCAGGTGCATTGTGGGTACAGTGTGCATTGGGGAAAGGCCTCACCTCCACCAGGATCTCCCTGCTGGTCAGCACGCAGTTCTCGTTAGGGAAGGTCTCACACAGGTTATCGAACGCGGCCACACACTCCCTGCAATGATCAACACGACACGCAAGGTAATCATTCGTGTGTCACTGCTAGCTTCAATCAAGGCCCATTATGAGTATATGAGGAAGTTTTCATTGACTTCATTTCAAGTATTTATTTCTTTATTCATTTGGCAGATGCTAATATCCAAAGTCACTTGTACTCTAGGCCAGGGGTGAACAATTCCAGTCCTGGAGGGACCACATTAACATGTTTCATATGGGAACACAAGAACAGTCTTCAGTTGTCATTCACGGGGTTATCACGAAGTTTAGCTAAAATGTCAGATCATGTAAATGATTGGGGCTAATTAAATAATTAAGTTGGCATGAAATCCAGAAATAGATACGGCCCTCCTTTCCCACCCCTAATTATGGCACGATGTCTTGAATACTGGAGCAACAAGAACACAACCCCCCCCAAAAAAAAAACAAACAAACACAGAACAGGACAGGCCTGTACAGTCTGCATTTCAGCCATTCTGTAAAGTCATGGTTTTGCCTCCTGAGCCACTCCTCCGACACCTCACGGCTCTGCCCCGCCCCCTCCCCGGAGCCCCGCCCCGTTTTCACACCTGCTGACGGCGCTCCAGGTCCTCTTCAGTCTGTAGACAGCATTGGACTGCAGCGCGGACAGGATGGCCCGCAGAGAGGAGAGGTTTCTGAGCCGCCTGCACTCCTGTGGGGGTTACAGCACAAACAGCAGTGTTATGAGGGACTCCCGGGTGGTCTAGCGGTTACAACTTTCGACGCTGGCCACCAGCTGCGCCAGTATCGGCTCTGGCCGGGAGTGCCACTAGGGGGCGGCGATTGGCTGTCCGCCCCAGGGAGAGGGGAGGGAAGCCAATATGAGCTTGCTGCATATAGGAGTGTCTCTGTGTACCGGAGTTACAGTCGACGGCTTGGCGAGTGGTGGCTCGGAGGAGGCGGTACATCGCCTTTGTCACTGCTGGTCTCAGGGCTATGGCAGCGAACTCACAATACGAGGGGGGAATTGACATGAAAAAGAGAGTGTGTAATTGGCTACTAAATTGGGAGAAAATCTGAAATAATTTCTTACATTTTTAAATTGCCGGGCTTTGTGTGTGCGTGTACCGGGGGGGGCATGCTGACCTGGGCCACACTGATCCACTTCTCGATGACGCGGGCTCTCTGGGCGGGGCCAGGGGGCACCCGGCGGGGCTGGTCTGGGGAGGGTGGCGCGGGGGGGCACAGCAGTGAAGTGATGACCCGGTTCGTGACGGCGTTGAACTGGGCGATGGTGGCGCGGACGGTGGGGGCCAGGTTTCGGCTCTCCTTCTTGTCCCGCTGGGACCACACGCAGCCCAGACACTGGAACGGGACAACTCTGACAAACAGCCCCTGAGACAGAGACAGAGAGAGAGAGAGAGAGAGAGAGAGGAAAAGGGGGGAAGGGAGTGTTTATTGCTGTGAGGTTTCTGGAGTCCCAGAGCGATGATTGGAGAGCCAAAGTGATTGACACTTACAGCATCCAATCGCGTGAGCTCCTCTGCGATGTCTTTGACAGGGAAGTCCATGAAGTCTCCCAACTCGTTTGTGTTCTCCCACTCCTGCCCTTCCTCCCCTGCCCCCTCCTCTTCCTCCTGCGCCGCTGGCTCCCCAACTGGGGTGGTCCGGCCCACGGAACTGCACTCTGGACGGACAGAAATGGTGCATGTGGTGAGCAGGAAATCATGCACACACTGCTTACAAAATTACATATAAAACAAGTCCAGTCTCTGACATCCCATCTCAAACTGAAGGACACAGCTGAAATACTGCTAATCAAGAAAGATTGCCACAATTTCCACTGACCACAAGCACGAACATGGTGATATACCATGTAAAAAACAATCAGTAATGTCCTGTATCATTGGCATATGAGTGATCTAATGCCAATATTTTTATTTATTTAAGATTTTTCCCCGTTTTTTCCCCCAATTTAGTAGCCCATTACACCCTCTATTTATTTAGATTTACCCTCCCCACACAGGTCCGCCGCTCGTCTCTAAGAGGCAAGCTAATTCTAAGAGGGCAGCAAACTCCGCCTCCTTCGAGACAGAATTTGCCCACCCACGTTCTGGAGACTCCCTCACGTGCTTCACGGCGGACCCAAGCTGGCTCACCCTCCCCCCCTTCCCCTGGGGCAGACAGCCAAACGCCGCTGACAACGATCAGTGCCGGTCTGGTAGAGCCGCGTTTCGTAGAGAGGAGGAGATCTTTAGGAAGGGTCACTGTGGATCCGCACCTTCGCTCTGGAACCTCTTGAGCAGGGTGTCGGCGCGCCGGGCCAGGCGGCGGAAGGCGGGCCGGTGGAGCAGGTGGGCGGAGAGCAGCCGCAGGGGGCGGTGCAGGGGGCCGTCCCACAGGTCCTCACTGTACTCCTCCAGCCAGGTGTGGATCAGGGGCAGCAGAGAGCTGTGGGGGGGGGGGGGACGACGACAATGACATCCAAGTCCTGCAGGGGGGATCTGAACCCACGATAAATATGAACGTTTACAATGTTAAATTAAGCCCCTCACCTCTTTCGGCAATCGCTGTTGTCCAATTCAGACAGCATATCATCCCTGTGGAAAGAATATAATATAATACAATATATGCCATTTAGCCATTTAGCAGACACTTTTATCCAAAGCAACTTACAGTAGTGAATGCATACATTTTTCAGTATATGTGGTCCCAGTGGGAATTGGGAATTGAACCCTACTGACACAGAACCATGCTCTACCTACTGAACCAGAGAACCATGCTCAGCTCTATGCTCATACCTACCACTGAGCCACACAGAACCCACACAGAACCACACTCTACCTACTGAGCCACACAGAACCACAGAACCACACTCTACCTACTGAGCCACACAGAACCATGCTCTACCTACTGAGCCACACAGAACTACAGATTTATGTTCCTGCACTGTATCGTCACGGTTAAAAGCAGACTTCTCGGCAGGCTTTCATTTAGCCTTTCTGAAAACTGGTTGAACGCAACAGGACAAGATTTTCTTTGCAGCCGAGTGTCGGGTGACAGTTTTTTGGGGCCAGTCGGACACATGCTTGAAACTATTCATCAACTACTCAACATGTCGACCGACATAGCACTGAAGTCTGCTTCGCTGCCAAAAACACTTGGCCTAAATTCATGGGGCCGTAAAAACAAAGATTCTAAGAATAGGAGTGCTGATCTAGGATCAGGATTCCCCTGTACATATCCTAACCATATCCATTATGAGCTAAAAGGCTAAACTGATCCTAGATCAGCACTTCTACTCTTAGAATCTTTGTATCAAGGGCCCTGGACAGCTTTGATGGTTTGCCATTACAAGCCCCAGGAAGCCCCCACAGCCTCTTACCTTTGGAAGAGGAGCTCGATCAGGGTGCTGGTTTCGGTGAACGTCCGGTAGGTGGACAGGAAGATGGGAACGAAGTCCTGCTCCTGATAGGCCGGGTCCAGAAGGTTGGTCACCAGTCGGTTCAGAGAGGCCGCTTTCAGCCGACGCACCCTGCAGGTCCGGTACTGGACGAAACTGGGGGCCAGCTGGTGCTCGCCCGGGGCGTCGTCAGTGGGCTCCTGGACGGGTTCTCTGCGCAAGGTTATCCCGTAAACTGCCCCCTCTTCCACCTCCTCCCCCCACTCCTGCACTGGATCCTGGGTAACGGAGAGGCAGAGACAGACACAGTTTGGGAGACGAAAGACAAAATGCGCACGGAGGAAACATGGCCACAGGTCAATCTGCACACGTGGGACGGCGGATAGCATAGCAGTCTACAAGTATCGACAAGCATCTTGGCTGGTCCGATACAGTGTGCGCTGCCTGTCAGGGACGCGGTAAGAAAACCGTCTCTACCAGACCGGTCCTGGTCGTGAAGCCCCGATCAGGGGCAGTGTTTGGCTGTCTGCCCCAGGGGGAGGGGGAAGGGCGAGTCGGCTCGGGTCCGCCGTGAAGCACGTAAGGGAGTCTCCAGAACGTGGGTGAACGAATTTGAAGCGGAGTTCGCTGCCCTCTGAGAATTAGCTTGCCTCGTAGAGACGAGAGGCGGACCCGTGTGGGGAGGGTAAATCGAAACAAATAGAGGGTGTAATTGGCTACTAAAATGGGAGAAAAACGGGAAAAAATCCTAAACAAATAATTTAAAAAAACTAGCACATTGGACTTTACGTGTGCTTACGGGGAAGAGACAAACTCAGTGTGGAATCTTTGAGTCCTGGAGTTTCCACAAAGGAAAGGGGCTCCCTTCATAGACACAGATTTTTAGCTCTTTAGAATTATTCATAACTATATGGTTACTAATTTGCAGTCGATAAAGAAAATGTCATGGAAACTGGGATTGTATTTATTAAGGCTTGCAGTCCAGGATAAAACCTTCATCCCAGGGCAAACTACAGTGTATTACACTCCAGAATATAGCACCACACCGCATTACAGTTCTACATTATAGTACTATACTACAAAACACTACACAGTGCAGCACAGAGCAGTCTATAGTACAGCACAGGCTACTTAAACACAGTTACTCAATACAGCTATCCATAGTATGTCAAATATTCATCTCAGCCTTGAGATATGAGCTTAACATTGCTCTATCTGACTAACTATGGCAAAATGGAGAATCAGAATCTTTGTGATTTCAATCCTCTCTACATAAACTAGGGAAATTTGATTGTATAAGCAGGCTAGCTACAAATGGATCTCTAGAGACACAAAAGTAAACAAAGGTAATTCAGTTCCTGTGTTTTTTGTCTCTACATAGGAATCCAGGAAGAGGAAAAGGCAAAAAAAATGTTCAAAATCGGGTGAGCGAGAAGTGACACAGTGGAATTTCCAACAGAAATGACACGACAAACCACTTCTAAGACATCTTTTACTTCTACACATTTAGAAATCTCATTACAGAAAAAAAAGAATTTCTTTAGATAAATCCTTTACTTCCCATGAGCAAACCACTGTTTTACAACCATATTAATCATATTACTGAATGAATTTGCATTGTATTCCTGGGACAGCTAACAAATCAATTATACATTTAAGGCTCATTAATTTCATCACCCGGATTGAGGGTGAAGAGAGATGGGATGGGGTATCTTTCAATCTTTCGGTGTATCAACATAAATACATTTCAATGTGAGGAGATTTCAATGAGGAGATTACAATTGTGTTTTTTTTTCTTCAGATGCAAATTATGAAATGTGCTAAACTGACAGTGAAAGTCTTTCTAGGAGTGCGTCAGAGCCAAGAAACCCACCCTGCTTATCAAGTTTCACTGGGAATGGAAGGACTGTGGCGGGTTATGAGATGGCAAGAAATTAAACCTGGCCAGACAGCTAAATATCCATTTTTTAAAAGCCTCCACAATACTCGTACTTATAAGATTACTTATGAGATTATCAACTTGTAAAACTAACAGTGACCAAACAGCACATGGCAAGGTTGGAGAACAGTGTCCCAAGTCTCAGAGGTGATGGCCATGACTACCTTGTGTCATGGTTTGTACTGGGAGGAGTTCATCATCACCACTTTAAACAGCAGGCTCACGAAAAGGAAATGGCCGCTCGTTCTCTGTGAGCTCTAGTGCAGAATTTGTTCCACACCACGCGTATGTCCCATGAACCTGGAGCCTGAACGTGAACCTGATGCTTCATCCAGAATTCTTACACCAGGCAGCTTTGTTGTATTTATTTATTTATAGTTTATTTATGCATCGAGATTAGCGTGGGCCAGGCACTCCTCACAAATGTGTGATGTCAGCCACCGCTTCTTCTCACAAGGCAGTCTACAAGTTAAACTTGCGCAGAGTGCGTGAGTCAGAGGAAGAAGCTTCATGCGTAGCTTTATACAAGGTTGACCAGCGGTGCGCGACGAGGCATACAGGCAGGATTGACCAGTCTTAACAGGATGCGTGGGGCTCATCCACACACTAGAACAGGCATGGACGTGGGGCTCATCCACACACTAGAACAGTGCAGGATGCAGACCGTGGGGCTCATCCACACACTAGAACAGTGTCTTAACAGGATGCAGACCAGTGTAACAGGATGGGGCTCATCCACACACTAGAACAGTGTCTTAACAGGATGCAGACCGTGGGGCTCATCCACACACTAGAACAGTGTCTTAACAGGATGAGCCACCCTGTAGCCCCTCAGCTTCAGAGAATAACAGAGTATGTCAGCAGTTCTGAGTTCTGTCCCAAACACTGCACCCCACCCCTGCTAGTCCAGTGCTCACACTTCCTCAAACTGTGTGACTATAACAGCTCTGGAGTCTCTCAATTTAATCACGCCAGCGATCGACACAAAATAATCAGATTCCGATAATCAGATTCAGTAACCAAGTCTCGAGAGGAGGAAGAATATTGTCACCAGCATTTTAAGATAAAAGCTATTTGCTGCTAACCCTAACTATGCTATGCAAATTAACTCAAGAGGAACTTGGAAAGGAGCCACATTCTCAAACACAGTCCCCACACCATTCTGCGAGATGGTGCCCAGTTCAGACACATCCTACAACACAGAGCACAGCTACAGTACTTCACATGACAGGAACTCCTAATGTGAGGAATTGGGTAGAATTGCATTCCTGTCATCCTCAGAATGCCTAAAACATGACATCTAGAGGTGCCAAACCTGGATCAACTTTTTCCCTTTCTCTGAGAGCATTCTTTTTTCTATGAACAATTTTAGGATATTACACCACTCCCAGTTTCCATCATCAATGAGTCAGAATTGCAGGTAGTTTCCGTTTAAAGCAGGCACATTATGGCGCAACTTAATGAGGGCACTGTTAGTTATGGTAATTTACCCCATACTACAGCCTAGAAATGGACAACAGCGGACACCGTACCAATCTGAGCGATTGTGTAGCAAGTTGTGGAAATCACAACTGCCATTGTCATATACAATCAAAGAGTGTAACGACAAAAAAGGGGGTTTTCTGAGCTGCTGTTTAAAATTAAAGATCAATATAATGGCAATGCAAATAATACAGCAGGATTCAAATATCAATCCTGATAGAACAGGGTTTGGCAACAAAAAACCGCACATAATGTGTCACCACAATCACTCAAACTCCAAATCATTTCAGCTTCAAGAGATGGATGATAATATGAACAGTGCAAATACTACCACCACCAACAAATAATACCAATAATAATAAATTACCATCGTTAATTGCCATTTTCCCATCTTCCGAAAACAGCTCTGTCGCCCGATAAGAATGAAGAAATTCTGCGTTCAAAAAATGTCCACTTATTTACGGAGCCATTTCTTCCATCTGCTTTGATATTTCGCTTCAGAAAATGTAATAAATTAACTCCAACTTCCTGAAATGTGAATTTATGGCTGCATGATGCGAGCGCACTTCTGCGATTTGACTTTTGCGAGTTGACTTTTGCGCAAAACGTGCTTCATCTTGATGGGCGAAACGGGCTTATTACAATTGACATTAAATGTAAAAATGGAACGGTTGGATTTATGATACATAACGCCTGTTTCTTTTCTAAAAAATAAATAACTTATGAAGGTTCTAAGTAAAACTACATGTTCCAGATCCCGTATTCAAGCGAAACCAGTTACACAACCTAAGTCGCCACAGTTGTGGCAAGAAGTCGCGAAGGAGCAATGAGTGCGCAGTCTTATCAAACAGACGCGCACAGGTGGGAGGTGACAAAGATGAAAAGAAAGCAGACACCTGCTCCGATTTGACAAAACAATTCACCTGAAGGCGGAGTGCGTACAGCAGGTAATCTCAGAAGGGCAAAAAAAGATACACTTCAGATACACACTTTAACCTACTATTCAATAAGGTACCGAAAATACACGACCAGAATGTAAATTTAATTATATTTTATTATAATGTAGACCTAATCATGTATTTATTAAAATATGTAAACGCACACACATTGTTTTTTTAAGTGAGATAACATTCAATCGTGAGGGAAAATAAAATCCATAGGAACGTTTCCATATAAAAAGTAAAACCTAAAGGCAAATACAAAATATAATAAATCATCTGGCGTTGTGTAATGTCATGGTGACGACGTTACAGAACCATGTGCCACTTGCTCTTCTCCAATCAGAACAGTCCTCTGACTCCTAGTGACGTAACAGGTGTGGCCGTGGGAGTTTCACAGAGAACCGACGAGTTTTGCTTCTATTCAAATTCAAATTGATTTGTTTACTTCGACAGAGGTGAGGCGAGGCACTGCTTGAACTGCCACAGTAAAATCTTCAGAAAGGCATCGCAAACAGATCGCAAAAAAAATTGTGTCTTGCAAAGGTCTCAATTACGGTTTGAATCTGAATCAAATAGCCATCCAACTTTTATTGCGATCTCGAACGTTCCCGTTATTGATATAATTGAGGAACTTTCCAATGATTGGTGATTGGATGATTGAACATCATTCTTTTCACTTATTTATTAGATAAATAAATCTTCAAATGAAAAGAAAGAAATACTAGAATCTTTATACATACGGCCACTGACCCAAACTGTCACTTCAGTACCTGTGGTAGAAATCAGAACTGAACCCAACATCCATGGCCGTACTGGTGACAAACATGGACCTAGACCCGTTTATATTTTAGCCATTTAGCAGACGCTTCTTATCTTAACTTACAGTTTTACATTTTTCTTTACATACAACCCATATAAAATGTATACAGCTGGATATTTACTGAAGCAAGTTCACCTGGGAATCAAACCTGCAACCTCTTGAGTCAAGCCCAGTTCCATTAGACTACACTGGTCCCAACTCTACCATCGACAACCATAGCTTTAACCAACATTAAAAACTGGAAAGAGGGCAGCGGATAGTGTAGCGGTCTAACGCACAGTATCTTGGCTGGTCCGATATGGTGTGCGCTGCCTGTCAGGGATACAGTTTGAAACCCGTCTCTACCAGACCGGCCCTGGCCATCAGCCCTGATTGGGGGCGGCGTTTGGCTGTCCGCCCCAGGGGGAGGGGGGAGAGTGAGCCGGCTCGGGTCCGCGATGAAGCACGTAAGGGAGTCTTCAGAACGTGGGTGGGTGAATTCCGTCTCGAAGGAAGCGGAGTTCGCTGCCCATGGAGAATTAGCTTGCCTCGTAGAGACGAGTGGCGGACTCGTGTGGGGAGGGTGAATCAAAATAAACAGAGGGTGTAATTAGCTACTAAAATGGGAAAAAATCCTAAACAAATAATAAATAAATAAACTATCGGCACATTGGTCCCTACATGTGTTCTACGGGGAAGAGACTTTGGAATCTTAGAGTCGGCTACCACATTGGGAGGAAAACAACCGAAACAAATCAGACACAAACTGAAAGTCAAAAGTGGAAAGGAAGCACCAGAACTGACCGGACTGGGGTCTTCGGTGGCCAGCAGGTGGAAGCTCCGGAGCCAGACGGCGGGCTCCAGGTCGAGCTGAACGTCCACGTGGCTGGCGTAGCCCCAGCACAGCCTCCTCTTCATCTGGCCCACGCGGGCCCGCAGCCCCCTCTGCTGCCCGGCCAGAACCAGCCTGGACCTGCCACCCTGCCGCATCGCTCCCAGGCAGGGCCGTCGGGAGATCCTCTGATCATGACCGCGGAGAGACACAAAGAGGCTTTCAGAGAGCCGTACAGGAGGAGCCTTTCACACAGCACTGCTCGCCGGCGTGTTATTCAATTCAATTACAACTTTATTGTCCAGCCGAGGCAGGAAAATCATCTTTGGTCTCGCCGCAAAACAAAACATCGCATCAATGTACATCCCATGAGTAAAACAGATCACATCACATCACATCACATCAATAAACACAACATCACATCAATGCACAATTATCGATAGAACAGTATACAGCATACAGCATACATCAATCACCCATGACAGAAGGAACATAGCAAAGAGGAAACCGTGCAATTCATCATATTTATGTGGCTGTGATGATTTAGCCCCATGTTTAACGATGTAAATGTGTCAAACTGTATATCCAGTGGTTTATGTGTCTCACTGTAGAGCATTGGCACAACCATGGTGGTAATTCACCTTCATTTCCAATTTCTGATGACGGTATGGATGTAGCCGATTTTCAGATGTACGTATATAATTCCTCGCAAGAATCATTAAAGGAACGCCTTAACACAGTGGAAAATGACAGAGAGCCAAAATAAACCCGTGACAAATGCTTCACTTCCTCCTACTTCAGCTGGAGACTGATTCAATTTGATGTCAGTCTTTCCATTCATTCTTGAAAGATATGTGCGTCTATCTTTTATCCATCACCGGAAGCATTTAAATGGAATTGTGTTGGAACTGCTATGGAATTGTGTCCTCAACTTTGAGTACCATATTTAAGCAAACTATTTTTTGAAACATTGTTAAAACATTGTGTATCTTCGGTGACTTCCAATCTTGTGGTGTCAGAATGTACGAGATGTAATACTTGCCTAAACTCATTACCCATGAGAGTTGATGGAATAAGAACCAAGGGGCTACTCCATACAACTTTCTATTTGACCAATTCTATTCCTGACCTAAATGATAAGCATTTGGCAGGCATTTGCAGAAAGCAGGTCTGGTGAATATGAATCACTGCAAATACAATCTGCATTAGCCTGCCGCTGAAATATCTTGAACTAGGTCATCTTGATCAGTGTCACATTTGGTGGTACAAAAGGAACAAGTAACTAGCCATGGTATTAAATCTGCCTCAAACTTTATGACAAAGTGCAGCACACCATTTCATGAGCCAATATTCCCTTTAATGAAATCTAATGAGCCCACAAAACATTTTAAGGGTGAATGATGATCTTTGTGTCGTCAATATATTAGAGGGATTTAATTCTCAGAGAATACATCATCTCCCCATCTGCCGTTGATCTTATGTTTGGTTTTGGATATTGCGAGCATTTCTCTCTCCATCGATGTACATGAACACACTCAGTCTGGTCACCAGCAAATTGTTTAAGATTATTCCCCCCCACCCCCATCTCTCACATTCATAACCATATTTACACATACATGTGTGCTCACATGCGCACGCACACACACACACACACACACACACACACACACACACGCATAAATAAGTATTACACTACTTACTGTGCCGGCTCAGAGCTGCTACTCCAGATCGATACACAGCATTTCCAACAAGCGGATCAATCAAGGGTCCTGTGAGCCACGGTCAGAGTATTGCAGTGGGAAGAACATTGTGGGGTCTTACAGTAGAGTGTTTGTGTCTCAGCTCCTGTGTGACAGTGATGCTTGTGCAAAGGGCATTGTCGTTTGTTCTCTGTGACACAGTCTGTGTGCCGGGTTCCATCTCAAACACTAAGGGGAATGGCATTCCATCTCTTTTGTATGATTTAGTAAAACAGTAGCTTGTGTCCAGTGATTACAGAGCTGTCAAATCAAATTATTCCGCCTAAGTAACGGGCTTCATTAAAAAGATCACCCTCTCTCTGGCCCTTTCCTGTGTTTTTGTCCCCCTCACCCCCACCCCCACCCCCACCGGCAGGGCTGATAATTTTGTCACATAAACTTGACACATTCCCAAATTCTTGTTACTACATCTACATGGCATCTGAATTTCTAAAATCAAAGTGCTATAAAAATAAAAATAAATTTAAAAAGGGAATGCTTCCCTTTGCAAACCAATTCCGAGGCACATTTGGCAGAAATGACAGTACACCATCATAGTTATAGATGACTGGCTGGACATGTTTATCGTTTGATTACCTTATTCAAAATATGACGTTGCTCACGAAATGGTGTTATTTCCAGTTGATAATCGCTTAGATATCGCGCCTTTTCTGTTGATCTACGAAAGGAAAAGGGCATTTTAGCCCCCTCGCCGCCGGGTGTAAAACAGGACGGACAAAACATCTCGGAAATTCGACCGTTGCACAAAATGGGATTTTTTTTATTCAGCTGTTGTTTTTGGAAACAAAGGGAGTGCCTCGACCTCAGAAATAGCCATTCGGTTTCAAAACGTGGAAGATTTACCTGACACTGCTGTACTGTGTACAGGTATTTAATCTACAATCTTAATCTGCCGTTTTCTACCTGCTGTGCCCATACTGGTTTAATACGACATCCCTATTTACGGCCATCATAACCATTTTATGACTGTCCCGTTTTATGGACACATGTTGATTATATTGTAATATAATTCTAACAGTTTTAAAATGAATTGTTACCTGAGCAGGCAAAGTTTGTACAAGCGTCTTCCAATTATGGATCACGTGTGTAATTGCCGGTGATCCTGAAGCCAATTAAAGAGACAGCCGACCCACAATGTGTGTGATACTGTAGGACTACGAGATATCGTTGATGTAGTTTACCTACAGTTCAATTCCCCCTAAAATATGTTTTACGGGTGTCTCTTTGTGCCTTTATACATTGTAATGGTCTGCTCATCACACCCTACACCCCAGGCAGACCCCTCCGCTCCGCCTCCTCTAGCAAACTGACTGTCCCATCTCTCCGGGATGCTAAATGCCAACTATGTGAAAGTAAAATAATCAAAATGTAAATCTGTATGAAAGAGAGACGGCTGAAAAAAAGGCAACAACGTCACCAACAGAGATTGGAATAAATGTGCAAAATACATTTCTTAAAGGCCAGGGGAGTTGCTTTCTTTCGTGACAGAAGATGTTAAGGCAAGCATGAAATGGAATGAGGCCTGTTAGGTTTTCTGTGTGCGTGGAATCAGGTTGGAGTTATTTGGGATGTGGCTACAGTTCAGATAGGTTTAAAAAAAAGTGGCACCATCTCTCCCTCTCCCAATCAGAGAAGTCAAACAAGACAGATGAGGATCATGTGCATCATCAAGAGATGTTCAGATATAAAACAACTGTGACCAGCAGGGGACCCAGACCTGTGATATATCACTGGAATGTGTACATTGTACTGGAAGCCATGTGTTGAAGTTGCCCAAGCTTATGCACCATAAGGGTGGAATTTAAAAAATGGTAAACAAATGTAGTCCTTGAGGTCACGCAGCCAAAAACCCCAAGTTTTAAATTGAAAAAAACTGAACAAAATGATAAATACATTTAAAAAGTGACATGTACAGATGTTCTCACATTATCCCTAATTGTAAATATTGTGTTCATTTAAATATTTTCTCGACAGACTTTTTTTTCCTGCCTGTTACTTTCCCACCATTCCCTTATGACTAAGACATTTACTGATGTGGTGCATGAGGTGTTTTTTGGGGAGACACAGAAGGAGAGGTGAGAATATTTGTGGTGCTGAAATTGATTTTGGATTTGTGCCAAAAATGTGTGACTGAGGTGCAGACTAAATCTGTTTGGCAGAAGGAATGCCAGGTACTGTGCGGTAGCATTAGCATCCACACCTATTCACCTCCTGTCACACATATGGAAATGTTGCATTCATGTTTAGTGAGTAGAGTGTAATGAATTAACGTGATTTGCCTTTTCATTCCTGTTATTTAAAAAATAATAATTGTTTCAGATTTTTTCCTCATTATTTCTCCCAATTTAGTAGCCAATTCAACTCTCTCTTTATTTCGATTCGCCCTCCCCTCACAAGCCCACCGCCCATCCTCCGGGTCAAGCCGAGGCCGGCGATGATCCACCTCCTCCGAGATGGAACTTTGCCCACCTGCCCTTTAGGAATGCCCTATTGCTTCTCTGCGAGCTCGTGCCGACTTTCCCTCCTCCCCACTCCCTGGGACGGATAGCCGAAATCCGCCCCCGATCGGGGCTCCCGGCCAGAGTCGGACAGACGCAGTCGGGTTTAGAACGCAAATACTTATTTGAACCTAACTTTCAGAGGGGAAGCAGTTTGACTGGACACTGATACCATCACTTCCATTGTAAGACTACATTTATAGAATATGCAAAATGTAAATATACCCAGGTATAAAGCCCCAAGAGGATAACTGAATATGTCTTGAGAACATAATCGTTCCATAGTTCTGTTGTCGGGCTTTGTATGGCCCAAACAAATCCATAATCCCAGCATAGATAAATAATCACTTGAATTTTCTGTTCACTATAGACATTATATAAGCCTTTTGACTCACATGTATTGCAAATATACTGAGTTCCTCAGGATCCCAGAAAAAAATCACCTCGCTGAGTTTCTTTATCATTTGCATTTAGTCTAAAAACACTATCTAACAATACTAGTTAACTTCGCAGTCCCCACAGCAAACGGGCGCTCGGTGAACATAAAACAATGAAGCCACCTGACCCAGGATGTGTTTTACAGGCCTGTTGAAAGCCTTTGTCTCGCTGCAGTAATTTGTCAAATTATGTAAAGAGTCAGGCGACCACCTGCCATTGTCATGTGAGTGAGTCCTGACTGTTGCAGAGTTCGGAATTCTTGGGCACAATTACAGAAACACACACTGTGCTTTTTACCAAAAACAACAAGGGAACGACACCCTAAAGCACTAACGTTAGACTAAAGCCTAAACACACAAAAAAACAACTTTAATTTACACACTTGGGGGTAAGTTTGTAAGACACTTATGTAACAATAAATATGTTCCAATGCGGTGGTGCCAATCTACGGTCTTGAGATTGTATAACTGTAGCCTGTGCTGCTTAACCCAATCAGGCCACTGTTCATGACAACGAAATGACTTTCATTTCAAGTTTGCCTTTATGCCGCTGTGCTAGACGTGTCGGTCACGGTATCGAAATCTCGTTGCGTCACTGCATTGTCTAAAAAACATAAAGGAAAACGTCAACCTCATAACGGAGAGAGCCCCACACGGTGCGTCTCAAGACCTGACGCACATCTCGGCTGAGCCGCCATGAAGCACACCTCCAGGTTCCTCCGAGCGACCCCTGCACAATGGGACCTACGTGAGCGCCACAGCCCAAATGTCACAGGGGTAATGTAGAGCCACGTATTCAGACGGCACAATAGATCAGACTCTCTGCTGCATACGTTTACGAGTAGTCCTGTTACTCTGATTGGGTTTCTTTCACAATGAGAGCACACCCCCAGGGATCGTTTCTATGACATGTTCGTTCTCCGTTCCTATGATCCTTTGTTGTGTTATTATTGTAGTCATAGGTCCTGTGCAAATGTCACTGCGTATCTTTGGGAACAAGGTGTTACAGCCTTGCAGGACCTCTCCATTCAAAAACACTGACTTCCTTTTGATTCAGGACAAAAACAAGAGAGTCAAAAGACCACATGCATACATCTGTGGAAATGTACGCGCAAGACGTGCGCCATCGTATTCAATCGAATAATCAATTCTTTATTGGTAGGAAAGACTTTTAAAACTGCAGACAAAAGCAATGGATTGTTGGGGAGAAAGGGAGGGACAACGTGGAAGCGCAAGAAGGAGTATCAAAACCTGACTGCTGAGGAACAGATTTATGACACAATCAGCTTGGCTTCAAACGGAGCGTCGCCAGCCTGCTCAGGCTGCTCAGTTTTTACAAAGCGAATCCACACGTCACGCAGGCCAGGAATAACAACAGCTCGTTTCAGGGAAAAATTTATTCGCTTGTTCCGTCCGATCAGACTAAATGTGTCGGAATTGCTAATCTTCGTACGCAGATAAAAGTAGTGGGATTTTCCTGTAAAACCTTATTCAGTTTAAATCCTTTCCTTCATCTTCCCTCCATTTCCCTCATAAAAGGTAAAGTATATTAAAGTAAATGAAGAAGAAAAAGAAGAAAATCACAAAAAGAAAATGTTCTTTGTCGGCTACACTTCAAACAGGTGTGAAAAGGAGACTCCTGTTCCACATGGGTTCGAGGCCTTCGAACCTTGTGGCTGCTACAGTGGGGACACATAGGGCCACCACAAACATTATCTGCCTCAACCAGCACACTGGTGAAATAAATCCTCAAACAGATCAAACTTCACACATTACTGGAGTCTGGCTTCAATCAACATCAGAGTCATGGTGAGCCTGAGCTCCCCAGAGACTCAGGCTCAGGGCTTGCCCTTCTTCTTCTTGGTCCGAGTCTTCCTCTTGGTCTTGGAGTCGATGATGATTTGGGACTGGCGTTTGAGGATGACCCGGGTGATGATGTCACCCTCGTCGTCCCCGCTCTCCTCCTCTTCTTTTGGGGCCGATCGGAGGGGGCGGGGGGAGAGAGGAGAGGGTGACCAGTTAGTTAAGAGTCAAGCAAAAGAGCCTTCAGTCCCCCTGTAACAAACACTTTCACACACTAAATTAAGGCGAAGCAACAATGCAGTCGTGTTTGACATCCTAAGTTCAGATCAAAAGTAGCATTTTGAAACAGGTTGTTCGTCAGCACCTGGTCCGTGATTTTGATCATCAAGCAGTTCTGTTTAAACATTTTATTATCATATTATTATTATTATTATTATTATTATATAATGATAATAATAGGCTTTATTTGTATAGCACATTTCATATAATGGATGCCATTAAAGAGAAATATCATTAAAGAGGGGAAAAAAAGGAAAATAGTAATAATAATACCAAGAGTTTATTTCTAAAACAAGAGTGGAAACAAATGTACTAAAACAACAACAAGACAAAATTGTATTTCAACAACACATTAAAACTGGCTATCATTGTCAAGTAAAAACAAAAAGAGTCAAATAAGAAGGATCAAATAAGTAATGAATGAATTAAAATCAAGAGTAAAAACGTGTGTTTTTGAGTTTTAAAAGAGTAAGCCGTTTCTGCCTCTCGTATGTGATCTGGCATGGTGGGAATACAAGTGAAATTCCGCCTGGGCACGCCTCTTGGAGTTCACCCTCATGACCACTAAGAGAAGCGGCAGAAGACCCACCTGCCAGCCACACACACAGAGAAGCAGCCTCTGATGTAGGCAGACGCCAAGCCCTTAAGTGCTTTAAAAACCAGTAAAATGAGCTCAAAATCGACTCTAAAAGACACAGGTAGCCACTTCATGTAAAGAAGTAAACTTTCACAAAGTCTACTTGGTTTCCGATTTTTGGCATCCTTTATACAAGTGAACGAGTTCTTTGATGTCATTCGACTGTGCCTTTTTTCAACAGTAACGTGAGTCTGGCCAAATATTACCTGCACAAGGTATTTGTGAAACGCATCGTTTCGTCAAGGTTTAAGTCACAAACAACATTCTTTCACAAAGAGGTCAAGAGCGCAGGCCTCTAAAAGCACACAGCAGTCCATCCATCACACTCAGCACCGCCTTACGCTGGAGGGTTCCACAGCGCCCCCTGGGGTAAAGCACTCGACATTACAATCTAAGATCACAAAATCCCATCACAGGAACTGAGTTTGGGAGACATGCTTCCAGCTATGCTGCTCCAGTCTCTTGGAACCTATTGCAGAAGGATTTGAAGCTGACCTCTCTCATTGGAATTGGTCATTGTTTTGGTCCTGTTTTTAAATTAACTAAAGCTTTTTTAGGGCATTCTGTCCCCCTCGTTTTAATTCTTGTGTGTTTTTACAATCTTGCTTTTAATTATGACTTTCTATGTAATGCTGTTTTATGTGAAACTTTTTGTACGCTGCCTTCGGGCCCACTTGAAAAAGAGATGCCAATCTCAACGTGACTACCCTGCTTAAATAAAGGATAAATACAATTTTAAAAAGCAGCTGTCATAATTCAGCCTTTAAACACAATGCGTTTTGTTTTTCCATCACAGATGTTTGAAGTCCAGCGCCTAAATCATACTGAAGGGAACAGGACCAAGGAAGTGACGTGCAGAAGTGGATACACTGTTGCACACCTATCTGTGTGAAAGCACACAAGCACATGTTTGCTTGCAAGGGGGTGTCAGAACACACCGATATTGGCAGTAGTGCTGGACTGAGAGCTGGTGGACATGGTGGGGGGGGGGGATCTCACCGTCGTACGGACCCTGCTGCTTCTGGACTTCAGGCAGCCTGATCCGCATGTTGTGCTGAGGGAGCTTCGCCTCGATGCTGGTGTGGAACTGTACACACACACACACACACACACACACACACACACACACACACACACACACACACACACACACACGGACACACACGGACACACACGGACACACACGGACACACACAATGACAGACACACACACACAGACACACACTCACACACACACACACATGGACACACACAATGACAGACACACACACACACACACACACACACACACACAATGACACACACACACACACACACACACACCCACACACACACACACACACACACAGACACGGACACACACAATGACAGACAATAGGCAACTTGTGCGGGGCATGAGGTCACAGCGGAGGCCGCTGGAGAGCGCGATACAGAAAGCACAGCTCACGTCACCCGACTGAGCCGAGCACAAACTGTGCCTCTCTTCTCCAGGAGTGCGTCACATTTGGGAGGGTTAGAAATGTGAGATTAGAGATTTTGAGTGTCGGGAGATATAACACGGACAATAACTAATATTTTTGAAGTGATTTTTGAATGCATCTTTGATTTAACAAAACCAATTTAAAACAGATAAATCAACAAAAAATAATGTGATTTACGTGAAGGGCAGAAAAAAATAACTCACACACACACACACACACACACACACACACACACACACACACACACACACTGACATTCACACTCACACTGACACTGATACTGACTCACTGCAGATCACAAGGGGCCACACTGCTGAAGAGCAGCTGGAAGGGTGCACATATCCGCTGAATGACAGTCTCACACACACACACACACACACACTCATTCACACACTCACTCACTTACACGCTCACACATACACACACGCTCACTCACTCACTCACACACACACACACACACACACACACACACACACACACACACACACACATGCTCACACACACACACGCTCACTCGCTCACACACACACTCACACACACACACGCTCACTCACTCACACACTTACACGTTCACACACACACACACACTCATACACTTACACGCACACACACAAACGCTCATTCACTCACACACTTACAGTTACTTCAAGGTTCCATTCTGGGCCCTCTTTTATTCAATTTATATATGCTCCCATTAGGCAAACTTCTTCAGAATAACAATGTGGCCTATCACACGTATGCAGATGACACACAAATCTATGTAGCCCTTTCTCAAGATGATTTTGCACCAACAGGCTCTCTAATGGGCTGCATTGATCAAATCAATAACTGGATGTGTCAGAATTTCTTACAATTAAATAAAGACAAAACTGAGACTATTATCTTTGGAGCCAAACAAAAGAGGCTAGTGGTTGGTGCTCACCTAGAAACTCTTTCCCTACAATGTAAGGATCGGGTTAGAAATCTCGGTGTCATTCTTGATTCAGATTTAAGTTTTAACTCCCACATTAAGTCAATAACAAAAACAGCTTATTATCATCTCAAAAATATAGCAAGAATTAAGGGTTACATGTCCAAGCTTGATCTTGAGAAACTTATCCACGCTTTTATATCTAGCAGGTTAGACTATTGCAATGGCCTCTCCAAACAGGCACTTAGACAATTACAACTTATTCAAAATGCTGTCGCGAGAGTTTTGACTAACACAAGGAAGTTTGATCACATTACTCCCATTCTTAGATCATTACATTGGCTCCCTGTATCTCACAGAATAGACTTTAATATCATGCTCCTTGTCTACAAATCACTTAATGATTTAGGGCCAAAATACATCTCTGACATGTTAGTGCCTTATGAACCGGCTAGATCCGTAAGGTCAACTGAGGCTGCCCTTTTAATTGTTCCAAGAGTTAGGTCCAAAAGAGGAGAGGCAGCATTCGCCCACTATGCAACAATAAATTGGAACAAACTACCACATGATACTAGGTCGGCTCCATCTTTAGCAATTTTCAAAAATAGGCTGAAAACTGTTATGTTCTGTTCGGCTTTTAATTGACTCTATTTTAAGCTCTGTTGTACTGTAGGCTTGGTGTTATTGACCTGCAAAGCTTTGCACTGCTCTTTTATCTTTTAGTTTCTATGTATGTATTCTATGTATTTTTAATGTTCCTTCTTTCTTCTCATTTATGTTTTTAATTTGATTTTAAATTTGAACTTTTAAATTGTTATTACATTGCACTTCTTTCATTTTTTATTTTTCATTTATCTTTTCTGTAAAGCACTTTGAATTGCATTCAGTTGTATGAATATGTACTATACAAATAAATTTGCCTTGCCTTGCCTTGCCTACACGCTCACACACACACACTCACACACACACACATGCTCACACAGTCACACACACGCTCACTCACTCACACGTTCACTCACTCACTCACACGTCTCACTCACACACATGCTCACTCACTCACTCACACACACACAAACACACACTCTCAGACACACGCTCACACACACATGCTCACTCACTCACACACACACGCTCACACATTCACACACACACGCTCACTCACAGACACACACACTCTCACACACTCACACACGCTCACTCACTCACACACACTCACACACGTCTCACTCACCTCCTCCTCCTCCATCTCCTTCATGATGGCTGCCAGGTCCTTGCCCTGCAGCTCGTCCAGCAGGGTCATGAGCCTCTGCTCCACCTGGGGCAGGAGCTCCAGCACGTACTCGTCTAGACTGGGGCACAGCAGGGCTTTTGGGGGCCTCCCCTTCTGTGGGGCGGGCCAGAGAGAACGGGGCGAGGGAGAAGGAGCACAGAGGGGTTTACAACAGGAGAGAGCAGCAGGACAGCAATCAGAGAGCAGGGGATAGCTTATGGATCACCGTCCCAGAACCACCGGCTATAGCGACAATAATCTTAAAGCACAAGCTATATAGAATAGAATTCGCCGTATTACTGCACTGATCTCTTGTGTGAACAATGATTGATCTTACCATGTATTAATGCACATCTTGTAAGTCGCTCTGGATAAGAGCGTCTGCTAAATGCTTAAAATGTAAATGTAATAGTGTGGCAGCCGTCTGGAGGTATGCCGAGGGATGGTGATCAAGCGGCGGTACATAGCAGCCCGCTGGCTCCACCCTCACACCTCTTTGGCAGACAGAGCACACCTATCACAACTTTCCCTGAAATACAGAGGAAATATAAGATGTACCTTTTCCCCAAACGAGCCGCAAAGTACGGGACGGGAAACGCGCGGGAATGAAGCATTGTGTTGGATTGACTACTTGATTTGGACTGTTTTTGAAAACTCTGTTTGTGTACTGACTTTTTTATTGACTGAAGAACTGGATTGGCTTGACGATTTTGGATCACGGATAAAGACCACGAGAACGGATTGCGGACTGAACTTGCTTGCTTCCCCCTATTCTCCTTTCGTGTTCATTCCCCAAATTGTAACCCAACACCCCTAACCCTAACCCGAACCATGCCACAACCAAGGCATGTTGTTAAGACCAAGGACCACAACGGAAATAAGTCCACGACTTTTTGTGCTATCCTGGACATTGTTGCAATGCATGACTTGCACTGACATGTATTTTAAATTGATATGTCGAATAAACTAAACTAAACTAAACAACAGTTATATATATATATATACATATATGTATATATAGTTATATAGAAACCCTGACATAATGGTTCGATCCTTTTCTCCAGATCCCAGTGACTCACGGTACTTACATTATTTTATTTCTACACAAAACCTCAAAAACTCAAAATCTATTTAGACTATGATTTATCTTTGTGGAAAACCTTGGGTTACTTTGGCCTACACTTTTTTATTTACATTTACTTTTGATTTCCTTGCCCACTCTGCCATGAAACCAAGCTGCCTGCACAAAGATGACTCAAATACCTATTCAAGAATTAAATATAAAAATACAAAAATGCAGTTTCTGACAGGAGGCTGAAGTAACAGTATCTGTGACAGATACGTCTCCTGGCTTTAGACAGAGGCACCAATAGAAGAGGCAACACCACCATTCACTGTTTCACGGTTTACTCCCAGCGTCCAGGTCTGCTCGATTACAGCCCCAATGTTGGCACGTGTGAGGCGTCTGAAGCAGTCTCCGGGCGAGTGTAAAGGCCTAAATATACTTCACTTAATCATGCGTACCCAACGCGAGCGGCATTGTTCACATACTCCGCTGCGTACTTTAGGTCTGTCTGGATGTCTAAAAGCCATATCCACGAGGGGGCAGGTCACAACTGTGGGGCCGAAACTAAGTTGTCTCTGTCCGGCATACTTCGACAACTACTTCAGATTCTGCACAACAAGGTTGTTTTGATGTTTATCTTGAGAAGACGGCAAAAACAGCGGCAGTGGCGCCAACATCAGGATGTAACCATGTAGTGTCTTTGTTAAAACTTAAATGTCAAATAAGCTAAATTATACAACGGAGATGGTATAGATGGTGTTAGACCATTAAATGTGTCCCGGCGTAACGACGGAGAGTATGTCTGTCTCATTCTACTGATGAGAGAAATTGAGGATGAAAAGCATCATCAGTATTTCCGTATGTCCGCCGGGACATTTTTGATGATGGTTGGGTGTCCCCGCTCATTACACATCGAAACACACACAGTGAGCCAGTGGGTGAAGCAGAGCGGCTTGTCATCACCCTACACTTTCTTGCCTGCCCCAACGATTTATGTTGGTATCGCACCTACATAAAAAGAACCTGTGGTTCTGTGTGGCTCAGTAGGTAGAGCACGGCGTTGGCAACACTGAGGTTGTGGGTTCAATTCCCACCGGGACCACATGTACTGAAAAATGTATGCATTCACTACTGTAAGTCGCTTTGGCAACACTGAGGTTGTGGGTTCAAAGACCACATGTACTGAAAAAATGCCATATATTATATTATAATATATTAGCACCTCGTGTTTTACATTTTACGTACGCGTATGCGTATTTCAAGTGAAGTATATTTCGGCCGTCAGGAGGCAGGTACCATTTTGACGTGCTGCAGTTTGTCACAGAGGTGATCCACTCCGGCGCGTGCCGTGCTGAGCGTGCGGGTCAGCCACTCCAGCTGATCGCCGGCCTGATTGCGCTTCTGCTCCTCCCTGCACAGGTGGGCCTCACACTCTTCCAGCATCTGCCGCCCGCTGCCAGGGCAGAGCACCACACACACACACACACACAGAGAGACACACACACAGAGACACACAGAGGCACACAGCCAAAGTTCAAGCATGTCACCCCTCCACTCACCTCTCTGCACTGGCTCCCTATCGCAGCACGCATCAGATTTAAATCACTGGTGCTGGCTTATCAAGCGGCTAGAGGAACTGCTCCCTCCTACCTCCAGTCACTCATCACACCCTACACCCCAGCCAGACCCCTCCGCTCCGCCTCCTCTGGCAAACTGACTGTCCCATCCCTCTGGGCGCCTGGCAGCCGCTCCTCGCGGTCTCGCCTCTTCTCTGTCCTGACCCCGCAGTGGTGGAATGATCTTCCGCACTCGTTCAGGACCACGGAATCACTGGCCATCTTCCGCAAGAGCCCCAAAACCCACCTCTTCAAACTCCACTACCACTGAAATCTGTACATTTAACTAATTGTCATCACCACTGCTTAAATACTGCATTTTGTAATATGTATCTATGCTTAAGAATGAATAATAATAATCTACAAACTTTTCCTTCCCAGTGTGACAGGTACGGTATGCAGCTGCCAACAATGATGTCTATCGCTGTATTACTGCACTGATATCTTGCGTGAACTATGATTGACCTTACCATGTATTAATGCACATCTTGTAAGTCGCTCTGGATAAGAGCGTCTACTAAATGCCCAAAATGTAATTGATGTAAATGTAAATGTAGTTGATCCGTCTTAGCTGTGCTTTGTCCTGTTTCACAGCCTCCCACGGCTCTGCTGCAGCAGGTGCTTCTCTCACCTGGAGAGCTTGGCCTCCCCAGAGTACTTCAGCTCCTGGAACTGAGCCTGCAGCTGGGCCAGCTCCTCCTTCAGCTGCACCAGCGCAACCTCGTTCTCCTTCTTCAGAGCCTCCAGGTGCTTCCGAGTGTCTCCCTGAGAGATGAACCTCTCCACCACCTCCCTCTCACACACACACGCACACACACGCACACACACACACGCACACACACACACACACACACACACACACACACACACACACACACACACACACACACACACACAGACATTGCATTCAGTGTTTAAAAGTAGCTATACAGTGTCGAATAATTCATAAGTTTAATGCATAATTATGCCTCAGCCAGAATGTGGGCTGCCCTTCCCAAAGTTGTGCTTTGGATTCTGGGTATTGTAGTGAATCCTCTCCAAGCAGGATTTTCTCCTTAAACCCTGTTAGTCTACTGTCCTAAAAGTTAAAGAGTAGTAATTTCATCCCTTCTAGGAGGCAGAAAAAAATATAGGCACCATTGGGACTAAAAGACAATAAGCAGCTGGGAGTTGGCACAGCTTTTTCTTGTGACCAAAACAAATCAAACAGTGTGTGTGTGTGTGTGTGAGTGTGAGTGTGTGTGTCTCTTGTGTGTGTGTGTGTGTGTGTGTGTGTGTGTCTCTGTGTGTGTGAGTGTGAGTGTGCGTGTGTGTGTGAGTGTGTGTGAGTGTCTCTGTGAGTGTGTGTGTCTCTGTGTGTGTGAGTGTGTGTGTCTCTGTGTCTCTGTGTGTGTGTGTGTGTGTGTGTGTGTGTGTGTGTGTGTGTCTCTGTGTGAGTGTGTGTGTCTCTGTGTGAGTGTGAGTGTGTGTGTCTCTGTGTCTGTGTGTGTGTGTGTGAGTGTGTGTGTGTGTGTGTGTGTGTGTGTGTGTCTCTGTGTGTGTGTGAGTGTGTGTGTCTCTGTGTGTGTGTGTGTGTGTGTCTCTGTGTGTGTGTGTGTGTGTATGTGAGTGTGTGTGTCTCTGTGAGTGTGAGTGTGAGTGTGTCTCTGTGTGTGTGTGTGTGTGTGAGTGTGAGTGTGAGTGTCCATACGTGTGTGTCAGTGACTCCTGTGGCCTCTTTGATGCAGCGGAAGGCCTCCTCGAAGGTGGAGATGACCTTGTCCTCCTCGGCGACGCCGGCAGCGCTGCGCTGGGCCTCACTGCTCAGCTCGTCAGGATGCACAGCTGGGCGCTGGGCCTGGGGACGACACACACACACAGACACACACTCTTCACCTTCACTCTCATTTAGACCTTTTTCTTGGATTCATCTTTCTTGAGAATTGTCAACATCAGTTACAAAATCATTGGCAGCCCCCAGAGAAACCCCAGTGAGTTCCACCCCCAACAGACACTCAGAAAAGCCACTGCAATTGTGGAAGAGGTTTCCCACATCCTCCACCCTGAATCTGCCCTGCTCCCATCAGGGAGACGCTTTCTGGTACCTCACTGCAGGACAAACAGGAGGAAAAACACATTTGTTCCAGAAGCAATCAGACTTTTAAATGGACACCCCCTTTAGCTTCATTATGGACTAAAAGCAAGTTGCACTTTTACACTTTAAAATCTGTATTTTTCAAATCTGTATTTTAACCACTATATTACATGTCTGATGTTGTCTGTACTGATGTATGTATGTGTCTGCTCCTGAATGCTGTCTTGCGATGTGTTTCTGTTTTATCAACATTGTCTTTTTAAATTGCCCCATGTGGGATAAATAAAGTTCTATTGAATAATTGAACACACAAGTTAACAAAGTGTTCGTAAGATCAAGGATTTAAATACATTTCTACTCTTCACTCATTTCTCACTTTTTCTCTGAAATGTACGAGCGTATGAGTGGAAGGGTAATGCTCGCAGAATCGCAACGCAATGCACACGTCTGCCGATGGGAACAGGCGCCAGGCCGAACCTAAAGCATAAAGAGGAAGGGAGAATGGAATGTCGACTGCCCTGCAGAGCATCAGAATGCTCCCAGACGTGTTGTTCGGTGAAGGCCAGGCGCAAACACCTACCCTTCTCTCCAACCTCTCGCTGTGAGCTTTGAGCTCCTCCGCCTGCTTCTTGTAGCACGCCAGGGCTGCCTCCCTCTCCCTGCGCTCCTTGTGCACCAACTCCTCCTGCCACTGGAGCTCAGCCTGGACATGACGTGACAGGTGTGAGTATGCAGAGACACACACACACACACGCACGCACGCACGCACACACACTCACAGTGTATAGGCCACAAATTAAACACATGAAATCAATGTATAATTTTTTTAAAGATTTCATTTCAGATTTTTTCCCATTTTCTACCAATTTAGTAGCCAATTACACCCTCTCTTTTTCATCTCAATCCCCCCCTCGTATTGTGAGTTCACTGCCGTAGCCCTGAGACCGGCAGTGACAAAGGCGATGTACCGCCTCCTCCAAACCGGAACTCGCCAAGCCGTCGACTGTAACTCCGGTACACAGAGACACTCCTATATGCAAAGAAGTCATATCGGCTTCCCTCCCTGGGGCGGACAGCTAATTGCCGCCCCCTAGTGGCACTCCCAGCCAGAGCCGATACTGGTGCGGCTGGTGGAATCAAACCCCTGTTGCAGTGGCCAGCGTCGAACGTTGTAACCGCCAGACCACCTGGGAGGCCCCCCATAAATGTATGCGAGGGGGGCGACATCTCACCTTGGCAACGTCCTTGGACAGGTACGCGTCGCTCTTCATCACCTGCAGGTCCTGGAGTTCCTGCCTCTGCCTCAGGATCTCCGTCTCCACGCCGTCCAGCTGGGACTGGAACGTCAGGCTCTCCTCCTGTGGGGAAGAAGCCAGGTTTCACCTCTCACAGCCACGCCATTATTCTGAGAACAAAGCACAGGAAGGTGGGAGAGGGGCTGGCTGCAAGGCGGATCGTCAGGGGAGCTACTAAGGACCAGCATATTTGAATCAAAGAAAGCTCTCTCTCCCTTAGGGGTTGGAAGAAGAAGGCTTTCTGGTTTGAGGAAAACCTTCTGCTCAAAATTCCTCCAGATGGCCGAGACATACGCTGACATTATCCGTTCAGACCTCTAGAGGGCTCACTCCCACCAAAGTACTGTATATGCTGACACAAAAACATTAAACACAATTTCCTTCTGCTTCACTGAACTAAAAATGAATTATTGGCTCAGATTTGAGTATTGTAAGTGCCACACCCAGACATTCCTGCCCATGTGATCAAACAAGTGATGAAAGCTCAGACAGGGTTCAGAGTTAGGAGACTTGTGAAGCCCTCAGCCTTGTGGGACACTTTACTGCAACTAGAGCAGCAGTGCAGTGTATTGGTGAGGGAACTGGGCTTGTAATGCAAAAGGATTGATTCCCAGGTGGGGGCACTGCTGTTGTACCCTTGAGCTAAAGGTAATTAACCTGATTTGCTTCAGTAAAATATCCAGCTGTATAAATCGATTGTATGTAAAGAAATGTAAACTGTGTAAGTTGCCCTGGATAAGAGTGTCTGCGAAATGCCTAAAAATGTAAATGTAATAAGAGCGTGTGCTAAATGCCTGTAATGTGATGGAGTGGAATGGAAGGTACCTGCAGGTGAGCCTTCAGTTTCAGGTAGCTGCTCACGATGTGCTCGGCTTCCTGGCACTTGAGCTGCGCTTTCTCCAGACGGTTTTCCAGCATGCGTATGTTCTGAAACAGAGATAAGGCACGCAGGGTGACGCAGCTGAGGCGACAAGGCGGAGAGAAACAGAGAGCGCACTGGACGGACGAACAGGAGCGCTAGCGCTACCACGCTACACCTAGAAGCCACCCAAGGCACGCGAGGCCTCGAAGTGCTGGACAGAGTGTTGTTATTACTGCACTGAGGTCTGACACAGAGACGCGAGAGGAACCTGTTGGGGCTGCTCCTCTGCAGCCTCCCGTTCACTCTGTGGACAAGGGGCAACAGGTCAGTGACTGCCCCATACGCAGGGTTCATGCTGACCGAGCGCCGCAGTGCACCGTGGGGTGCGTTTCAGCATCCCCTGCTCTCCCTCAGTACCTTGGCATCCTCCTCTCTGGGCTCGGGTGCGAACCGTGGGGCACGGGGCTCTGGCTGCATGCTGTTGTACTGCTGCAGCAGCTCCTCTAGGCAGCGACGGCGAGTCTCGGTGTTGTGCTTCAGGGCGTTCAGCTTCTTCATCTTCTCGCACACCTTCTGGTCGAGGACTTCGAGAGCCACCTGTTCGTTAGGAGAGACGTCGGGAGGTTGCGAGAGAACAGGGTTTGCAGGTAAAACTGTAACAATCTCCCCCCCATATTGTGAGTTCACTGCCGTAGCCCTGAGACCGGCAGTGACAAAGTCGATGTACCGCCTCCTCCGAGCCGACACTCGCCAAGCCGTCGACTGTAACTCCGGTACACAGAGCCACTCCTATACGCAGCGACCTCTAATCGGCTTCCCTCCCCCCTCCCTGGCGCAGACAGCCAATTGACACCCCCTAGTGGCACTCCCAGCCAGAGCTGATACTGGCGCGGCCGGTGGAATCGAACCCCGGTCGCAGTGGCCAGCGTCGAACGTTGTAATTGCTAGACCACCTGGGAGGCCTAAACTGTAACATCTTTTGTTAGGGATCTAAAGGGAATAGATATTATGTGGACAGGCATGTCAGGTAAGCCCAATTATGTTCTAACTATGTCCAAAGTTAAAATGAAACACGGTAAATGGAGTAAGTTGGTACGTTTTTAAGCTCCCACCTTTCCAGACTTATTCCTGAAAGCAGCGATCTCCATCCCTCGGCTCTGAAAGGCCTCCTTTATCACCTGCCCATCCCCCTGAATGGAGACAGAACATTCACAGCACCTTTGGCTTAAAGTCCAGACAAGAGGACACAAGGGCCTGGAAGGGGAGCTGGAGGAGGGAGTGAGAAATGTGCGGATGCTGTAGAACAGGGGTGGGCAATTCTGGTCCTGGGGGGGCCCGGGTGTATGCAGGTTTTTGTTTCCACCAATTACCAGTTTACACAAATGATTGGGCTAAATAAAAGATTAAAAGCAGAAGTAGGCATGATATCCAGAAATGGATACGGCTCTCCTTGCCCACCCCTGCTTTAGATGCAGCAGCAGAAAAACTCAGCTCCAAGCCACCGATTCAACATCAACAATGAAAGACGGTTTGTTTTTAGTGTTGTGCCAAGTTTCTTGGCAGTCTGAGATGCCAGCACTGTTGTGTTAGCAAAGGTAATAGTGATGATCTGGGTTTTTGTCATCTTTGTCACTTTTTGAGAAGGCTACCTCATGTTTTTGGACATGGGCTCATTATTTAGCTGTATGTTATTATTTGGGTTTTCATCCACTCTAAAATATGACGTTTTTATGTCTGTAACAATGTCAAGTGGTGGATGAAGTTTTCTTCACAGGCATTCTCACACCCACCTGGAGGCCCCAGCTTTCATTAGGATACAATCAATGAATCTGACCCTAAATGCTTGAAACTTATTGACGTTTGCATGCTTGTTAATTCTGCAAAACTGTCAAAAACAAGCTCTTGGTTAATAATGAAAATGGGAAATCTATGGCTAAACAAAGCTTTTGTTTCTGGGATCAAGAAAATCCCACTGGACTTGATCTAAATCCAAGGTGCCCAAACAAAAGACGTTTAATACCCTTTAGAACTAAGCACTGCCTGTTTCTTTAGTTTAGCCAGTCACTGGTTTATTGACAAATCCTACCATTAACCACCGTTGCTACAACAAATGAATTTATTCTTAACATTTAACATTTACATTTACATTTTAAGTACTTAGCAGACACCCTTATCCAGAGCCACTTACAAGATGTGGATAAATACATGCTACGAACAATCATAGCTCGCGCGAGAGATAACACGTTAACAAACCAATTTTACGTACGGCGAGGGCGTTGGCCAGCTTCTTGTGCATCTGTGCGTTCTCCTGTCGCATTTGAAGAATGACATCCTTGTTTTTCTTAATCGTGGACTGTGAGCTTTCATAATATGCGCTTCTGTCACCCTCTGTCGATCAGAAAAAGAGGCGTTCATTCCGCTAGCCGGCCAATTTCCCATTCGACTAAGTTAACGTAGCTAACGTTCGATAGAGTAACGCTAGCATCATTCGCCTCTCTAGCTAGCTAGCTGCTAGCTACGCATAACCAACGTTAGCTAAGTTAGTCCTGAGGTAATATTAGCTCGCTAGCTATATAAATAAGTTACAACAACATTACGTGTCAACGACAGCAAATATCCATGCAAACGTTAACTACAAATTAGTTAACCTGCGTCAAATCATGTGAACATACAATTTGCCCTAAAATATTATTTGACTGGTTAGCTAACGATACGGTGCGCTAGCTTGCTACATTAACTAGTTAACAGTTAGCTAACTAGCTTAACCTAACCAGTCAGCTGGCTTGCTAGTGTAGCTGCCAATCCAAGTTGTAAATGGTTAGCTAGCAAACATTAACAGGGCATTACCTAACTGACTACTTTATAACGTGCACTCTGCATTCTACATAGGTCATTCTGGATAAAAAATGTTCATATTTTGCAGCTAATTAGGCTGAATTTGTCACATAATAAAAGCCAGGAATTACCAAGACATTACCAAGAAGGTGGATTTTCCGCTGCAAGTCCGGCCCGTCACGGAGGGACACCCTGACGCCGTCAGTCTCGAAGGGACCCGGCATATCTTCAGTTTAGTGATGTCAATGCATACTATATTGACAAGTATATAAACATTTTAAAACGCCAAAACCTCTGAGGGAGACGATATTGTAATTTACTTTAAAGATCTAAAGAACGCAGACCTTTTGTCTGAAGCGTGTTGAGCAAAACCCACGTACAGGTACAGACACAGACACAGACACAGACACAGGTTGCCTAGCAGCCAGCCTAAGTTCCACAGGCTGTAAACAAACCGAAGCCTCGACGTTGCCAAGTGGCTCATGAACAAAGCATGTGGGGAATTGGAGTTTATACTTTATTATACCACGGCGTTGTTGAATACTCGATTCTGATTGGTCAATACGCGTTCCAAGGGTGTGTATTAATTTTCAATAACGGGACACCTCGGCCCTTTAACAGTTCTAAAATCAATGCGCTACAAGATCCAACATTCTAAAGCAGTTAAACGGCAACATTGTACATTAACGAAGGCTACATTGCTCGATAAAAATGGTTGATTTATGCAAAATATCGTTCAACCTTTTTGGCAAATATGTCAACTTTGACACCTCCCTTTTCAATGTCAAATTTAACAATTAACGGCAATGTCGAATTCAACTTCAATCGATAAGCTCATAGTAGCCTAGCTTATAGTTTGTAAATAGTTCAATAAATAATTAAATGATTTGATCTGAAACATGATGTGTTGGTGATTTTATCAGGGGTGGTAAGCGACCTCGGCGCGTACATTATTTCCCAATAACTGGACAGCCCGTCGTGGTTTATTCCTTACTTAATCCCCGCAGGGAAATGGTTTGTCTATAGCAGCATACAGACACTAAAAACACATTAAAAACACAGACTTGCACAAAGATTTTTTTAAACATATAAACCAACTAGAAGAACAAAATGCAGTCAATTCAAAAGTGTAATAAAAGTCGCCACGTTTAACTCACGACGTTAGAAAACTAAAAAACGGTCTGTTAGGTTAATGGCTAAGTATGTTGCTTTTAAACCAGATTACATCAAGTTTTGAAGCCCTTGTGGATAACTTCTTATTGTTTGCTAAGCTTTAGCATCATAGGAGGACTGTCTGAATTGTTTAGCATGGTAAACATAAAACCAAGCCCCGGGTTGGTTGATGGGCTACGACCACCAGGAAGTAAATAAAGGAATGATCATGTTTACTGTAAATGTTTAAGCAGGCAAGTGTAGAATCTTCTGGCATGTTACTGCTTTAAATGTGTATTACTTATCCAGATGTTTTGGCTTGTAGTAAATGATTTACAGATGTAAATTAGCTTTATAGCTAACTCTGGTACAACAACTGTCAAATAAATACAACTAAAATAAATGATCCATAGCTAATGTTGAACTGATTTTAAACTGTAACAATGTTATTTTTATTATTTTATTTATTGATTGAACTGTCAATGCCTATCAATGTTATGTTTCTGCTTGTCTGTTCTGTTGTTTTTGTACTTTGTTTATTTTTCATTATTATTCATTCATCATTCTGTCACGTTCTGTTCCCCGTCTGTCATCGTTCCTGTTTACTCGAGATCCACTCCTTGTCTTGTCATGCACTTCGGGAAATTCTATGTTTCGGTTTTTCCGTCTTAGCTTATTATCTCGTTTTACTTCCTTCTTACTTTCTAATTACACTTTGTATATATTAGTTAGATGTATATAGTACTAACCAACTTAACTACTAACATTAGGAATTCAGATTAAGTTACTAACACTACTAATCACTAATTATCTCACGCTTCTAACTATCGCTATCATTCTCTCTCGTTGTCCTATCCCTGTACGCTTCTCACTTTTCACTTCATTCGCACGCAGATTTATATATGCGTTCCTCCCCTTCTAACTATGCACGTGTCTGCCTGTTCTTCCAGGTTGTTTATTGTCTATGTGTTTGTGTTATTCCCAGTCCGTGTCTTTCGTTTCCCCTCATTATTGGATTAACGATTCCCATTGTTTTCACCTGTGTTCCTACCCCTCTCTCCTCTCAGTCACACCTGATTCCTTTTGTGTTTCCCTGCCCTGCTTGTATTTAAGTTCTGTGTTTATGTTCATTCCCTGTCAGAACGTTGATCTTCATTCCCTGTGCCGATTACTTGTAAACCAGAGTCTGTAGCATTTTCCTTAGACACCCCTTCTGTTTTCACTTCAAGTTTGCCTGCCAATTTTGTTTGTTTGCCTTCTCTGTTTTACTGGTTTCGACTTTTGGATTGTTTTGTGACTTCTCTTTGGTTCTTGATTTTGTACCTTCGCTACCCTGACTACTGGTTTTGATCCTTGCCTGAAATTAAACGATTCTTTGCCTAATCCTGATCTGCGTCTGGGTCCTTATCCGGAACATCACAATCAAGGGACTGGTGTTGGAAATTAGTTTCGGCTACACATGTACAGTGCATCGGGCACTGCTTCTGCAGCTGTCAATGTTCTCTTACAAATAAACAAACAAATAAATAAACAAATATCTGATTAGCCTGCTCTTTGAGTGCTTGCTTGCCCTACAGCAGTGCTTCTCAATTATTTTCTGTTACGCCCCCCCTAGGAAGAAAACATTTCGCGAAAAAAAGCTGAGACCAGTTCGTTTATTTCGCGGACGGGGGGTGCTACGCGGAAAAAAGCTAAGACCAGTTTATGTATTTCGCGGACGGGGGGGGTGCTATGCGCCCCTCGGAACCGGTCCACGGTGCTAAAAAGTTTTTTTTTTTTAACGTTTTCTTCAATTTTGCGCACCTCTTGCACCCCCCACGCTACGCCTCTGGTCACACGCGCCCCCCCTGGCATCGCACCGCGCCCCCCTCTATTTGAGAAACACTGCCCTACAGTGACAATGTCCATCTGAAAAAAACATGCACTGCTGTACTCCACAGAATGTACACCAGATGGCGACAGAGAGAGCATGCCACAATTTCAGGGCGGTTCTAATGTAGGTCCTTACAGGGCTTTTGTGTGGTGTAATTATTTAACTTAAGAGTTACTGTTGCAACTGTTGCAAATACAAAACAATTGTGGTTCTGTGTGGCTCAGTAGGTAGAGCATGGTGTTGGCAATGCTTAGGTTGTGGGTTCGATTCCCACTGGGACCACATATACTGAAAAATGTATGCATTCACTACTGTGTTTGGATTGCTTTGGATAAAAGCATCTGCTAAATGGCATATATAAAAAAAAGACAACTGTTTTAAACCACACACATTCTCTCATGTGAAAAGATGTGTGATTCATATGAAGGCGAATATCTGATAACAGTGTGTTGGTTTAGAATCTTCTACTTGGTGGAAAGCTCGATGGCCATCTGAGATGAGAAGCATTCTCCAGTAAAATACAATTTAGCCACTCTGTCAACCAACTGTTTAAGACTCTACACACACAGGATCTAATATAGCTATTTTTTAAAAACACTTTCAGAACCTCAACAACTGAGAATATGCTTCGTAAGACTTATAAGCAAAATGTGTAATTTTGTGAAAGACAGATAAGCAGATGTAAGAAGCAAGATAACTAATGAGATCAAATTAATTTCTAACCTATAAGGTACAATTTGGGGACCAGGGATAAGTCCCATTTAGTAATAGTTTACTGCCTGGATATTACCTGAATACGTGGAAGAGTGTGGAACATCAAGAAAGAGGTGTTATACCGTGAAATTCATATTTGTTTCAATTTGTAGGCTGGCTTTTGCTTACATTAGTGTCAATTATTAATGATGGAAAAACAAACATACACACACACCTGAAATATGTTGAATATTTTATTTTTTATTAAAAAAGAATAGTTTTGAAGCTCAATGGACTAGTTTAAAAGCAGAGACTTATAACCAGGCCAATTTCACAGGCTAAAAATGTAACTGTACTTCAAAACACCATGTGGGGACTAGCCAGATAACTATTGAGGCTAAGGTGGTCTCCAGGTCTGAGGTGATGTTCGACAAACTTCAGGCTGAGTTGATGCTCTTTCAAGCTCCTTACATGATATCTGACCCACATGACGATGGACATCTTCCAGTACAGCCACTTTATTGGTAAGATTATATGTGTAGAACTAAAAGAAAAACAATGTAACAACCAAAATGTAAAAACAGAATCTATTGAATCTAACAAGCTAAATTATTTAGAACTATAGTCAATGCAACACTAAGTATTACAAACAAACCAAAATAACAGGTTAAAATGTACTATTGTGCAATGTCTTGCATTGCAAAACAAAAAGTTTGATGGCATTAAAAAAACGAGACGAATCTTTGCATTTTCTATCAGTAACAGGGTTGGGTAATTTTGTTAGTAACCTGGCCAGTCATCAGTTAAAAAGCCCTGCTGGTTTCCCATTCAGAACACTTGTTTAGATAAATTACTTCATTTTGCAACAAATAAAGGTTTGGTTTCATATTGTTGCACATGAGAATACTTTCTTTTTTATTCATATTTGGAGAATGTGCCCTTGGGAAGCCTTGTGAAGGAGAGCTCTCTCTCTCTGTAGCTGTTCCACAGAGCAGAGACGACCGGAGCTGCTCCGGTGTTTCGGGGATGACCCTCTATGTACAAGCACACCGGCCGAGTGCAGGAGGTCTCAGCCAGCCCAGGGCGGCGCTCTCCTCCCTCACACACTCGATCTGTGCTCTCGGCCCACGAGGACAGGGTCATTCAATGCTCTTCTCGACGTTCTTCTTCTTCAGGACCGAGAGCAGGTCCTGGGACATGTAGTATGGCCTCTCCGCACTCCCGTCGTTTCGCTCCAAATCCTCCACTGGGGGCGGAGAGAGGGGGGGGGGGTGGAGATGAGGGTCAAAGAGCAACAGAAGAGAGATGGCAAGAGAATGTGATGTGAGAAGACACAACAGTACAGTCAGTTACACAATTCACTGGAGAGCAATGGAATATTTTTGTTGGAACGCATCCTCACATCTCACACTACAGGACCAATAGATACACTCACCATGTATTATCTGTCATTCCCAAAACTTCAAACTGTTGTTTTGAAGTGAAGCATTCTGCACGCCGTTCAATGCACACTGTACTTTGGTGTTTGGTATGTATGCTTTGACCCCTTTCTTATCAGTATGAAGAAAGGCCTCCACTAAAGCAAGTGCAGTTATTCTGGGATTAAACAGATGGTAATTCCCTTTTTTTTTCACCCTGTTTTTCTTCCAATTTGGTAGCCAATTACTCCCGCTGTGCTTAGTTCAATCCCCTCCCTCGTAGTTCGCTGCCGTAGCCCTGTGACCAGCAGTAACAATGGCAAAGCGCTGCCTCCTCCGAGACAGCACTCGTCGTGCTGTTGACTGTAATTCCGGCACCCCAGAACCACTCCTGTGTCAGCTTCCCTCCCCTCTCCTTGGGGCGGACAGCCGGACCGCCCGGTGGCACACCCGGTGGCACTCTGGCACGATGGGGAATCGAACCCTGGTTGCCGTGGCCAGAATCGGATGGTAATTCCCTTTTATGGCCAATTTATGCTTTATGTGTCACACAACATGTCATGAGACAAAAGTGACGCCATGGAGATACAGAATAATACTTCCATCTGACTTTGTTTTGACGTTTTTGTGTTATTGCCATGGGCGGTTTTGAAGAATTGTTAGTGGAGCAGGTGAGGAGGTATCCTCAAATGTATAACCCCTCAAGAAATTATTATAAAGACGTCATAAAGACGGGCCAATTCGTGTGGGGAGATTTCAAGGAATCTCAAAAAAGACAAGCTGCAATGCAGATATAAGTGGAAACAGTTGCGAGACAGGTAAAATATCTATGCTAACGTCAGCGAAGCAAAACTATCGATAACCTGGTATCACGGCCAAATAAAGCTCGCTAACGTTTGCCTTTTTTGACGCTGTCGCCGAATCGCAGAAAGTATTAACGCTCAAAACTCTAAACATTGTACGTTGTTGCGTAAAGCATAAATTGGCCTTTACTCAAAGCCTGCTTCCCCGTGCAACCCTCACGGTACCCAGAAAGTAAAGCACAGGAAAGAATGCATTATATAAATACAGACAGATTTAATAGTGAGCAAGAAAGGCCTTGTAAAGAGCATGCAACACAGAGAAAGATAGGCTGGCAGGCAGGCAGGCCACAGGGCCTGTGGCTTTACAGTCAACGTATTTCCGCCATGGCAACGCGATCACAAACCGCCGTCAGGCATTTAAAGACAGGCAGGTGTGGCACTGCAGTGCATTTTAAAAAACGCTTTCAATAGGAGCTACAACGTGGACAACAGTCAATCAATCAAAGTAACAGATAACACGGTCAAAGTTTTTCACCATTTGGCTTCTGCTGGTATCAATGTAAACTGACAATAATGAGTGTTGCTAGTTTTTTCCAACTGTAAACATTGCTAGAAGTAGTTGTGTTGTGTTTGAACATGATCACGACGATAATAAAAAATGGACAATAGAGGTTAGGCACAGGGTTAGTTCTGCATCACAGAGAAGTACGACTCTTTTACACATCCTCGCAATTAAAAAACAGCACCTTCTAAAGCCAAGAGAGGTTAAGAGAGGTCAACGCTGCTATAGCTACCAAACATTACAGGACACCTCGTGGAGAAAACAAACTGAGACAATCACTAAGAGATAATAAGACCCGGACCGAATCTGTCCGTCCTCAACTCTTCCTGCCAACACCGCAGAACTTCTCGGTGTTGACCAGATTAGTCGGTCATCCCTCTGGCAACCCTGTGACTAAATCTGTTCCTGGGGCTTCTCTGTTGTCTCCTGAGGTGCCTCCTGAGATATCTCTACTGGTGTTTCCATGGGTATCTCTACTGCTGTCTCCATGGGCATCTCTACTGGTGACAGCTTCGGTATCTCTACCGGTGTCTCCTTCGGTATCTCGGCGAGTGTCTCTTGAGGTGTCCCCACTGAGGTCTCCTGTGGCGTGTCCGCTTGTGTTTTCGGGGACAGCTCCAGTGGCGTTTCCGCCGTCGCCTCCAGGACTGCGTTTTCCGGGGCTTTCTCCTCCTCGTTCTCCTGCGTTTGCAATTGCTGCCGCTTCAGTTGAATTTCCTCTTCCTGCTGCTCTTGCAGCGGCTGCGACTGCGTTTCCTGTGGACCCGGGCCGTCAGCGCTCTCCGCCCCCTTCGGCTCGACTCCGCAGAGGATCGCGTGGAGCTCCGGATTCATGAAGTAGGGCCTCTCCGAGGAGCCGTCGTTTCTCTCCAGGTCCTCGCCTTGCGTGCGTGTTCGCGTGCGCGCGTGCGTGCGTTCGTGTCGATGTGTGCATGGGGTTAATGGGTTAATGGGTTAATGGGTAATTGGGTTAATGCAGGGCAGAACAGAAGAGGTCAGAACCAAGGAGGGAGCGAGGGAGAATGAAGGGTAAAATGGTGGGAACCATGAGATGTGAAATTAGGAGGGAAAAAAGACAAAGACAAAAAGGAAAGAGAAGTCAGAAACAAAGCCAGCAAAAGAAACCATACACAATTTAGGTTTTGTAGATTACATTCATGATTCATTTTGGGGCAATTTTGGGACACAAAGAATCCCTTGAATAAGAAGAGATCCAGTTGTCCAAGATCAGCACAGTCGATTTTCCAGTATCGGGAGCCTGAGACGTGAAATTATAACCAAGAACAACGAACTACAAGCCAAACGACTGGCGATGTTCCATTTCCACTTCCTTTCACTGAGCTATCCTAGCTGTTCCCTCCCACTGCCAGGCTCAACCAATCACAAGAGACCATGAGGTATTCAACATGTGCCTTAATATTAGCCCAAAAATAAATATATCTAAAATTTGATGACTATAAAATTGCAATTTGCTAGAATGTTCACTATGGCTTAGTAAATACTTCACAGTCTCCCCCACCAATGTTTTAAATCATCTGATTACTCAATTAGTGATTTACTGCTTGCCAAAGAAAAACCCTGGAGTGACTGGCTTTATTTAACATTCTGTTAACCTACAAGCACACATTTGAGCTGGCTGATAAATTCCCTGAACTAATTTTCTTGAATAAATTCCCTGAACAGCTATTTCCTTCCTCTGACTTTTACCTGCAAGTTGTCTGCCATCTTAAAGATTAAGATGATTGGCTGTGGCTAGTGGTAGTTGCTGAAACTCTAGTTCTTGTTAGCTTGTGGGGCTTCAGGTAAGTAGCAGTTCTGAACCCTGTGGTTCTAGTGCCACCTGGAGGACAACAGTGGAATAACACATGGAACCACGACGCCAAAGTTCCACCTGTTTCAGGTCCGATTGTGGAAAAATCTTATTGCCACAATACCGCAGGTTAAATCTGTCTCCTTAAATCTGTCACAGCATGCACTGTGAAATCCATTGCTTAAATGAAAGAAAATCTAAACTAGTCCCAGTCTTATAAAAAATGTATGAGTTTCAGACCAGGGTGGGTTCAAGTATTTTCAGGATGATAAGACACTATCTATAAAATTGAACAGTGAAAGTCCTGCCTCCTTAGCAATTACAGACGTTTTAAGAAATGAGCTATAAAGTACTGTCATCCTTCACATGGTTTTGATCGTGTTTAAACACTTAAAAACAGAGACTCAGACGTCAACAAACTAACTAGGCAAAGCTTGCAAATGAAGGGCCATCTAGCACCTGAACACACTTCTGCTTTATTGCCATATTTGAGTGTCCACTGACGGATCTCCCGATGAAGACTAGTATTCCTTCATGGTAATCATTCACTCACTCATTCATTCGCACAGGTAGATCATTCATTCATTACATATTCTTGGGACAACTGGTACACACACACACGTTACGTATAATCCTGAGAGTGACATGCATGTGTCAGCTTGCACGCACAGTACTGCTGCTGCTGCAGCACAACGCCAGTGTGTGTGTGTTACTCACAGAAGCAGAGGAAGAGGGTATCCACACACATGGCGTACACGCTGAAGAAGCCGTGGGCAATGAGGTAGGAGCCGACCGCCACGGTCTGAGGAGAAAACAACGCACTCTGAGTCACTCTGACACAGCCACTCCCAGGAGGTTTGCTCTAAATTGACATTGACATTTACATACATTTAGGCATTTAGCAGACGCTCTTGTCCAGAGCGACTTACAAGATGTGCATTAATACATGGAAAGATCAATCATTGATCAAGATCAATGAAGATAACATTTTGAAATGTGACTTCACTGAGGAACAGCGATAAAGGTACTTGTTTTAAATTGAGAACAAACCGCCTGAGAAACGCCACCCTGCCCACCGCCAATCAGACTCTTAAAGCTTCTCTTTAAAAACTGACCAAACTGTCCCCCCCATTGTTTTTCAATCTGCTGTACTCCCTAACTGTACTCTGTGATATGTGAGTGTGCTTTGTGTACTCTGTGTTTGTCTATATGTAAATATGTTTTTAGTTTTTTATAGATGTTTTTCTATAGCTATAATAGACACTGTCGATTCTGCTTTTTATTCAGTTTGCAACTGTGAGCGAGAATATCATATTAAAGTCAAAGCCATTCCTCTCTCTGCACCTTCCCGATCACGGTGATAATAAGAACGTGAGAATGTATGCACAATGTCAAAACAACGCACATATTTTCACACACCACCCCTGCTGTCATGACTTCTGCACGACTATCTGTGGCGTCGCTTGGTGCCGCAACCCAAGCCAGTTTAGAAATCCACCAGCAGCCCCATCCCACCGCCTGAGGCACCCCAAACCGGTGGTGCTGAGCACTGAAACGGGAGCTCCACGGGACGATCGACGGCTATGATCGCTGTGGCTCACCAGAATAGGGACCCAGTAATAGTTGAGATTCGGGGCCTGGTCCTCAATTGCTCTTATCCTCCCGGAGAAGAAGAAGAAAGAGAAGATTCCTGGACAACAGAGACAACAGCTCGAACATTTCAGACACAAAGCGTAACGGTCTACCATCTTTGTCCACTCCCGTTGAACTGCAGAATGCACCTGGGAATTTTTCAACCTTGTTTCACCAGGATAGTCCACTCAGTAATAACACTGTTCCAGGGAGTCCTGGGTACATTTACTAAAACAACTCAAGATAAAAATAAAAACAATTAAAAACAATTCAAAACATATCAATATCATATCATGACATTCTGTGCATCCAATCCTGTGTGCTTTTTTGTTTATGTTTGAAAGCCTGCAGATTTGTTTGTTCCCTGGTAGACATGTCTAGCTGATTCCATATAGTGGTTCCATAGTACTGTAGGCTGCCTTTAAATGCAGCAATTCCAGCCATAGGGACTTTCAGGAGATGTTGATCCCACTTCTCATAAGCCTTAGTTGCTGACCTTGGGCGACCATTGTAAGAAACAACTGGCATCGTTCAAGGCCGCTGAGATAAAAAAAACATTCCAAAAACGATTCCAACATGCAGTGAGCCTTGCTAACGCCAACAGAGAGCACCAACAATCATAATCGCTGCTCTAACAATTCACAGGTAAATCTACAGTCCCATCACACTTACCCACAATCCCAACAATCAGAAGCTTTCCAAGGAACAGCAGGAAGTCTGTGACCTTGTCCAGAACTGCCACCCTAAAGAGACAGAGCAGACAGCAGTCACCCAGGGTACAGGATTCTGGTGGTCGCTGGCCACCATTAGGACGTCCTGTACGCAGCAGATCTCAGCTCTCACCTGAGGATGTTCCTCATCAGGAGGAAGAAGGCGTCCCTGGCAGATGTGCAGAAGTTTTTGCCGTATATCGCCACCTGGAGGGAGACCGTGGTATTGCATGACACACGATTCAGAGCTGAGATTATTGGTTATGGAGGTAACTAGCTGGCCATCGAGTAAAGCCAAGAAGCCCACGTTTGTCCTACCTATGTACCTATGTACAAATAACCTTTTTTTTTCTTTCAATTTATATTTCCATTTTTCCTGTTTTTCACCCAATTTGGTTGACAATTGGAGCCCAAATATATACAATTATATATCTCAGGGTCAATATCTCAATTCACCCTCCCCCACGAGTCCACCGCCCTCTGAGTAACGAGCCAATTTTCCCGGGCCGGTAGATCCGCCTCCTCCGAAACAGAACCCGACCATGGACACCCTTCCTGTTCCTCCTCGACGAACTCGAGCCAGCTCACCCTCCCGGACAGCCAAATGCCGCCCCCGATCGGGGCTGACGACCAGGGCCAGTCTGGTAGAGCCGGGTTTCAAACCGCGTCCCTGACAGGCAGCGCACACCGTATCGGACCAGCCAAAATACGGTGCGTTAGATCGCTACACTATCCGCCGCCCCCCAAATAACGGATATAATGAATATTCACATGATTGCGTTTGTATGTGATTCTCGATTAGGGCTGGGTGTACTGCACGTGCACATTGGAGTGGACGTGCTCACGCACCATGATGTAGGCATTTCTGTTGAGAAACTTGATGAATTTCTCCAGACACCAGAAGCAGCACTTCAGACAACTCAGCAGAAACCGTGCACACTTGTTCTGGGCTCCTGGGAATTAGACAACAGGGGAAAAGGTGATATCAATCACGTTTCTGTGTGACATTAAAATGATCCGTTTAACATTTTTCCAAAAGGGGCTTAAGGGGACTGAATATTAAACTTGGTAATAGTGATGTTCATCTATACCGTGCGAGAGAGTGTGTGTGTGTGGTGTGAGAGAGAGTGTGTGTGTATATATAGAGTGAAGCCAAAGTCACTATACATGACTTACTGTATAATAGAAATAAAACTAAAACATACCAGCAAAAATATACACTATTTCTGTCAACTACAGTTATGAACTGAATATATGTTATTATTTCTTTCAAATGAAGTACTCCCAACTGTCAACAATCAGCGTTAAAACATCTGGCGTATTTCACAACTTTATAGCCACTTGCCGCACCTTGTTAATATACAGAAAAGCTTGCTCTTATTTCATATTTGAATACACATCAAACATACAGGGTGTGGCAGTGAGTGGCAGAGGGTTGGGAATAATAATAATAATAATAATAATAAAGGTAAAAAAGAGAGAAAAAAGGGAGAAAAAAAAGGAAAATAGAAATGAAATACAAATATGAAATAATAATAAAGTAAATAAAGTTTTTTATGTAAATAATAAAGTTGTCCTCCTGAAGAGGGGGGTGTAGGTGGGTAAGATAAATAAAAAAATTAAAAACAAATTTAAAAAAAAACATACAGGGGTCTCCATAATGCAATGTCACACAGGCCCAGATCTTACAACACAGACTTCACACTGGAGAAAATGCACAGGCGTATTGTGAAATCGGATCAGAAACAGTTCCAGAGACGCAGGCTACACTTTGAGTTTGTTTTGGTTTTGCCCTGAGGCCGTGTCCTGTGTGAGGCAGAACACGCACACATCAAAGCCTGACACAAACACAGAAGAAGTGCTGACGGTGCACAGTGAGAGGAGGTAGGTCCCAGCTCTGGTTGGCTTTGTGCCGAGAGGTGAGTCATCATCGTCCGCCCTGATTTGACACACCCCGCTCTCACAGAGTCTGTCACTAAAACAGAGCACAGCCAGGCCTCCCGCGCGGTCTAGCGGTAAGAGTGTTCGAAGCTGGCCACTGCGACCAGGGTTCCATTCCACAGGTCGCACCAGTTTCAGCTCTGGCCGGGAGTGCCACTAGGGGGCGGCAATTGGCTGTCCGCCCCAGGGAGGGGGGAGGGATAAAAGCCAAAGGAAAGACTCGCTGCATATATGAGTGGTCCTGTGTGTTATGGTGACAGGCTTCAGCTTAGGCGGGTACTGCCTCGGAGGAGGCAGTACAGTGCTCACTACTGGCCGGACTACAGCAGCGAGTTCTCATACGAGGGAGGGGATCATTGGCACGAAAAAGAGAGGGGGGTATAACTGGATACTAACAGTGGGGGAAAAATGGGGAAAAAACCCCAAATAATAATTTTTAAAAAGGACAGCCAACACCGTTTTGAGCAGGTGGACTGCATGCAGAACCCCCCCTCCCTCTCCCTCCCTCACCTTTCAGCTTCTGGTCCAGGTACTCCAGCATAACCCTGATCACCTGCACAATGGAGAGGATGAGGGAACCAAAGGCCAGGGAACCTGTGTGGTACCTGTGGAGGGAGAGAGAGAGAGAAAGAAGAGAGAGAGAGACAGAGAGAGGGGGAGAGGGGGAGGGAGAGAGAGAGAGAGAAAGAGAGAGAGAGAGGGCGGAGAGAGAGAGAGAGAGAGAGAGAGAGGGAGAGTGGGAGAGAGGAGAAAAAAAGGAGAAAGAGCGAGAGAGAGGGAGGGAGAGAGAGAAAGAGAGAGAGGGAGAGTGGGAGAGAGGAGAAAAAAAAAGGAGAGAGAGAGAAAGAGAGAGAAACAGAGAGAAAAAGATGTTGAGCACAGGAAATTGGTAGCTGTGACAGGTTAGGGATCTCACGCACGTCTCACACACACAAACACACTTAATCAATCAATCAAATGACACATGGTAACTTAACGTAAGGTGTGTCTCCACCCTCCTTGGTAGTGATGGTGGGATTTTTCCACATGCACAGGCACGCACACACACACTCACACACACACACACACACACACACACACAGAAGGCCGCACACTTGAATGTACCACAGTAAAGTAGCGCAGCCTGGTAAACGGGATACCTCAGAGCCCGTGCGAGGGAGGAGAAGATGGGGTTGGCGGGAATGTCGTCGGGCTTCTTCAAAGCCCAGTAGTAGGAAGCGAAGGCCCCTGCCAGCGTGACCTGGCCCAGCGCCGTGACAAAGTTGGCGCACCAGAAGAAGAGGAAGACGTTGTAGAACTGCAGGAAGATGAGGTACTTGTGGTAGCTCGACTCCCCCCCGTAGAAGGCGAACAGGCACTCAGCGTCCGGACAGTGGGTTGTGATGTTGGTCGAGTTGAATGTCTGTTGGGGAGAGAGCGACGCACACACAGTGAGTGATGCTGGACGCCGGATAAACAGGGGGCACATTTGGATGACATCATTATGCATTAGGGGTGTAACGGTACACGTATTCGTACCGTACCATTCGGTACGGGACTTTCGGTTCCGTATGCGCTGTGAACTGAACGAATGCAATCTTGCTTTGACCACTAACGCACGTGTGGAACTTTTTTGTGTGCGGTTGCAGCAGTATTGACGGACGTTTTTTTTTTTTTTTTTAAAGAAATAAATATATGTGCCTTACTTTGTTCAGTAAATTATGGCCACTATTTACAAAGTTCATAAGAAATGAAAAGCAATTTTATGCTTTTATACCGACACCGTCACATCAAAACTGAGGTACATACCGAACCGTGATTTCTGTGTACCATTACACCCCTAGTATGCATTTACCACTGTAAACACTGATAACTAAAATAGCAGGACTTACATCAGGATAGCAGGTGTCCATGGAGTACGGACAGTCCGTCTTATTGACCACTTTGTAGATCTGATCATTAGAGGTGGACAGGAAACTGAAGAGTACACTTAAGGAACTCAACATGACACCCAACGCAGTGGACAGAGACAGTGTGTTTATCTGTCACCCAATCACATGTAGGGCAATTCTTCAATAGACAGCTTTTATCGATATTCTTAGTCCTGTTTATATTGTTTTGAATGGAGCAATATGATCACAGTATAAAACTGCAGTGCCTCCTACCACCAAAAGCCCAAATTACTACACACGAAAGCCTTTTCACTGCTATTGCTTTTATATAACATTATACAGATTATGAAATTCACGTAGCATTCCTGAAAATATTTTTAACAACAAAAAAGCTTTGTGTAAGAGTGATCGCATCATTACTTACAGTTTGAAGAGTGAGGGTTAAGCAACTGTGTCTGTAATCCTTCACACAAATCCATGTCTTTATAGCAAAAAAATAAAACCTAACCGTGAAATAGGGTCAGATAACTAGGAAACAGTTAACTCTGTTTACGTTCTGCTGCTGTTTTGGTCAGGTCTCCCTTGCAAAAGAGATTCTGAATCTCAATGGGACTTTTACCTGGTGAAATAAAGGCTAAATAAAAAGATGGTTTGAGGTGGAGGATACACTGCGGTGATGGCCCAGTACCCAATCACCACGGTCAGGAGGGTGAAGGTAAAAGAGCAGATGGGTAAACAGCACAAGTCTTCATTAAGAGTCACCGTAGCATCACATGGCCAGAGCGTGGTTCTGGTCCTATAACACAGCGTGGTTCTGTGTGGCACAAGGTGTGGTCTTCATTAAGTGAGTCTGTGTGGCTCAGTAGGTAGAGCGTGGTTCTGTGTGTACATTACATGTGGTTCTGTGTGGCTCAGTAGGTAGAGCGTGGTTCTGTGTGGCTCAGTAGGTAGAGCGTGGTTCTGTGTGGCTCTGTATGTACAGCATGGCACTGACAATACTTAGGTTGTGGATTTGTGTCCCATTGGGACAATATATACTGAAAAATGTATGCACTCACTTTGGATAAAAGTGTCTGGTAAATGGCATATGTTATGTTACATTAGCAATTCTATCTATTTTTGGGACAAAATCATCTATATCCATCACAAGAACGTAATTATGACGTTATCTCTGCCATCACTCCACGCATATCATAACTTCTGTATTAACTCTGTTAACTCTACAGCACTGTTCCCACACCCTGGGCTGCTCTGTTAACTCTACAGGGCTGTTCCCACACCCTGGCCTGCTCTGTTAACTCTACAGGGCTGTTCCCACACCCTGACCTGCTCTGTTAACTCTACAGGGCTGTTCCCACACCCTGGCCTGCTCTGTTAACTCTACAGGGCTGTTCCCACAACCTGACCTGATCTGTTAACACCACAGGGCTGTCCCCACACCCTGACCTGCTCTGTTAACACTACAGGGCTGTTCCCACACTCTGAGCTGCCCTGTTAACTGTACTGACCTGCTGGCCTCCTTGATGAGCGCGATGGCGATGAGGATTCTCTTCCTGAGGAAGATGAGGAGCAGGATGATGATCACCTCTATGATGCACAGAATGATCACTGTGAGAAGCAGGGAGGAGAGGAGGGGGTTATAATCACTGCGGTGCTTATCAGCCAATCGTCGCCCCCTAGTGGCACTCCCGAACCTGGCGCGGCCGGTGGAATCGGGTTTCCATTTTTTAATTCTCTACCTGTATTCCT